>RWGY01000923.1:0-198209 GCA_007726485.1 Eragrostis curvula | reverse complement strand
CTCAGGCAAGAAGGTGGTTAGAGTTGATCAAGATTACAATCTGGATATACAGTATCACCCCGGAAAGGCCATTGTAGTTGCAGACGCACTGAGTCGCAAGGCTCACTGCAACCACATCAAGTTACATAAGAGAAGACCGGAGTTACTGGCAGAGTTCAAGCAACTAAATCTTCATTGCACCCAGTCAAGCCAGATAAACAACCTGTGTGTGGAACCAACTCTAAAAAGCCTAATCCGAAAAGCTCAGATGGATGATGAAGAAATGCATGATCTCAAAGCCAAAACCGGAGTGGATAAGGCACCAGGATTCAGAGTAGATGATCAAGGTACCTTATGGTACAAAGATCGGATTTGTGTACCCAAAAATGGTGGGTATCAGCAGCTTATTATAGGTGAAGCCCACAACTCCGCTTACTCCATCCACCCAGGAAGCACCAAGATGTACTTGGATCTGAAAACAAAGTATTGGTGGTCAGGAATGAAGAAGGATATAGCAGAGTTTGTTGCCCAATGTGATATCTGCAGCAGAGTCAAGGCAGAACATCAGAGACCTGCAGGATTGTTGCAACCACTGCATGTTCCTGTGTGGAAATGGGATGAGATCAGCATGGACTTCATTGTGGGTTTACCCCGCACCCAAAAAGGGAATGATTCAATATGGGTAATAGTGGACCGTCTGACGAAGGTTGCACACTTCATACCTGTCAAGACAGTCTATAGAGGGGACAAGTATGCTCAGTTGTACGTGGATCACATACTCAAATTGCATGGAGTTCCGAGCAGAATAATCTCAGATAGAGGAACCCAGTTTACCTCAAAGTTCTGGCAAAGTCTGCACAAACTGTTGAAAACTAAGTTGGATTACAGCTCCGCATATCACCCGCAGACAGATGGACAGACTGAAAGAGTCAATCAAATTCTGGAAGATATGCTGAGAGCATGTGTGCTAGCCTATGGAAAGGACTGGGAGAAAAGTCTTTCCTTTGCAGAGTTCTCCTACAACAACAGTTATCAGGCCAGTCTACAGATGGCGCCCTTCGAAGCCCTTTATGGCAGAAAGTGCAGAACACCTCTAATGTGGTCAGAAGTGGGAGAGCGATCTTTCTTTGGACCGGCAATCATTAAAGATGCCGAAGAGAAAGTAGCTCTAATCAGGGAAAATTTGAAGGCAGCCCAGAGCAGGCAGAAAAGCTATGCAGATACCCGTCGCAGAGATCTGAGCTTTGAAACAGGAGACTATGTATACCTCAAGATATCACCAATACGAGGTACCAGAAGGTTCAGAGTCCGAGGAAAGTTGGCACCCAGATATATTGGACCTTTCATGGTACTCAAGAAGGTTGGAGCGGTAGCTTACCGCCTCGAGCTCCCCGAAGAAATGTCAGACATCCATAATGTCTTTCATGTCTCACAGTTGAAGAAATGCTTGAGAGTTCCAGAAGAAATAGTACCACCGGAAGTATTGGATCTTCAACCGGATCTCCGTTACCAAGAGAGGCCTATCAAGATTTTGGATGTTGCCACTCGGTTAACAAGGAGGAATGCCATACGGTTTTACCGAGTGCAATGGAGTAATCACACAGAAGCAGAAGCTACATGGGAACGTGAAGACAATCTCAAGAAAGAGTTTCCTTACCTGTTCGAGGAAGATCCTGAATCTCAAGGACGAGATTCGGTTTAAGTGGGATAGGTTTGTAACACCCTGTGTTTGCCCATGTATAAAAATCACTAAAAATTTGAACTTTTTCAAATTTGGACAAATTCAATCAAAGTAGAAGTCAAATTCATGGCAAATTCAAAATTTCGAATTTTAAATGTGCATCAAACACCACCATCAGCATATTTGGAATTTTCTGATTTTATTTATGTGTTCATTTGGTTTTATCCTTTTTGCAAATTTGAAATCCATTCAAATTTGAATCCCAGAAATTCCCTGGAAAATGTTTAAACATTTTTCCCTCCCTGGGCCGCCCCTCTTCTTTTCCTCCCGCGGCCCACTCTTCTTTCTCTTCCCGAGCCCAGCCGCGGCCCAGCTCCTCTCTTCCCTCCGGCCCAGCAGCAGCCCGGCCTGCTCCGCCGCACCAAGCCGCTGACAGGTGGGCCCCACCTGTCAGCGTCGTCTCCCACCTCCTGCCACCGCGCCAGCGCGCCCATGCCGGCTGCCCCGCTCCGTCGCGTCGACCGCGCTGCCTCCCGCAGGACCGCACGTGCACGCGCTCGCGGAGGCGTCGTCTCGTCCCGTCACTCCGTCGCGTCCGCCAACCCCGCGGCAGCGCGCCCATCCTCCTGCGCGGACCGACGACCGGGAGCGGCAAGCTCCCACTCTGTGACGTCACGCCACACCAGCTTCGCCTCGCTCCGTCCCGTCCGCCGCACTATGGCCGTCCCGCGCGCCCGTCACCGCGCACGTGGGCGTCGTCCTCCCTCTGGCGGCCGTCGCGTCGCATTTGCACGGGCGCGGACCGAGCCGACGACCACCGCCACGAGCCGGCGCCCAACGGCTCCTCCTCAGCCGCCTATAAAAGGCCACCGAGCTCCGCGCCGCATCCCTCTCCTTCCCCTCGAGCTCAATCTCGCCAACTCGCGCGCAAGCATTGCCATTTCCCCTTTTCCCCATCCTCGGCCTCAACTCCGGCGACCGCCCCGTCGAGCAATTGCTGAGCAACCAGTGGTCTCAGTCCCCCATTCTTGCTCCTCTCGCTCCCCCTCGCTCCCTCTAACCTCGTGAGCCTCGCCATTTTTGCAGCTGAGCTGCGGAACATGGCGGGCATGGGAGGCTAGGGTTCCGGCCACCGCGAGCGCGTCGACGTCGAGCCTTCGGCCTCCTCCGCCTTCATCAAGCCCACGGTGAGCACTGTGGCCCTTTTCTCTCTCTCCCGTGCCCTTTCTTTCCTTTCTCCGCACGCGGGCACGTGCTCTGCAGCGAGCACCGCCACCCGCCGCCGCGCGACCTCGTCGCCGGCGAGTTTCCCAGCCGCGCCCAGCCATGCCGAGGCGCGCACCGCACACGGCGCACTCCCGCGCACGCGCACGGTCACACCAACACGCGCAAGCCCGCGCGCACGCACTTCTCCGCTCGCACGCCGGCGTTCTGCCATCTCCGGCGAGCCCGCGCCGCCTCTCCGATGCCCCGCGTCGTCACCGTCAAGCAGCCCTCGCTCCGCCTCCGCGCGTAGAGCTCGTAGCACCTCACCGCTTCGCCATCCGCGCCCTGTAGCTGTCGACGATGAGCTTTCCGGCGAGGCGCCGCCACGAGCACCACTCCTCCGGCGCGCTATGCCCGCGCCACGCCGTCATCCGACGTGGCGAGCCACGTCGGCACCCGGGCCCACGGAGACCCGGTCTCCTCTGCCCCGTCAGCGCCCCGTCAGCGCGCGTCCACAGGCGCGGTGCACCGTGGACCACCCTCTCATGCCACCTCCGGTCCACGGCCCTGTGGACTCAGTCCACGGAACAGTGGGTCACAGTGAACCCGGCCCAGTGGCCCACCTGTCAGCCACACAGCCTCTGGGAAATTGCTAAGTCCACACAGTTAGTGTACACAGCTTGTTATTTCGAGCACTTTCCTTTATCAGAAAAATTCCATAAAATTCCTAAAAATACTAGATTAATTCCTAATCATTTTGCAACACTTGTTTACTCCATAATAATTAGGATTATGTCTATAGTTAATTACTTAGCTTAATCCTAATTATTTCCTATGTTGCAAACTGTTAAAATCTATATCTCCTTCCTCTTAGCTCCGATTCAGGTGATTCTTTCACCAAAATTCATCCAAAATCATGAGCTACTCATTGTTGTGAAAACCTTCTGTTGTTGGTCCTTGTTTGGCCTTCGTTTGATTTACATGCTTGTTAGTTTAATTGTTTGATCGGTAGATTTATTCGATCGTTGTTTATTTGAAATCAATAGAAGAGCAAGTCTTCGAGGAAGGAGCTGAGGATCCAGATTACGAGGACTTAGAAGAAGAAGACTTTGGTGAAGGCAAGTTCTAACCCCTTTGATCATGTTGTTCCTATACTTTGCAAATATCCAACTTAGAGCCCAGTTTAGAAACAAAATGTGCATGATGTTTAAATATGATTTAAATGCTTAGTATAATCCTAAGTACTGTTGATTGCCATGCCTTGACATTGCTTATCCTGATTCCTTTGCTAGACCTAGGATTCACTATCATTAATCCTTTAATGATATGCTGAAATGATATGCTGCTTAGGACTCTTTACCTTGCGTACTTATTTAATCTTGCAGTACATACTTTTGGTGTAAAATGGTGTGTGTTTGGTGGAGTGTGTGTGAATATGGAATGTGGGATGGCATTATACTAGTGATAATTGTGAAACCCATAGTGGGGATATTCTTGGCGGGAGCAGGCGAGGTAGTCCTCAGTGGGGAGGCCTATCTCTGGGATGCGATTCCTCCTTGAGGATAGCTATTGAAGATGCTTGCTTCGGTCGTATAAGGACCGGTTCATGTGCCGCCATGCCTAGCACCTTTCGTACAACCACATGCCTTGAATGGGAAAGGTTTGGAACCACACCCTACTATAGTGTTCACCCGGTACCCACCTGGAGGGCAGGAGTTGCGGCGGAAGCCAGGAGAAGACTCGACATGGCAGGTGTCGAGATCCAGCATATGGTGTTTATTCAGGCCTTTCTACATGATAATGATGATATTGTGAAGCCTCTGGTTGCAGTATTTCCGTGGTGGTGCCGTGGTGACACCAAGTAGGTACGGGACCATTAGCGTGCCTGTCCAATCCATGACGATGAGAAGGGCTGGCATGCCTTGTGGGGAATTGTGTACAACCTCTGCAGAGTTACAAATCTATCATGATAGCCGTGTTCCACGGTAATGGGCAACGCGAAAGCTTGTGCCACACAATGATTAGTATAACGGTGTGAGTTACATCCTTGGTGTGTTTTTGGAATACTCCGGTGTAGAACCGTGCACTGGTTTTCTGCCAGCATTAAAACTTGGGAACTGGCGGGATGGACTGTATCTGTGTTAACCTTGATTTTAGCTTGTGAACTGTTTTGTTTTCCAAAACAACCATTGCATAAAACTGGCTTTCCGCTCAGATGATAAACCCTCAGCCTATTCCTTTGGCTTTACCCTTGCATTCAGTTACCCCTCATTGTTAGGACTTGCTGAGTACCTTAAGTACTCACCCTTGCTTTAATCCTTCAGATGAAGAATCAGAGTACGTGGAGGATGGTGATGAAGAGTAGGGTCCTATCTACACTCAAGATGCCTGTGCTAGTGCCGTTTCCGTCTTCCGCTGTAATAGTGTTTAAGTGGTTCTGCTGTTGCAGCCCACCAGCTTGATGCTTGTTGTAATAAAGTGGCCCTTGGCCGGTTGTTGTAAGACCTTTTATGTATGAAGGCTTGTATGAGACTTGGTAATATTTATGTAAGTTATGACTCTGCGGTATTCATTCTGTATAAGTGTTCGTATCAGCGTCTGATCCAGGGACTGATACGGTAAGCACTAGTGCTCCAGAAATGGGGTACGACAGATTTTCTTGAATTACTGGATTTATTTTCCTATGGGAAATGGTGTGAACCGAATCCACGGGCTCTGTGGACTGGGTCTAGGCTCTGGTCCATGAGTCCACGGTGGACTAGGACGATCTGGTGCGTTGGACACTAAATGGATGGCCGAGATTTAAAATAGACGAAATGGTACGCTACTTCTACTCTCGACCGTTGATTGAAAAAGGGGCGGTTGTGCCGGCTCCGGCGAGGTGGGTGGCGGCCGGAGACCACAGGCGCGGCGGCGCCAGGCGCGGGCTCGCCGGAGCTCGCCGTTTCGGCGCTCCGGTGACCCAAATTCGACGCGGGATTGCCCGAGAGAGAGAGAGAGGAGAAGGGGGCGATCTCACCGCGGGGCGCGTCGACGTCGCGCAGGGCCGGGACGCGCGGATGGCTTCGAGACGCGGCGGCGAGGTGGCGACGCTCGACGCGGTCAGCGCTCCGGTGCGCCTGGTCGAGTTGCTGCTGGGCGAGGGGGGTGCGCGTCGATGCGGCAAGGTCGGGGCGCGCCTCGTCTTGGCCGGGCACGTCGCGGAGATGGCCAGCGGCGGGCGAGGACGGCGGTCCGCGGCAGCGCTTGGTGGGAGCCGTGCTCCCGTGCTTCCCGAGCTGCACGGAGAGGCGCGGAAGAGGCAGGACAAGCTCGTGAAGTTGGAGCACGCTCGCAGAGGGCGAGGGAGAGCTCCACAGCGGCGAATCGGGAGGTGGCCGGTGTTGGAGAAGAAAGGGGAAAAGTTCCGATTGAAGCTCGATGGTGGTCGAGGAGGGCAATAGCTAGTGGGGAAAGGAAGAGGAGAGTGCTACGCATCGGGATTTATAGCGGGAGGAAGAGATGGTGGCCGAGAGGGTGGTCAAGGTCGTCGGTCTCCGGTCGTCGCCATTGAAGGCCGACGGGACGCGACGAGGAGCGGAGTGATGGGCGTCTGCGCGAGGTGACGAGGGCGCGGGATGGCCACAGCGTTGGCGACGAGATAGTACGGGGAAGAGTATGCGTGGCATGGCGTCACGGCATGGAAGCTCGCCGGTTTTGGTCGCCGGTCAAGGAGAGAGGAGCGTGGGCGCTCTGCTGCGATGGGACGAGGCGAGGGCAGAGGAGTGGGCGCCTATGACCATGACGCGAGCGCAGCATGGCTACACGAGGACGGACGCGACGGGACGCCTGCTGACGCTGAGCGGCGTCACGGCGGCATGTGCGCGCCTCTGGCGCTGGCAGGAGGAAGGGGAAGGGGCTGACAGGCGGGGCCCATTCGTCAGCGAGAGAAGGAGGAAGGGGGCTGGCTGGGCCGGCTGCTGGGCCAAGGAGAGGGGCGTGGCCCACTGGCGGTTTTCAGAAAAAGAAAAGGGTGGCCTGCTGGGCCGGGCTGGACAGGAAGGGAAGAAGGGTTTCGGCCCGATAGGTTTAGGAAAAAGAAATGAGTTTTCCTTTTACTTGGGTCAAGTAGGAACTCAAGTTTGAATGCAATTTCAAATTTGAAAAAGGAATTAAACATGGCAAGCAAACAGAATAGAAACAAGGAATCCAAAAATGCATATGATGAAGTTTGTGCAAGTTTAAATTCAAAGTGAATTTGCTAGAGTTTAACATACAATTATTTTAGTTTGTTGTAAATTCAAAATTTCAACTTTTAGTGAATCTTAAATGAGAGTAAACACTTGAGCACTAGTTTTAATATTTAGAAAATTTTATATTCTTACTAGGTTTGAATTTATTTAGTGTATTTTGTTTTGAAAATTCGTGACAAGGTAAGAGCGAGACAAAAATTTAAATTTTTTAGCGACTTTTATTCCTTTTGAACGCTTTGAAATTTTGGGGTGTTACAACTATTATATCGGATATTTCAAGCTGAATAGATCACTACTATTTGAAGTTGAATAGCAACGTCGGATATTATTCATTCATGAGCAAAACCCCAACTATTATATATATCCTTCCTCTTGACTCCAGTTGTCAACGTTAATGGCCTTGTTTGGCATAACTCCGGCTCCGATTGTAATACCCTACTTTTCAGAGGCAAAAGAAAAAGAAAAGAAGAAAAATAAATAAAGATCAAATGGGATAAAAACCACCCCAAATTTGAACCTTTTCTAAACCCTTACCTTCCATGAATTTTTCCAAAATAAAATTTCACTAAATAATTGAACATAGTTTGAATTTGAAATTTTTGGAAAATAAAATATGTGCTCAAGTGCTTGTCTTCATTTAAAAGTTCACTAAAACTTGAACTTTTCGAATTTACAACAAATTAAATAAATTTGTCCGAGTTTGAGCTAATACACTTGAATTTTCAAAAGTTTGAATTTTTTAAATCTGCATAAATATCATCATATGCATCTCTGCCTTTTAAATGATTTAAATTGAGTGTTTGTTTAAAACTTGTGTTCGTTTGAATTCAAAATCCTTTCAAATCCAAAATCCAGAAAAAATGTAAACCCAAAAACTCCTCTCCTTTCCTTTCGGGCCGATTTCCCTCTCCCTTCCTCTTCCGGCCCGGCCCGCCCCTCCTTTTTCTCTTCCTTTCCCCAGCCAGCGTAGGCCGTTTCCTCCCCGGCCCAGCGTCACGGCCCAGCCAGCCCGCTCCCGCCTCCTCCTCTTTGAGCCGCCGACAGGTGGGGCCGCCCTGTCGGGGCCTTCGTCCCCACGCAGCGCGCCGCCGCGCCGCCGGCCCCTACCGCGACCGCGACCCGCGCCCGCCGCCGCCGTTTCCGCCACCGTGCCCCGCGCCACCGCCTTCCTGTGCCGAACCGACCTTAGGGTCTTTAAATCGGCGCCGCGCCCCTCCTTTCTCCCTTCTCCCTCACTCCCTCCCTCTCCGGCGCAACCTAGGGTTCCGGCGACCCTCCGCGCCGCGTGTCCCCGACCTCCTCCGGCCTCGGCCCCGCCACGGTGAGCTCCGCCGCCACTCCCTCGTCCTCCTCGACCCCTCCTCTCTCTCTCTCTCCCCGTGCGCAGACCCCGCATCGAGCGCCGCCACTCCGCTGTCGATTTCCCCAGCGCCAATGGCCTCACCAATCCCCTCCGGCCGCACTGTGGTGCGCAACACGCTCCCCGCGCGTCCCTCCGCCTTTTCCCCCGCTCCCTTCCCTCTTTTCCCGCGTGCGCGCGAGCATCGCGTCGCTCACCGCCGCCATCTCCGACTCCGGCAGCCGCTCGCCGCCACCCTCTTCCCCTCCGTCGTCGACGTGCTAGCCCAACGGCAGCGTCGTCGCGTGGTGCACCCAGGCAACCGCTCCCCATGGCCATGCTCCCCTTCCCCGCGTAGCCGGCGAGCTCCCCGACGAGCCACCGCCGCGCACAGGCCCCCGGTCCACCGTGGACCGGTGGACCGCCGCCCATCCCCGGTCCACGGGCCCTGTGGACTAAGTCCACCGGATTTTCCAAAAGAAAATAAACCTTTTCCCTTAATGACGTCAGCATTGCACAATAAACCATTTCCCTATACGAAAATAAATCAGAAATCCAGAAAATCCCCGGGCCCTGTACATTTTGCAGATAAGCCCCTGACCTTTTCAATAATCTTGTTTAAGCCCTGCATTTTTTACAGAAAAGTACCTAAACTTTTCTGTAATTATGTTTTAGCCCCTATCTTTTTACACCTAGACCCCTAAACTTTTAATAATTACAGATAGGTCCCTGGACGTATTCTGTAATTACACTTAAGCCCTCAAAAACCCTTTTTATAATTACAAATCAGCCCTCCCAACTTCAAATGTCCATATCTTTCTAATCCGAACTCCGTTTTGGGTGATTCTCGCGCCCACGGGTTCGTGGAATCGCGAAGTACCTTGTGGTACTGTTCTTGAAGCCCCATACCAAGTTTATAAGTCATCAACACCCAAAACACCCTCACTTATTATATCGATTCCGAGCAGATCATGCGATGATTGATCTCGAAAGTCTCGAGTACTTGTTCACCCTAACCTAACCGACCCACACGATGCTTTTCTGCCTAGTATCTTTCTTATCACAACGCACACCCCACTTCACCCCTGAATAACCTATTCATTCTTTTGCTCGCTAGCATTAAACCTAGCGATCATTCGTACCATTCCACTTCCAACCTAGTACCTTTATCTTATCACAAACAAAATCTCGAACCTAACCTAAATCAACCCTCGCTCGATCAAACCTAACCTAGTATCCTCGCCCAACTCCTTCTGATTTATTACTCTGCTCTTATAATTGATCTTTTATTGGATCTTATTAGAGTTATCTGGTACTTTAATTGCCAGCTGCCTTTATTTGAATTTGGCATTTTATTTGCAGTCATGCATTCATATCGCGCATAATCACGTACACACGTTGCATATACCATCGCCTGCATTCATGCATGTTCTTTTTATAGGAATAATATAGAAGCTTGCATATTAGATATGCACGCAATCACCACCAATCAAGCATATGCATCTCCTCATCTTCACCCTAAGGTGTTCACCCAACGAAGACCATATGCATAACCACACGCCCATGTTCATATATTAGAGAAAATAGATAACTAATAACTTGTCTAGGTGAATATGGCCCTTACAAGGCCAGGTACATCACCTATGACATGTAACCTGCTTTGCATTAAATATGCTGCATCATGCATGGTTCTTGTCTCTCGATCTTCACCGAAGTTTCTTTTCAATCTTATTTGGCTTCCCTCGATCTTTATTTCTTTGCTCTTTTATTTCTTTTTGCGGTAGTTTATACGTACTGTTTTATGCGCTAGTTTACGCGAGAGCCGAGGAAGAGCCTGAGGAATTCGAAGAGCTGCTGAGGACTTCAAGCTCGAAGACCAACCTGAAGATACAAGAGTCTCGAATCAGAGTTTAAAGTTTAGGAAAGCGATTTCCAGGCAAGCCCTAACTCTCATTGATCATGTTGATCCTATGTTTGCAAATAATCCTACTTAGAGCTTGATTTCAAATGAAGCATGCATGGTATTTAAAGATGATTTAAATGCTTAGAATGACCTAAGTACTTGTTGATAGCCATGCCTTGATATTGCTTATCCTAATTCCCTTGATAAACCTAGGAACCACCATCATTAAATCTTAATGATGTGTTGGATTAATATGCCGCTTAGGACTCATTCACCGTGTACTTAATAACTTGACACACATGCTTTTTGTGTAAAAATGTGTGCGTGTGCTTGATGATAAGTGTGTAAAGTGAAAATGGGTGGGAATAGTAAGTGCAACCCATAGTGGGGGTATGCTCTTGACGGGAGCAAGCGAGGTAGTCCTCAGTGGGGAGGCTATCTCTGGGACGCTACTCCTCGCAGGAGGGTAGCTATTGAAGATGCTTGCTTCGGTCGTATAAGGACCGGTTCATGTGCCGTCTGGCCTAGCACCCTCGTGCAACCACAAGCCCCTGTTATGGGCAGGGTTTGGAACCACACCCTACTAGTGATCGCCCGGTACCATCAGGAGGCAGGGTGTTGCAACCGGAAGCCAGGAGAGGATCTTGACGAGGTTGGCGTCGGGTCTGGCAAGTGAAAGTTGATGGCCATGATATTTATATTGATGTGAAGCCCCTGGTCGCTGATTTTCCGGGGTGGTACCGAGGTGACACTGGGCAGGTACGAAACCATTAGTATCCAGTCGGAACCAGGGCACTGGGAAAGACTGGGTACCTTGTGGTAAAAGTGTACAACCTCTGCAGAGGATAAGAATCTATCCGGATAGCCGTGTTCCACGGTATTGGACAACGCGAAAGCCATGGCCACACAATGATTAGATTTTCTGCGTGAGTTATCCTTGGCGTGTGTGTTTTCGGAATAACACCGGTTTGGAGCCGTGCGCTGGTTTCCTGCCAGCATTAAAATTTGGGAACTGGCGGGATGGACGCATCTCCCCCAGGGCCAACCAACCCCACTATATTTAATCTCTATACCTGACTTAGTTTGCGAACGGGTTTTGTTTTCAAAACCAACCCTTGCATAAAATTGGCTTTCCGCCGATATGATGAACCCCCAGCCTTATCCTTGTTTACACCTCTGCATGTATTTACCCCTTGTGTTAGGGTTTGCTGAGTATCTTATGTACTCACGCGTTTGCGTTTGTTGTTTTTAGTGAGAGAAGTCTTCGTAGGAGACGACGACGTCTGGTTTTCGTTCTGCCTCTCAAGTCTGCCTGTAGGCTTGGGCCGTGTTTCCGCTGATTGTCTGCTTCGCCCTTAGTTGGTCGGAAGGACCTGGATACTTCGTGATCCTTGTCGTACCGCCACTAAAGGCTCTAAATCAGGTATTATACTATTTACCTAATCGAAGTATGCTTTTGATCACCATATCTATGTTCTTGTGCGTATCAGCTACTGATCCAAGGACTGATACATGATGCACAACATGCTCCAGGAATTGGAGTATGACACCGATGGTTATGTTGTATTTTGAGGCTATAAGATCAAATGAAGTGTTATAGGTTTTTTTTTTACTCTAAACATGAATAAAATGATTAAACCAAGGATCTTTAATCCATCCACATCTCTAGATCCATATATTTTTGAAGCTAGGTATAAGCAACTCTAGAGAATACATATTTGTGAAGTTTGAGCCTAGCTAAAAGTGAGCAACAACAGAAGGGAGTAACCATATAACAATCAGTTGAAAAGGAAGATCGGTTCACTCGATTACTTTAGCCAATTAGGAGCTTCAACGCTGCAAAAGCGCTTTTACATGTTCAAAACAAGAAATTGAGTTATTTTAGTCCTTATTTCAGCTGAAAAATGGTTCTAGGCAAATATTGAGTGTTTTCAGTTTATGATTCCAAAAAGTTGACTAAAAACTAAATAAAGATTAGTCACATTTCATAAACCATGTAACACACGGGAAGACGACGCAGAAAAAACAACCAGAAATGCAAACTTGGGCCAAGCAATCTATAAGAAACACCATAAAACAACAAGCCAACACGATTTGGGCCTAAACACAACAGTGCATAGAAAACGGAAGAAAATTCTATGCGGCCGTGCGGCAAACGACTGCCGTGTGGCCCCACCTCGATTGGCACCACCTATCCGCCCATATTCCATCTCACGATTCGATGGTTTCCTGATGACTTCGGCTCCCATCTCCATTGACTTCGGCTCGAGCGTGGTGTGCAAAACAAAGGGCGAGCGAGCCAACGGCAGAAGGAAAAACAAAACAAATCGATCGAGCTGGCTGTCGGGATCGAAGGATTCTGTTTAAGAAGCAAACGGATTAAGGGACCACAAAAGTCTCAGGAGCGGCAGCTGCCTTGTTCAGTTGTTCTTTACTTCTCCATCGATAGTGAGGGACGGTAAAACTCTTCTCCCCTGAACCTACCATGGTGCAGCGGCATTGTTCTTCCATCAAAAATTGTTTCACAATGGAACTTCTGTTCATCACATTTCTTTGCACTTATCTCTCTTGCTTAATCGCATGGTAAGAATTCGTCAAAGATTGGAGTCGGACCGAGAGAGTTCGACAGAATTCGTCAAAGATTTACCGTGAGATCAGTTTTTAACGGCTGTCATTTTTTCTTGCTGATGCGGACATCTTCACGTGTGACGAACGCGACAGCGTTGGGAATATAAGAGATTGGGTGGATATCCTATACGGGTTTTGAATAGACAAAGTACATATTTGTTCAGGGTAGTAAAATTGATGTTTTCCTTTTACCGTTACATTCATATGTGCTAATAAATTTACAATGATATGATTTTCAAGGAAACAGCTCCCATAATGATGAAAATACCTCAACCATTCGCTCTGGTTGGTCATGCCGTCCGGAGCTACAGCCCGGCACAAGACATGTGCAGCACCGAAGGAAGACAAAAAGACATTCACGTGAAGGTTGCATTATACGGTCTGACGACGGTCACAAGCAGACACACCAAAGATGTCAATCAAGCAAAGCAGCAAGGATTACTGCTGCTTACTGTACGTCACTAACCTCCGGATGAAGCTGCCACTTGACGATGCCGGCGTGAAACAGAAACGCCCAGAGATGGGTGATGAACTCGCCGCCCTGCGAGAGGTGCCGGATGTGGTCCTCCACGTTGTCCGACGGCGCGGCCGCCAGCAACGCCCGGGCCCAGAAATCCGCCAGCAGGCTCCAGCGCTTCCGCTCGGACATCGTCTCCTGGAGGTGCTTCCCGAGATTGACACCCGGCCAGAAGCCCCGTTTCTTCTTGCTCCTTCTTCTCCATCGCCTGAAGCCTGTCGCTGGCACCACGCAGGGCACTCCTTGCGTCCAAAGCAACGCTGACAGAGACGTATTTGGCCTCCCTGTCGTCTCCGGGGAGCAGCTCCGGCGCACAGACCGATAGGTATGCGCAGTATTTTGACAGGGTGGTGGCCACACGATAATCCTTCCCAACATCGTCCATGCGCCCGTCAAAGATACCCGCCGCTCCTTCGCTGAGCTAGTTCGCAGTAGCATGTGGCGACGTGGAACGTCCAGATGGATACCAGGTAGCGCATGCCCGGGCCATCAATTGCGGCTGGAATATTGTCAAAAGGAATGAATTCTTCCATCAGGTCCTTCCCTTGAGCAGAGAGCAAGGGCGACACAGGACCCAGCGGACCATTCTGGATGGTACCCAGGACTTGAGCAACGGATGCCTTCACATCAGAGTGCAACACAACGGCGTTCACTGTGGTGCTGCCTAGCAATTCCGAGAAGGCTTTCAGTATGTACTCCATTCCAAGCGTCTTCGCATGGGAACCATAGACTAGGTACATCTGAAGGTATATGCGGGAAATATCCCAGGCCATAGACAAAGTGGGCGGCAACCCTCTCATGCTGGTCGACTCGAGCACCGAGTATTGCCCGAGCTTGTTCTGCCATAGCTGGCTGTCAAACCAGTCAATCCTTGTAAAAAAGGCTCTCAGTCTCATCTTGCGGTCAACAATTGGAAGTCCAAGATTCAGCCTGACACGGTTATATACAAACTCAAGGGCGAGTGCAACTCTTGCCCAATTGGAGCTCCAGCAGCGTAGCGCCTGCAACACTTGCAGCAAAGCTAGGGAAACCAGAACGACCAGAGTAATAACGACATCTGCTGTTGTGCTGTCCATAACAACAATGCTCTCAGAAGAAGTACGGCTGCTAATGCTCGCCCCAGGTCTGACAGCCACTGCTCCAACAAAACATATCCCCAAGGCTGTGGCAAATGTCCAGATGGTTGAAGCTTTTGCTTGATAACAATGAAGGAATGCATTGCTAGTGAAGAAGACATCGTATACAAAAGCCAACTCAACCTCAATCAATTTGAAGGCCCACTCATAGCCAGGGATCCTGTCCCCCTTTAGAAGCCATTCGAAGTTGGGAACAACCATATCGTCGCTCTTCCAGTAACTTTGTTCCACACGGTTCAACCCAAAGAAATGCTGTAGCAACAAATGAGATAGAGACAAGGAGAGGCACACATCCTTGCACGCAGTGAGATCTGACTCCAGCTCTGCGCCTTTTAATTGCCATATATGACCTATGGTTACGGCACCAAGACATCCATCATGTCCCATAAGAGGTAATCCGGTACCATAGTCGATCTCTTCTTCGGGCAAACTGACGAGCAATTCTCCAGCCTTGCCTAGGTCCTCTTGTGTGTAATCAATATACCCTCTGAAAAACCTTTCTTTAGGAATAGCTCTGAGGATATTCCGTAGTCTGCTCGGCAGCACGAACGCCAGCGACCTATGGAAGCCCTTAATGAAAGTGATGGCAGCCAGCACCCAGATGGCTATTTTACCAACATCACTGGAGAAGGTTGCAATACTTATCAACAATATATATCCACAGTAGAGGCAAAGCTGAAATAGTGCCTTCAAGAGCGAGCTCTTGTAGTCAAGGCCGCTGTAGGAGGTGATTGAGTCAACGGAGCCAAAGAGGGTGAGTAAGGACACAGCCCAAACGGGATACATCTCGCTCTTAACAGATGAAGATTGCATTAGGCCAATGCTGTACGTCCCAAGAGACAGAGATAGTGTGTTTGCAGCCAAGAATCCCTTTTGGATGATCCAACGATTAGACCATCGCCGGCAGGATCCAAATGCAGCAAGGATGAAGGAGAGGAGGATGGCCACCAATGCCAATGCCTCGATACGGATCACTGTCCCCCTAGGGTTCTTCCAAAGATCTCTCAGCTGATGTGAGATAGCTGTTGATGATGCATTATCCAAGTGTTGTTCCATATTAACCATGCGTCGGTAATCCACCTAGAAACAAAAAGATGCGCTGTAAGGCAATATGCTAGTCCAACTACAAACAGATGGCCTAAGTTTGTTAGTAGTATATATATGAACTCTCCTTTCTTTGTTCAGATGGAGAGGGATTGATCACAATGCATTTGTAATGGGACAGAAAGGGAATAATCATCCCGACATATCCCAAGTTATGTTTGCAAACGGATGGAGAGGGATAGGTGCCTATCCAAGCAGGGCTATCACTTTGACACAAACAACGAGACAGGTACAATCTGCTTTAAAAACATATCAACATATAAGTTGGTAGACAAATGATTTTCTGACATGAAATAAATTCTTCGTTAGCTTATTCCGCTGTAACATATTATTGATGGTTAACAATAACTTTAAAGGTCTTGCTTAACATAAAAAGAGAGGGTATGCTGAATTGGATTTTGATTTTAGTAGAGTTTAATCCTACAGAATCAGATTCAAAGTTCATTTCTTTTCTTTTAAAAAAAAACAACTGCAACTATAAGTTCAACTCGCCCTTGTTTACTATAGAAAGGGGAAGTAGAGGAGACCAGAAAGAGAGGCTACAACAACTGCAACTATAAGTTCAAAGTAAATCTCAAATTTGGATACGAATGTTCTGTATCTTTCTCTTTTTTTTTTTGAGATGGAATGTTCTGTATCTTGAATCAATCTTGAAATGAAATGTTGGCTTTATTATTTATCTCTTTGAATGCCTGACTAAGTATGTACAAAAATATTTCCTTTTGGAAAAAAAAATATAAGGAGTCTTGAGCACATGAGAAACAGTAACGATTTTTGCAGACCAAATATATTTACATAGCTAATGGCAGAACTACATATTATTCCCCCAAAACAAGTATTCCCTAAATAAGTTCATTGACCAGAAAACTTCAGTTTTTGTGATAGTTGCGTACCATTTTTCTGCTTCCTGTTCCTAGCCGAGATGAAATTCGCTGCTGCTAGCTGTAGCCTTCTCCCTCCTACGGACTCATCTCCATCTAATAGATGGGCTGGGCTTCCTCTTTAAAAGTACACTGCATGCCGACTTGACTACTATTTTTAATCCTCGGAGTATTCTGAGACTTGATGACAAGACAATATCGTTTGGTCTTACTAGCTAGTTAGATGACAGAATAGGTTCCAATCATTCATGTAATCAAACATTGCAGCGATTTTTATACAATGCAGCTTTGTTTACTATTATGCTCTGTTTTTCCCCTTGTTTTGAGGAAACAACCACCACGGGGCAGTTTTTACCTTCACCATAACCGATATAATAGGTCACCACACTTTTCTAGAAAGAACTACGGATAGAAACAAACCACTCAACTTTTTCATCGGTTTAAACAACCACATCTATCGTGTGCGCCTTTTCTTCCAAGACACCACAGTTCATTTTGTGCATAAAAAACAATTGAGCATGTTTGTGAGGGCCTGAGGGCTACTTGAATGGGGTTATACCTCTACTTCCTCGGTGCTTGAGCACAGAGGCAGAGAACAACGGCCAACTAAATTCGTGCATTGCCGGAGGCATTTGTTGTTGTATATATGAGACTTATCCTAGCGATATCGACTAACTAATGCCAACAATTTTAGCATCAATTATGTCCTAATCAGTGTGCGTTCAGCACTCCTCGAGTAAAACATGCTCCAATGGTTCAAAAATTAGTGCAAACTGGCCGAAAAGACAAAGCAGAGACCCGGCCAAGCCCGATAAAATCGTAAAATATATCTGAGTTGGTACAAATGAGTTGGCTCTGGCTTTTTTTTTTTTTTTTAGCCTGTGAGCTGGCTCTGGCTGCCTCTGCGTCCCTTTCGTGGATCCAAAGATGTTCATGGTAAGATTCCTTAGTTTTAAAGTCAAGAATGAGACCCAATTATTCCTTATCATGTGCAGCTACCCACCATCAGAGAAGACAAAGGAGGAAGTAAAGCATGACATGTGGGAGTTCAGTTGGGTCGGGGCGGGCTGGATGGAATCGTGTCCGTGTCCGGTTTCCTGGTCAAAGCCCAACTACGGCAGACCGCAAAGGGGACAATCGCGTGCGCGGTGTTGTGCTGCTAGGAGAAGCGGTTGAGTGCCGCACCCTAGATGGCTAAAGTCCAGTAGCCGAAACCACCCGCTGCTCACGCCAATCACCGCCATCGTGCCGGTCACTACCAGCATGCAGCGTCCACACGCTTGACGGCGGCCAGAAAAACGCCAGTGGCGAAGCAGCTGCACCAGTGCGAGATGCCTAGCTGGCTAACTAATCTTGACATCTGTCTATGTATCGATGCGTGCATTGAGATCCACGGTCGCGCGCGCTGGATTCGCGCTGCGATGGAACCAGGAATCGACCGAGCTCATTGTTGTACAAGAAGTACCAACATTGTTTCCCATTGTGAGACGGCCTTGTTCGAATATACACTCTTCGTTGTTTTCCACAAGTAGCAACAATGCTTGACCATTTAGGTGGCGTCGAAATTTACAAGGCCGCAGGCCACCTGCTGACGCTGCTGATGATTTTCAGACAAACCAGCATGTCGCAAGATGTTCAGCCTTGTCCTGTTGTCGTCCTCCACTACATATAGGTGGCTATCACCGGGGACAGCAATACTACACCTACGTACAGCACTAGCACACAAATGAAGACGAGTCACGTAGTCGCCACGCTCGCTTCGCTCCTGGTGGCAATGGCCGCGACGGCTGGCGCCGTCACGTTCAACGCGACGAACACGGCGTCCGGCACCCCGGGTGGCCAGCGGTTCGACCAGGCCGTCGGCCTCGACTACGCAAAGCAGGTGCTCTCCGACGCGTCCACCTTCATCTGGACCAGATTCAACCAGCCCGACCCCGCCGACCGCAAGCCCGTCGACGCCGTCACCCTGCTCGTCGAGGACATCGGCGGCGTCGCCTTCGCCAGCGGCAACGTCATCCACCTGAGCGCCCAGCGCGTCGGCACATACGCCGGCGACGTCAGGACCGAGGTGACCGGCGTGCTGTACCACGAGGCGACGCACGTGTGGCAGTGGGGGCTGCAGGACTACGCCGCGCACACGGGGGTCTTCGAGGGGATCGCCGACTTCGTGCGGCTCAAGGCCGGGTACGCGCCGTGGCATTGGGTGCAGCCCGGGCAGGGTGACCGGTGGGATCAGGGGTACGATGTCACGGCGAGGTTCCTGGAGTACTGCGATTACCTGATGCCCAGCTTCGTTGCGCTGCTCAACGCCAAGATGAAGGATGGTTACTCGGACGATTACTTTGCCCAGATTCTGGGGAAGGACGTGCAGCAGCTGTGGCAGGACTACAAGGCCAAATACTGAAATAGTTATACCCTCTTCGTTTTTCATTTCTGGGTTTGGTTAAAGTCAAACTTCTTTAACTTGAATTATCAATATAAATAATGTTATTAGATTCATCGTGAAAACCAACTATCCTAATATGTAACTCTTTGTATTTAAAATATTTTATTTTATATATTGTTAGTTAAAGTTGAAGATATTTTACTTCCAACAAACTCATAAATTCTTATATTCTTAGACGAAGGTAGCACTATCATTAAGAGATCACTACGTTTCATAATGGACGGTTGGAATTTCTTAGATTCAAACTATGGGTTAACTAATTAAGTACAAAAATAATATCAGATATTTTAAGCAGAAATATGGAGATTTGAAGTTGAATTGCAACCTTGAATTCCCATTATTCACACATGAGCAAGACCCAACCATTATATAAATCCTCCCCTTTGACTCCAATTGTGCATAACTTCAGCGTGGATAGCTGTGTTGTATGTTGAGGTTATAAGATAAAATAAATTATTGTGGATAATATAAAGAACGATCTTTATAGTATAGAAGAATTCACCCAAAATAATTGCTACCCTCTCAAACCATTGATCTCAATCTCCTCCCACCTCCCTAACCATTGATTAGCGCATGCCCCCCTCACCGGTGATGACATGGACATCATACATCCTTACCTTACATAGGAATCAATGTATATTTCCTTACTTTTTCATGACTTTTTTCACCGAGCCGCTCCCGTACCCGACTCTCCTTCCTGCCGATGCTTCCGGTTATCAATTCCCTGATTTACATTTCCCAAATTCCCGTGATCAAATCCTTTCCAGTGAACATTGACGCCTCACCTTCGTCTGTGCAATACGGGAGATCCCTTGTTTGCCGAGTGCCAAGGACACTCGGCAAAGCCCCAAGTGCACTCGGGAAAGGCTTTGCAAAGAGCACACGGCATATCTTAATCGGCAAAAAGCTCTTTGCCGAGTGCTTTTTTTCGGGTACTCGGCAAAGTTTTTGCCCAGTGTCTCTAAACACTCACCGGTGATTGATCTCAATCTCCTCCCACCTCCCTAACCATTGATTAGCGCATGCCCCCCTCACCGGTGATGACATGGACATCATACATCCTTACCTTACATAGGAATCAATGTATATTTCCTTACTTTTTCATGACTTTTTTCACCGAGCCGCTCCCGTACCCGACTCTCCTTCCTGCCGATGCTTCCGGTTATCAATTCCCTGATTTAAATTTCCCAAATTCCCGTGATCAAAGCCCTAAGTGCACTCGGGAAAGGCTTTGCAAAGAGCACACGGCATATCTTAATCGGCAAAAAGCTCTTTGCCGAGTGCTTTTTTTCGGGTACTCGGCAAAGTTTTTGCCCAGTGTCTCTAAACACTCGGCAAACAGAGACATTCGGCAAAGTTTAAATCAAAAAACCGCCTAAAAAAATAGCAAAAAATTTTTTTATGAGGGGAGGCCCCCATCAACCCGTCTGCAGCTTTTTTCTTGTAATATTTGCACACCTTGCGGCCATCAAGATTCAAACCCATGACCTCTCCTTCGCGCGACTCCACCTCTACCACTACACCACAGCATCACATGTGCCAATATCCCATTTTGATTCTACTCATATTAAACTAAACTGAGTGTCAATTGATTATTTAAGACTCTAAACGAATTCAAATTAAAAAGTTCTCAACTACAAAGTTTCATAACTTTTCAAGATCTACATCTTTCATTTTTGTCTTTTGTCCATCTAAGGTCGTTTACAAAATTTGAATTTCAAATTTGAACTCTTTCAAACTTAGTTTTCATTGACAAGATGATTTCAAATCAAAAAGTTGTCAACTACAATGTTTCATAACTTATTGTGATCTACAACTCTCATTTTGACTGTTTCTCCATCCGAGGTCATTTGAAAAATTCAAAATTTAAAATTTAGCTGCCATTCAAACCTCCATTTCGTAAGCAAATTTAATTCAAATTAAAAAGTTTTGAACTATAAAGTTTCATAACTTCTGAGTATCTACAACTTTTATTTTGGTCATTTGTATATCCAACATAGTAATAGTCACATTGTTCACAAATCTTATAGATCTCCCTTCTAGTTTCATGAAACTTAGAAAAAAGATGTTGATTTTATGAACAACTTTACTATCACTTTGTTTAATCAAAAAATTATTCAAATAAGAGTTGTAGACCTTGAAAAGTTATACAACTTTATAGTGATTGACTTTGCCGAGTGCTTTTTTCTGGCACTTGGCAAAGATTGTCCGAGTGTTTTTTGTTGGCACTCGGTAAAGATTATTTTTGCCGAGTGTTTTTTTTTCGCCGAGTGTTTTAAAAAATCACTCGGCAAAGAGACTCTTTACCGAGTGCCCGATATAATACACTCGGTAAACAAACGGACACTCGGCAAATAGCCGATTTCCCGTAGTGGTGGTAGGCTGGTAGCCTATCATCGCTGTTGTGATTGCTGCCGGCACGACGCGCCAACGAGCGCGCCCCGCTGCCGATCACAAGCAGGTCACCGGTTGGCCTTCGCTTCATCAGGTAGGGTGCCTCGTAGACATCCTGCTCAGCTGATCAGATGATCGCTGACGATCCTATATGCAGAAATTGTCTTTTTCTTTTGGTGGCACATTTGGAAGGAGAGGAACAGACGTGTTTTTCAGCAAGAGGAACGCTCATTCATGCAGGTGGCGATGTTGATCTTGGACAACATCAGGCAATATAATACAGCGTTCTTTGACCCAGACAATTAGCGCTCAAGCACAGGAGCTTTGTTCCTCTTTTGGTGACAGCTTTTGGAAGGAATGTGCAATAGCAGAACCTTCAACAAAACAACTATCGCACCTGCAGGTTGAGTAGTTGGGGTTCTTTTTCAGAGAGCTACTGATCAAGGCGATACTTCAGAGTTGGTTTATTCTTTTTCCTTAGTCTCCTGCTGGCCAGTTTTTATCTTGTTGGGTGTTCAGTTTTTGAATGCATTTGCAGAGTATAAAACAGCACTCTCTGCTGTTATCTAGTTTGATGTATCATTAGACTGTAACTCTCTTGCTTCTATCTTAATGAATGGCAGTGCTCCTGCCTTTTTTCAAAAAAAAAAAAAAAGCTGGTGAAGGCCTGAATCCCTCGCGAGGCGCCGATCTGAACCTGATTACGGGTTGTTTCTGGTGACCCTCGGCAGCGGGTCGGTCGACATAGGGCAGTTTCTGATCCAACCAGTTTAGTCACTTGTGCCTCTTCCTTGGTTGTCATCAGATCGTTCGGTATTAGCACCCACTTGTTCTGTCCAAGTGTCACGAGCTAGCCTACAATCTTGCAGCTTCATCTATTCAGGACGTCGGTCCAGCAACATTGCAGGTTTGTGACAACTTGTGCACGTCTTGGATTAATCAATTTGTTGAGAAATTTCATTAGGGATTAGGGTAAATGATTCTGGCAAAAATTTGATCTGTGATGGATGTGGAATATAGCTTGTTAGGGAAGTGTACATTTTAGATGTGGAGTTTCTGGACCTGTGGAAAATAATGTATCATTAATTTTAATTACTATTGCCTACAATTCTCTGTATTATCCATGATCGACACACGAATGATAATGCATGCTCTTTCATTTTTTTTGAATCCCTGACGTTGAAGTAACCTAGTTATTGTTTTAGTGGGGTGTCGAATCTATCTGAATTGCTTCTGTCAAGTCAGGTTTTGTTTTTCATAATCCTATTATTGTGTTCATAATCTTTGTTTTACAGCACCACTGTCATACCTTTTTTTTTTCTTCTTATTTTGGATTTAACTTTGACATCCTATGAATACAGCTATGGGGGAGATGGAGAATACTATTATGCAAGAATCCACTAATCCATGTAACTTAACCCTCAATGACTCCACAAACATCGATTACGCCTAACCCTCCCAGTGGCTTTTGTCTTCTTGTTCTATTTCTTTTTCTTTTTTTTTTCTTTTTTGCAAAAGAGAGAGAGCTTTATAGATTACAGAATAGAGTTCATACAAGCAGGGTTTTTTTGGCCAGACTTCTCCCTATTGACAGACTCATTACAAACTAAAGACTCCAACTCCACTAACTTACTGACGCTCTGGGGTGATTGAAATCGCCACACCACACACTCCTTCGACACAAAAGCTAAACGACCTAAACCATGGGCAACACCATTACTCCCTCTCAACACCATTGTTCTATTTCAGTTAACAAGGCTGTGTCAACCATTTGCATTTTCACAGCCTCTCCATAGGAAGCTTCTCCTTATTTTATCAATTCTTTTTACTACCCATTTCTTCAAAGGTTTTGCTCCACGTCAGGTTTTGCTTCAAAGGTTTTCTTCAGTAGGAACACGATCATGTGGTAATTTGGGATCGAGTATAGCATAGATTTAACTAGCCGTAATCTTCCATCCTTATTAATAAAACTTTCCTTTCCACACTGGCAGCTTCGCAGCTACTTTATCCACTAACAGTTGGACATCTCTTTTTCTTAGTTCATGATTCAAATTCAAATTCACCACAGAAATTTAAGATTCAAATTCCACAACGAAAAAGACAAACATCAATAGGGTAAAATGGGACATTATTTTGTTTAAGAGGTTAAAAAGATAAAGTGAATGTAGAATAAAATGTTTTCCTATTGTAAAAGAATGTAGAAGCTCCAAATGGAGGATTTGCAAAGGTCTCTTCGCAAGTATCCAAGCCGTAAAACTTCAGACGGGACTTGCCCACTGATTCGTGGGGTCAGGCCCGCTAGTCAGTGAGCTAAGTCCACGTTCAGGGGATCCACCGAGGCGGAGAGGGAGAGTTCAGTCCCCTTCCCCCTCCTCCCAATCAATCAGCGAACCCTAACCCAATGGCCGGCCGCCGGCGGCGGCGCGATGGGCCGGAGGGCACCAGGAGGGGGAAGACTTGGCAACTTATCTACGGCCACTACAAGGAGGCACTCGACGCGCTGCCCCTGGAGCACATCCCGGCGCTTGCTCCCCGCCTCGTCGACGCCGGCGTCTGCTTCGGCTTCGCCGACCCCGTCACCAACATCATCGCCAACACCGTCTGCGTTCACGACGAGGACGGTGAGCCTGTGCCAATTTGCGCCAAGAAGCGGAAGCGGGAGAAGATGACGGAGATCAAGGCCTTTACGGAGGCAGCAGCGAGGGAGGAGGTCCTCTCCAAGATTGGCGACGACAAGGTGCAGACCATCGCTGACCGCTCGCTCAGGGGCCTCGTCGTCTTCCTCACGTCATATTTCCGGCACCTCTCCAACAGGGATGCGTTGCGCTACCTCTACCTGGCCCGGGCCAATCTTCTCGTCGCCGTCCGTCTCATCGAGCTCGACCGCTGCTATCGCCGCAAGGACCGATTCTGCATCTGTTCATATGCGACCAAGACGGCGCTCAGATGTGCTGCGCTGTCGGCTAGGATGCCCATGGTGGATTCGTTCGTCAGCTCCTCGTTCGGGCTTGTGCCTCATCTGAAATTGGTCATCAAAACTGTGGCTGCAGAGCCCCGCCGTTGCCTCTCTGTCCGGGACGTACACTATCTGTCTGGATTGCTTAAGGAGCCACTCAAGCTGAAGAAGTCGGACAATCCTATGAGTCTTGCTCCTATACGGATTCCTCAGCACGACGCAGATGCAAGCACTAAGGTGCTGGGTGTGTTGACACCTTCACTTAGGTGTGTTCTTCTGGATAGGATCCATGATCTGTACCTCAAGGCTGTTTCTCAGCTACCAATGGAGGATTTTCGGACCCGTTACCACCGTGGGCTCCTCAAGGCGGGTTACTGCTACGGCCCGTTCAATCCAGTCTCCAACATCATTGTGAACACTATTTGGTATGACACCACCTTTCCTGCATCACAAGGATTAGAGGTGGACATGATCTGCACGATGAGGCACGTTGAGTCTCGGTCCCTCAGTGGACTCCTTGCATTCTTGCGTGCATCTATTCCCGAGGTCTCAGAACATGAAGCTATGACATACCTCCTCAAGAATGACTTGAAAGTTGGCAAAGCAATAAAGATGGCGGCAAAACAAGGACATTATAAATCTGGCTCAGATGAGAGTAGCTACAAGGCAGCAGCAAATGCATCATCTCACCCTAAAGCTGAGGAATATTTGGAATTTGCTGTACAGTCCTTGCCTACCATGATGTCCGATGTCAGGTCCTTAATGCAAGCTTCTCAAATGATTTCCTCTCGCAATATCCTTCGTTTATCTAGGCTGCTGTCACCTTCAAGTGCTGAACCGTTGGAATCACCTCTGAAGCTGACTCAAGATGCAGTGGACATGCTCTCGAAATACAAGAAAGACTTCCTCACTGAACAAACTATTACTCGAGGAAAGGTTGAAGCCGCATTACAGAATTATGAGGAAACTATGGTAAGTTTATGTTATTATTTTTCTCCCCATATGTGAGTGCGTGCAGCCTCGCCTTTGCTTTCATTTTGCCTTCTAGCTACAATTATGTTCTGCTTTCTCGTTTTTCCTTTGTTGTGTTGTTTATTACTTTCATTGTTGAATTAAGCTAGTGTTTGTAGGATATCACTTTTCTCTCTTCTCCATAACCTTGAAAAGAGTTGGGGTGTGATTGGTTACCTGGCCTAATTGTAGCCAGACTAGCGTGAGCTTGACTTAGGAAAGAAACAATTTATTTGGTTAGGTGGCTAAGCAACTTTTGACTTATGCAATCTTCTATTTGGTTGCCTATCTTGCATTGAGTGAGATCACCTTGGACTTATGTATTTTGTTACTTCACAAGCCTAGCTAGGGACTAAGCCAGATAACCAATCACATCCCAATTACTCAGGTTATGTTCTCTTTAAATTCAGTTTATTTTCCTGTTGTAACAGCTGGTTGCAAATCATACCCTGCAAAGTATGTTGTTTTAATATCCAACAATAGTACTTTATACTTTTGGGCATTCCTGGTTTATCGGATTTCCGGAAGTTGCAAAATAGTGTTAATACTTAATAGTATGTCTCAGTCCATTTTGTTTATGCTTTCTTTTTTATTTGACATTCGTGGCTGTAGGGATGTTGTTATGAGCTTCGTATAATTTGTGGTGTGAACAATTGTGTTGGCAAGCAAAGGAAGATTAGAGACCCGAAACGGCAATACTCACATGTCAATTTCTGGGCAAGCTTAAAGAATGGAGGAAGTCCAACCTTATTTTTTGCACAATTTAATAATGATGAAGGTTGTGAAAACCAATCTATTTGCTGCCCTGTTTCAGACCAGTCTACATGTGATGGTATGTTTCTGTCTCTACATATCTACTTATGATGCATATTCATGAACAGTATTTTGATTTTAATCGCTTTGATTTGTATATTGTAGCTAATTTTCTCTTTTTTTGTCCTTTTATTTTCTTTTAAAGTTCGCTGTTGCTATTGTGAGTCACAAGGAATTCGAATTGTGCATCCAATTCAGAGTTATTGGGAGGGCGGAAGTGAATTTGAGAAAGTATGCTGTGGGGAGCACCAAATCACAAATGCAAAGATTGTTAGTCGTGGGAAGAGGATAGATAACCAGGTGATGGGTATATTCAGACAACATTATCTGTACCAGGATCCTCTCTGGGACTGCGGGTTGACCCCACACATTAACCGTATTGCATGGCACTCCACTCGAACTTGGGAAGATCTAATGAGAGATGCGATAGACCAAAAGTGCAACAAGTTTAATGAAGATCATGATAGGATGTTGCTTCAAAGTTGATCCCTTGACAGGTACGTTGAGTTCGGTGAAATTCTATCTGAAACCTTCAAACATTTTGCAGCTCAACTTATTTAATTTGTTACTTCTGTTACGGCTTAGCCTTTGATTCTTTTCACAATGGCACTTGATAGCAAAACCATATTCCCATTCATTTATGATTGATAGAAAGTTATTTCAATTCAATCATAAACTCTTCAGCGAAACAATTTTCCCCCAGCAGAAACATTGTTAAAATAATGGTGTGGTAATTTTTGTTCTTTATTTGTTTAGGATACTCGATGCCCAGAAATAACTGGATGGACAGATCACACGTCTCCAAGAGGTGCATGCAGGCCCAGGTTTTCCCCTAATTCACCCTTTCAGATACAAAAGGAGCAGTGTGAATATGTAAGCGAGGCAATCAAATTTCTGATTTAGTTTCATGGTAGGCTACAGTGTCATCTTGGTTTGTTCCTGGCTCCTGAGGCTATGATTTGAAAAAAGAATTCCTTATTTAGTGTATTTTTTATTTTTTTGTTATTATTAGTATGGTCTTAGTACTGCTCTTTAATTTCTATATTGGGAATGATACATCCGACTACTACTGTGTAAATTGGGATTGCTTTCATGGATGCTGTAGCGTTGCCACTGCTGCTTTTTTGCCCTTTAGCTCAAAGGCTATTGTGCTACGAGTTGGGTATATTAAGTTGCTTGCTTTACGGTGCCCTATACCACTAGTATTATACTAGTGGTATTATGAAGGGTAAAACAGTCTTTTTTGTTTTATCGGTCTACTTTCCATCACGTTGCCGTTCTCTAAAACCTTTCATCGCCACTCTCTCTTCGCACGATCTGGCCCTGCCTGTTGCCTCCACCTATGATGTTGACGCCGTACACCGTCATTGATTTGCCCTTTGCCGTCACCAATTTTCCACTAACATTTAACAATTTTCCGCTAACATTACTAATACTACTAAGAATACTAGTGGTATTGAAGGTTAAAGGAGAACTAATTTGGACCGTCGGATTCTAAATACCACCGGTATATAATGGTGGTATGCATAATACTATTAGTATAATACTAATGGTATATAGGGTACCGTAAAACTTCTCATATTAAGTTCTACTGCCCGCTACATATCGGATGGTTAGGCCATCATAGTCCAGTGCAGTGCAATGAAGTTATTGCCTGACAAAGAGGTCATCGGCTTCATGCACGACTCGGCTCTGCTATTATCAGAAAGAGCCCTGCTGTACACATGAACCGGTTGTCCGACTGCGTGGGTATGACCGGGGCGTTAGCGTGCGTACTGCGTAAGAGTGCGTAGTGGCTGAGCTAATAAGAATTCTCCTCCTACGTAAGAGCTGTTCCCCCCTCACGTCCAAGACCAAGTCCAGGAGGAATTCATCTTGGCAACCCAAAATGAGTTATGTTTTTCTGTTGTGTAAACTCTTGTTGTGTTTTCAGGAGAGAATAGACCAATCTCTTACCATCCCAACGCCGTCGCGTTCGCGGGCGATGAATATATCCACGTCAGCCCGTTAATGACAGTTCGATAAGCGAATCCGATGATATGGGCCGTTGGATGCTAGTTGGGTCAGGTCTTCGCCCGATAACATGCCCAAAGCTCGCGATTACCTTGTTAAGCTCGCGATTACCTTGTTACGAATCAAATGTGACCAGTTGAAGGGAACCATCCGGTTCACACTAGCGAACAGTTGCGACCAAGAGGTCGTACCCTTTGGACGAACAATTACGACTGTTTGGTCGCAATCTTTCCCTATGTATAAATATTCATGTACTACAGTGCAATAAAGATATCAGTTTCATTGTCTCATCTATTATCTCATTTAGATTCAACACGTTATCAGACATTTTGTTCTACCAACAACTGGTAGGCCACGACGAACTCGCCGAGTTCGTCTGTACGAAGAGACGGAGATGAAAAGAACACGCCGGGTTCGTCTCGGCGACTCCAACGCTCAACAAGATCGACACCAACTCCTCGGAAAGACGTTTTTGGTGGCGCTAGAGAACTCCGTCAACTTCGCTCTTCTCGCTGAGAACCACAAAGAAGAACTAGACGGCGTCTTGTACTCGCACAGGGCAAAGGCTCTGGTCTTCTTCAACGAAGAGTGAACCTCCTACACGGATGATGAAGAGAAAAGGGATTTGAGACCGTAGGGCCTCGAAATCCAAAGAAGAAGGCACGCGAATGAAAAATCCATCGGGTAATAGCATACCATACTCTTCTGATGGCAGTAGCGCCTGCTACTCTTTCTTCTTCACGCGGGACGACATCGCCAATCGCCATGGAGGTGCGTTGAACAGCATCCCCGCGACGCCCGCGCGCGGCTTCCTACACTGCGACTGCGCGGCGGCAGTGCCGGCATGACGCGATTCGCCGGTTCCGGCGGCGGCGGTGCCCGTGCGGACGTAGCGTCGCGGCCCCCACGGCACTCACCCGACGCGCCGCGACATGTGATTGCGGCAGCCCCCGCCAGTGTCACGACCCAAAATTCAAAAGAAATAAAAATCACTCAAAATTTAAATTTATGTCTAACTCTTACCTATTCATTAAATTTTCAAAAATGAAAGTTAAGTAAACTAATATAAACTAGAGCTAAAAAAAGGAAATTTCTAAAATATAAAAGTTTGTACTCAAGTGTTTGATTTCTGTGCCTCCATTTAAATTTAGCATTTTCAAAAATAAAACTCTAAACTAAATTAGCATAAGAATATAAGAGAAATGCAAATTTACAAAATAAATTAAAATGGGAGCGTGCCAACATGTTTGCTAACTTAAATCCTTGATTTATGAAATTCTTACTCGAATTTATCTAAGTCATTTTGGTTTTGATTTGGATTTCACTTGAATTTCTGAGTCTGGAAATGTTTAAAACATTTTCCTTTCCTCTCCTCACCTGGCCCGCATTTCCCCGGCCCATTCCCTTCCTCCACTCCCGCTGGGCTGCGCGCATCCCTTCTCCTTTTCCCTCCGGCTCGGCCACACCCAAACCAGCCCAGCCGGCCCGAGCCCGCGCGGACACGTCGTCGTCCCCGCCGCGCCACAACCTCCGCCGCGTGTCACCCGCCGCCCTGCTGCCGAGCCACGCGCCGTCGCACTGCGGCGCTGCACCTCCCGTCAAGCACTCCGCGCCGCACTTCGCGCCCGCGAAGACCACGAGCAACGCCGCCTCGGGACCGAGCAGCATCGCCGCCGTGTGAACAAGCGACCCTCTTCGCGAGGCCATGACTCTGCACCGCTGCTCTGCATCTCCGCGTGACGCGTCAAGACCCCGAGCACGCACCGAGGTCGTATCCCGCCGCCCTTGACTCGCACACGCGCCAGAAGTAATTGCGCCGCCCCCTCAACCTCCTTCTCACCCGCCAAATGACGCGCACAGAACCTCTCCTCCACACCCAGCTCTCCCCATCCCGACTCGTTGTCCAGGCAGTTCCAATCAAAGCTTTTCCCCAAATCGATCCCAACGCGAATCGTCCCGATTCGTCGTCGTGAAGCCTCTACTCGCCCTCCTCCCCCGCGTGCAAACTCCAACGTGCACTCCTGTCCCGCCGCGCCCACCAGTTGCGGCCCGGAGTCGCCGGAGCACCTTCCCCGCCAAGCACCGACGCTGCAACCCGCTTCTTGCCGTCTCCAGCTCATCTCCACTCTGCGCGACGTCAATACATACCCAAGGTGAGCTCGCCGTCTCCTTCTTTCTCTCCCGAAGCCTTCCGCTTCAAGTTTCGGCCACTGGAGCGCCGGATAGGCCACTCCGGCCAACTCTAGCCATGGCGCCGCCGCCCCTGTCGTCGTCAGTCGCCGCGCGACGTCCCCATCGCCTCTCAGCTGCCCATTCGTAAATCAACGGCTGAGATTAGATCCAGTGATACCCTTTCGTTTCATTAAGTCTCATCCACTCAATCAAGATCCGACGTCCCAGATTTATCCGTCCATTTCCAGTACAAAAAAAAAACCAAGAATCCCAGGAAATTCCCAGATCTGGCAGTTTTGCAGATAACCCCCTGAGCTTTGCAATATTTATGTTCCAGTCCTGTCTTTTCAACGAAACACCCTTCTGTTCCTTCTGTTTTTCTGTAATTATGTCTTAGGACCCCACTTTTTCACACCGAAGCTCCTAACCTTTTCTGTAATCACAAATAGGTCCCTAAAACCCTTCTACACTTACAAATAAGCCCTTAGATTTTCAAACCATCACAACTTCTCAACCATAGCTCCGTTTCGAGCGATTCTTGCGCTCACGCGTTCGCAGAAACGCATAGTACCCTTTGGTGCTACCCACAAACCTTTCCAAACAACCTTTATACACACATCTGCTGTAGTTACCCTCTTAATCTTCTGGAAACCATATCTTCACTGTTCTAGCTCCGAATCCGACGATTCTCGTTCCGTTCATCTTGGTTCATCTCCCTGAATCCAATCATATTCTCTGAACTATTTCTTGTATTTTATCTGATTCTTATTTGGCTTCATTTGATTTATTTTGTTCATGTGTTAGTATTTATTTTGGCGAATAATACGTGTAGCTAACGAGGAACTCGAGAAGGAGCTACAAGATCCAAGCTTCGAGGACCCAAGCTTCAAGGAAGAACTTGAAGACACCAACTTTGACAAAACGAGAGTGAAGACTTGGAACTCAGAGATTAGGATAGCGTTTATCAGGCAAGCTCTACTTCTCCTTGATCATGATTGATCCTAACGTTTTCGCATGCACCTATGTGGCCGTCTAATTACTATGCATTTACTTGTTATTTTCCTGATTGAGTAGCTATTATCCTACTTGCTGAGGTACTTGGAAAAGACGCATTGCAGGTAGGGTCGATATCCTGTGCGGCTTATCATTAGAAAACGGCGCGACTTTTTCCAACCTATTTCTTCCAGCGTCAACAGCAAGCACAGCCGCCCAAGCGTTAGGGTCCCAAGGGTCCACCATGGACGTAACGTAGAAAACGTCGTCGTTGCGCATGTCTAGCGCCGGGGTTTTGTTTAACACCCTGTCCAAAGCCAGTCTCTTCTCCTCGCCGTCCCAGATCACAGGGAACAAGTCCGGGCGGCACGACTCGGTTGGCGAGAGGTCGGCAAAGTCGACTGTGCGATACACCTCCCAACGCTCTGAGAAAATTGTCCTCCTGAACATGGTGGCCGTGCATTGGCCGCGCCGCTCAGCCAGATGCTCCAGCTAGCTCGATCGTCCTGAACGTGTCGCCGTTGAAGGCCACGTCCCGGATCAGATCCAGAGGAAGTCCTTGACCGTCTTCCCAGCGCACCCGGAACCGGAATGCATTGGCGGGCAACAACGGCGGCAGGTCGATCAGCTGCGCCTCGGGTTCGTCCGCGAGCACATTGCACAGCAGGATTCCGTTCCGGAGATCTACCCAGGCCAGAGAGTGCCCGCCGATGGTGAACACCCTGCTGGGTTCGAATAGCTGGCCGTAATGAATCTCGGACTCGCCGCAATCCACCACCCTCGTGACCTTGTTGCTCCACAACCAGGTCCTCGTCGAGAAGACGCTCAGGTCGAACCCCATCCGGTCGCCGGCGTCGAACCGCAATAGCGGGAGGACCACGACGACGCAATGGTGGTCATCGGCGCAGGACCGGACGCCGACGCCGTCGGATAGGAAGTCGACCGGGTAGGGCTTCGGAATGACGTGGAGCGACGACGCGCCGGGGCGAGAGCAGTCGTAGACAAAGACGTCGGAGCAGCGCCGGCGTTTGCCGTCGTCGCGCCAAGGGACGTGGGCGCGTACGAGGACGAAGGCGCCGTCCGCGCCGGCGACGCTGATTGGTAACGTGGAGCAAAGTTCGGGGCCGTGGGCGACGCAGCAGGAGAGGCCGGGCGGGTCGACGACCTCGAAGGACACCTCGACGGAGCTCCCGACGCTCGTCACGGTACTGGCTGTGGTCGCGTCATAGCAGCGGCCGGCGCGCCCTACCACGTCGAGGAGTACCCAGTCAGGATGGTCGTCAGAGCGCCGGGAGGTGGCGGCGGCGGCGGCGGCGGAGCGTTCCTGCATTGCGGATCGGCGAGAGAAGCCGGACGCCGGCATCTTGGAGCCGGGATGCGTGAGGCAGTGCACGCAGAACTTGGACTGAATTCAGCTTGGACGTCATGTAGATTGTAGACACCCGTGCCAATCGAATCCGGTCGATACACAGAACGAGCAGAGATCGGATTTGACTGGGTCGGGTCGGGCTGGGTGGAATCGTGTCCGTGTCCGGTTTCCTGGTGAAAGCCCAACTATCGCGCGCGCGGTGTCGCGGAAACCGCTGCTCACGCCAAGCACCGCCATCGCGCCGCCGCCAGCCACTACCAGCATGCAGCGTCCTCACGCTTGACGGCGGCCGGAAAAACGCCAGTGACGAAGCAGCGGGAGCGGCACCAGTGCGAGATGCCTAGCTGGCTAGCTAATCTTGATATCCATCAATGTATCGATGCGTGCGTTGAGATCCACGGTCGCGCTGGATCCACGCTGCGATGGAACCAGGACGTACAGGATCGAGATCGTTGTTGTACAAGAAGTAGCAACATTCAGCCTGTTCGCCTTGCTGCGAAGCAGCCGTTTTACTGTAGCAGATGCAGAAGAAATAACTGCGAACACTGTAGCTGCTGCAAAGCAGCGAGGCGAACAGGCTGATATTGTTTCCCATTGTGAGACGGCCTTGTTCGAATATACACGCCTTCGTTGTTTTCCACAAGTAGCAACAATGTTTGACCATTTAGGTGGCGTCGAAATTTACAAGGCCGCCGGCCACCTGGTGACGTTGCTGATGATTTTCAGACAAACCAGCATGTCGTAAGATGTTCAGGCTTGTCCTGTTGTCGTCCACCACTACATATAGGTGGCTATCACCGGGGACAGAAATACTACACCTACGTACGGCACTAGCACACAAATGACTAGTCACGTACTCGCCACGCTCGCTTCCCTCCTGGTGGCAATGGCCGCGACGAACACGGCGTCCGGCACCCCAGGCGGCCAGCGGTTCGACCAGGCCGTCGGCCTCAACTACGCGAAGCAGGTGCTCTCCGATGCGTCCACCTTCATCTGGGCCAGATTAAACCAGGCCGACCCCGCCGAGCGCAAGCCCGTCGACGCAGGGCCGGTTCTGAGATTTTGAGGGCCCGGGGCGAATCTAAATGCTATGGCCCCTATATATAAAAATCAAATTTTTGTACACAATACATATAAATATAAATTTTTGTTGCAAGTAAAATGAATAGTGTGTCACAAAAATATTCATATAGAAGTGTTTGTACATAATTGTTACTTATGGTATCGATGTTTTTTTTCTCTTTTCACTACTGGAAGCATACTTTCTGCTTGACGAGAACACGATCTTCCTGAATATTTCAACAAAAGTTTGGATCAAATTAAGCGATAGCATTTTAGGAACTTAGGTCATATCAATTAGCAGAAGTTGATATACCCTCTTTAGCGCAGTCAAACAAAGCTAATTAAGAAAGGCTTGCCTAGACCAGAGATCAAGGTGCAGCATCAGGCAGCGCGGCCAGCGATTGTCCGTCGTCTGCGGCGACTTGCGTTGTTTGCGGCACAAAGAATTGCAATGCCAGACGATATGCGCCTCTTCTACTGCTATTCCGTATTAGGCTAGAAGCAAGGGAGACAGGCTGCAAGCAACAACAGCCCTCATGGATGCCTGATTGCCTGATGGGCCTGCTGAAATGTCTGATGATGATTAGTAGATAATACGTATATACATACCCTGGAGTGGAGCCCCTCAGATTTGGAGGCCCTGGGCGGCTGCCCCGTTGGCCCTCCCCCATGACCGGCCCTGCGTCGACGCCGTCACCCTGATCGTCGAGGACATCGGCGGCGTGGCCTTCACCAGAGACGACGTCGTCCACGTGAGCGCCCAGCGCGTCGGCGTCTACTCCGGCGACGTCAGGACCGAGGTGACCGGCGTGCTGTACCACGAGACGACGCACGTGTGGCAGTGGGACGGGCAGGGCCAGGCTAACCGCGGCCTCATCGAGGGCATCGCCGACTTCGTGCGGCTCAAGGCGGGGTACGCGTCGTGGCGCTGGGTGCAGCCCGGGCAGGGCGACCGATGGGATCACGGGTACGACGTCACAGCGAGGTTCCTCGAGTACTGCGACTACTTGATGCCCGGCTTCGTCTCGCTGCTCAACGCCAAGATGACGGATGGTTACTCTGACGATTTCTTTGCCCAGATTCTGGGGAAGGACGTGGAGCAGCTGTGGCGGGACTACAAGGCCAAATACTGAAAGTTGTACTACTATCCTTGAGAGGTCACTACGTTTTGAAATGAAAAGCTGGAATTCAAAGATTCAAACTTTTAGGTTAACTTCGGAAGTACGAAAAGAATATCAGATATTTCAAGCAGAAATATGGAGATTTGAAGTTGAATAGGAACTTTGAATTTCCGCATAACTATTATACCGGATATTTCAAGTTAAATAGCAACATCAGATATTTCAAGCAGAAATATCGGATATTATTCACTCATGAGCAAAAAAAACCAACTATTGTATATATCCTTCCTCTTGACTCCAGTTGTCAACATTGGCCCTGTTTGGCATAACTCCAGCTTCGATGGTTGTGTTGTATTTTGAGTTTATAAGATCAAATGAAGAGGTATAGATTTACTTTTACTCTAAATATGAATAAAAATGATTAAACCAAAGATCTTTAATCCATCCACATCTCTAGATCCATATATTTTTGAAGCTTGGTATAAGCAACTCTAAAGAATACATAAATTTTGTGCAAGTTGGAGCTTAGCTATAAGTGACCAATAAAAGAAGGGAGTGGCCATATAACAATCAGCTAAAAACATATATTGGTTTGCTCAATTATTTTAGCCAACCATGAGCTTCAACGTTGGAAAAGTGCTTTAACATGTTCGAACCAAGAAATTGAGTTATTTTAGTCCTTATTTCAGTAAAAAAATTGTTATAGGCAAAGATTGAGTAGTTTTAGTTTCTAATTCAGTCAAATACTAGTGTTGTGTAAAAGTCGACTAAAAACAAAATTAAAAAACAGTCAAATTTTCAGAAACCATGCTACACACGGGAAGACAACACAGAAAAAACAAACCATTAATGCAAAACTAGGACAATTAAACTATAACAAACACCACAAAACAATAGGCCAACACCAACAGGATCTAAGTCTAAACACAACAACACACATAGAAAACTGACTGAATGTACGCACATGTGGCAAATTTGAGTGAAACAGAATTAATATCTAGCTGATATATTTATAACAATTGCGATAAAAGTATTGACAACTAATTAAACTACTTAAATTGGAACATTTCCTTGGTCGCCTGAAAATGGAGAAAGAGATTGTTTGATGGTCCATTCTTGTCCCAAAACGGAAGAGCCGAAGTTTGCGTCAGCCTACGCCGTAAACTCATGGCCACATTAGCGTCGCGCCCGAAAGGCCCCAGCCCTCCAATTTGGAGAGATTTTTGTTATTTCACCCACGAAACCAATGGGCTTCGACAGAATGCCCACCTGCCATTGGGCTTCGTTAAAATGGCCACCAAACCGTTGTCCCAACCGGTCTTATGCCCACATAGAAATTTTTGGACGAAATCACCTTCTCCTTTCTTCTTCCTCAGACCAGACCCCAATCCCCACTGCCACCTCCATTGACAGCCTAAGCTTCTGCTAGCCCAAGCCGCCACCAAAGAGAACTGCTCCAATCCAAAAAAAGAAAAAAGAAAAAAACTGCATTCACTTAGCCGATCCTTGAACCAGCAGCATTAAACGACTAATTAGCCACAAAAGCAATTCAATTAACACAGGTAAACGATGCCAAAATCAATGCCTTTCAATTAGCAAGAGAGCAATTTGTTCTCTGACTTGCCTTCGTGCCTGCCGTTGACCTCGAGGTAGGTGAGGCCTCCTCCTCCATGACGCTCAGATGGGGATGGTGGCAGCCCAGCTCGCCTGACACACCGTTCAAGCAGAGACACGGCAATGGCTGCAGCCATGGCGGCGACTGCAACAAGGGACGAAGCAGGAGACGACTGCAAATCCGCCATGGCTTCCGGCACTGACGAGCCCCCTGTGCGCCCATGCTCCCCGCGCGACCAGCAGCCGCGACGCCATGGCCGTGCTCCTCGTGCGACCGCGTCACACCGAGCAGCCGCGGCCTAGTAATGAAAAAGCTTTTTTTTTTTTAGCTGAGCTTGGCTGGCAATGAAGAAGCTTTTTTTTTTAGCTGAGCTTGGCTGGCAATGAAGAAGCTGCCAGGTGAGGAAGAAGATGGAGTAAGGGCAATTTCGTTTGAAAAAAAAAACGTTTGGGCATTCTACCAGTGAGGACACTGGTTTTATGGGCATAATAACGAAGCCCAATAACAGATGAGCATTCCGTTGAAACCCACCGATTTGGTAAGTAAAATAGCAAAAATCTCCTATTTGGAAGCCCCGCCTCGAGGGCCGAGGCCATGTGTGCGTGCATGCAAGATTTGTTTAGTTATACGAACACGAAGTGCACGCTCCGAACTTCAGTGCATCACATTTCTCAGCACTTATCACTCTTTCTTAATTGCATGGTAATTACACGTACAGACCTACACGCAAAACGTACGGCGGTAGATTGTTCACAAAAAAAAAAACGTACGGTGGTAGATCCTGTCTTAGCTTCGTTCATTAGCCGTTGATTGGCGCATCAATTTTCGCAGTTATCTCATTGCACGTCAGAGGATGTAAATTGCAAAACCAGGATTCCATCGCAGCAAACGAAGAGACACTCCTGACTCCTGAGCGGGCAAGGAGGACTCCAAAGAGCTGGGAAGATGACAAATCAGTGAACTTAGATTCCTACAACCGTGCATGGATAAGATCACATCTGACGAAACTTGGATTCAGATGTATTGACAACTGAATTGCGTTTACTTTGGAATCTCACTCAGTCTGTTAAACTAGGACAAGGCAAAGTACAAATACGACCACAAACTATGCTCTCTCTCATTCATATATATATCAAAACCTAGCTGTATAATTTACACAATATTCAGAATGCATAAATAAAATGCCGACTATAATATACACGCCGACTCTAGCCTTTCACCGCCCAAAACATAAGTCCTCGACCAACCAAGCTAGCCGGTTGCAAAACCAAGAAATGGGTCTGAATTTCCGTGTCCAAGTGAACAAACCGCATCGCGATTGCTGTCGCCTCCACGCTATATAAAGCGCACCATTCGTAGACGATCTCAAGCACCAACAGCAAGAGATCCAGCGCGCAATCAGCGAAGCAACACGCCAGCATGGCTAACACAAAGATACTGGCGGTGCTCGCCCTCCTGCAGGTCCTGTCCCTCCACGTCCACGCCGTCTCCGAGGCGGCCGGCGGCAAGCCGGGCCACCCCAAGGGCGGCGGCACCTGCCGCGTCAGCGGCTTCCTCCAAGGCAAGGCCGGCAAGTGCAACAAGAAGAACTTCTCCGACTGCTGCAAGGCGGGCCAAAAGTACCCGCAGTTCAGGTGCTCACCGCCCGTGGCCGCCAAGACGCCGGCGACCCTGACGCTGAACAGCTTCGCCAAGGGCGGCGACGGCGGCGGGCCGTCGTTCTGCGACAACCACTTCCACCCAGACAGCGAGATGGTGGTCGCGCTGTCCTCCGGGTGGCTGCGGCTCGACGGCACGAACCGGTGCAACAAGAGGGTCCGCGTCACGGCGAACGGACGGTCCGTGCTGGCCAAGGTCGTCGACGAGTGCGATTCGGTGAACGGCTGCGACAACGAGCACAACTTCGAACCGCCGTGCCCTCCCAACGTCGTGGACGGGTCGCCTGCGGTGTGGAAGGCGTTGGGACTCGACAAAAATATCGGAGAGTTCAAGGTCACTTGGTCCGACGTGGAGAGTGGGCACTAACTCGGTGCTCATGCATGCCCGTTATGTGTGAAGTGTCAGTCTCGGTGATGGAGCAACTACTAAATAAGCCATCACATGGTATTCAGGCCCTGTTTGTTTCCCACCCAGATTATATAATCTGGCTCATAGAATCTATAAACTGAAACAAACAGGTCTCAGATTATTACCAGATTATAGTAATTCACAACCCAGATTATCATAATCTAATAAGCTGCTCTCCCCCAGCTTATAGATTATATAAGCTGGATTACATAATCTGGGTGAGAAACAAACAGGGCCTAATTCTTCCCAGAATTATGGCCGCCGCCATATATATTTCCCTTTTTGCAACTCTTTTGTAATTCATAAAAAAAAAACTTGTTTCTCCTTGAACAATGCATGCATCTGCCAGCAATGATATTGTAATTTTACCTCTTTGAACAACCCACCTTCTTGAACCAAATCCAAACAGAAAGGGCCATTAAGGTGAATTCCGGTATACAAATTTTTTGACGTGATAGAATGAAACAATTTCTAAAAATTAAGTACAAACTACTGCTCGGTTCCAAATTACTATGTATAGAATCATTATGAGGAATATTTTTACATATATAGTTCACAAGTTGTTAAATTACACTATAAGTTAATAGTTAAAGCTAAAAAAATGTTTGACTTTTATCAAAGTTAAAGTGACAAGTACTTTAGGATGGAGGGTGTACATCATTGCCTCCATCCTCAACATGTAGAATCAAACTATAAAACTTTGAACGCTAGTAAATACAAAAATATTAGTATTTGACACATAAAAATGACACCGTTAGATTTTTCACGACAAAAAAAATCATGTTATCATATTTGTCTCAACTTCTCCCAAGTCATGAAGGGTAGTACTCAACATACGTATGGGAGAATGTGTCCATGTCTGATAAGACAGGTAAAAGAGAATGGAGGTGGTATAACATTTGTCAGTATGAGAAAATATATGTCCAGAACAATAACACATTTTTCATTTGACACATATCTACTAATGTACTTGCAGAAAAAGACCAAGATGCTTCCTTCGCAAAAAAAAATAATAATAATCAAGACGCTTCCCTCTCAGAAAAAAAAAAGATCAATTTTTTTTCGAAAGATCAAAATGTTTCACTAAGCATCTCAAAATTAAACGCCATTTATTATTTACTGAAAAAAAAGTAACTTAGTTTGTTTTTCGTTGCCACAGTGGAAAAATTGTCTATGCAAACCGAGCAAAAGACAGACAAACCCAAGGTTTCCAAATTGCCTATCACAGAAACTCTGGACTTCACGAGATACAACCTTGCGTGCTTGTGCAAGCTGATCTATCAAGCACGAAATTCAACAAGTGCCATCGATATGAAGCTGCAAAGAAACGCACGCATTTGGACTCTTAATCAGAAATGTACTAGTCAAATATGTGTTGCAGTGAAATTGCTGGATTTTGTTGTATTTACCATACTACAGAAAACAGCTGTCGAACTGTTCAGTACCGAGATTCAAAAGAGGTATTACGAACAGGTAAATCATTCTTTTAACTCATGCGACAGCCTAATCAGCAACGCAATCGTTTCAAATTGTAATAAGAAACTTATCTGACACGGTACGACAATTTGTTAAGTTCAGACTAAATCTGAACATGGCAACGCGTTGCCGTGGCAAACAACCACTGCATGTTCACAACTGGCAGCATGGCGACTATATAAGCAGATGAAAGCTATCTCCGACCACACAAGCAGCAAAGCCAAAACACAAAGTAATCGAGTAAAGAGAGAGGGGTAACTAAAATTAGAGCACCTGAAATGGCCACCATCCGAGCTCTGGCCACCACGGCGATCATTCTCTTGGTCGCTCTGTCCACCTCTCAAATAGCATTCGCGCTCCGTCCAAGCCTTGGTGTCTGCCGTGCCAGCGGCTACCTCCCGGGCAAGTCTGGGAACTGCGAGAAGAGCAACGATCCGGACTGCTGTGAGGACGGCAAGCAGTACCCTCAATACCACTGCTCACCGCCGGTGACCGCTAGCACCAAGGCCGTGCTGACGCTCAACAGCTTCGAGAAGGGCAAGGACGGCGGCGGCCCATCGGAGTGCGACAACGCGTACCACAGCGACCAGGAGAAGGTGGTGGCGCTCTCCACAGGGTGGTTCAGCAACATGGCGCGCTGCGGCCACCAGATCAAGATCACCGCGAACGGCAACTCCGTGTACGCCAAGGTGGTGGACGAGTGCGACTCCGTGCACGGCTGCGACGACGAGCACAACTTCGAGCCACCATGCGACAACAACATCGTTGACGCGTCGCCGGCGGTGTGGGACGCCCTGGGGCTCGACCAAAACATCGGCATGGTGGACATCACCTGGTCCGAGGAGTGAGCGGCAGTTGACGGTTGTGCGGCGTGCCCACGTACTATTGCGTTGTTTTATACATGCTGTGTGTGTGACTATTGTTTGTAGTGAAGGTCGTGTATATATGATACTTTATATCTTCATCATTGTCTATAAAATACATTATGCCATGTCATGTATATTGAGCACTATTACCAGTTTGTCCAGCAAACACATACTGCTAATTTCGAATTTTATATGTTGATGCTGGTTACCGCGTGCGACAAACATGTTGATGCCTTAATGCTTCACCAGTAGTGTGGGTAACTCCCGGGGGCTGGCAAGACCATTGGCCAGCAGATTGACTGCACAGCAGGTAGCTGCAGGCATACTAATTAAGGCACTCTCGTTTCAGAGATATATAGAATCTACAAAGATATAATAAGATACCTAGTTTAGTTACGTTAGTAGTAGTATGAGTATGACCATTGTTCGATCAGTTAGAAATGAGTTCATCTACCTCAGAAAAAAAAAATATGGGTTGTTATTGCCGTGTCATTCCAAATTTATGGTAAACTGTTGTGATGCATTCTCTCAACATGTATCAGAACTCTGATACACTGAAACTTGAAGCTTCTACTGATATCTAAATCAAGGCAACCATTTACAATGAAACCAAAGCTATGTCAATAGCACCAACTGGTCCAACTCTCTGTACAATGTTTAAGGCCGGCAAGCAACTCCATTTCTCACGCACGCCTATCTCGAACAATGATTTTCAAAATAAAGTATTGTATTCACAGAAGTTATTAGATATGAAGGTGTGACTAATGTTCTTCCCTAACTTTTCATGCATGGGCATGAGTTTTAAATTTTTAATGCTACCTTCATATTCAACTTTAGACAGTACTAATAACCACAATATAAAATAAAATAGAGGCCAGTACCTATCTAGGCAGAAACAGCATTGTGCACAATCATCAAAAGACAAAGCGTATTCCTACTATCAACAATTACTAGTAGATTAATAAAGTGAACAAAAGTGCAGATGCTTGAGAGAACAATGCATGGAGGATACTTGATTCAATATGTAATGCTCCTTGGCATCCACTGACCACTGTCATCAATGTACATCACAATATAATCTATAGTCCATCACAAGAAATCTGTCTTCGGAACCAAAGTAGCTTACCTATGATAAAAATAATAACCTTCTTAGATAAACTACAAAAATGGACAGGCACATGACAAACGTATGGCTACAAAGAACAATGAAATTCCTTGGAACACACAAGACATGGAGGTCAGGAGATCTGAAAAATCTGGGGTGAGGACAAAATGGGGATCATAGATTAATATATAGAGCACAGATTCACTAAGGTTCAGACCCAGGTGCACACATTTTGGAAACCCAAACATTTCAGATGAGCCTCCTGCTTAATCTTGCAAGAGAACACTTGAAATCATACATATGAGGGAAAAAAACTAACTTTTAATAGTTTGGCAAACATTTCTTACCACGATGCTCAAAAAGTCATAATTTGATTTATTTTATTCTCCTGGACAAACACAAACATATATATAGATGAATCAAAGGGTATCAGTTTTTGGTAGTAAAATGAAATAACAGTCAATTATTGTACAACGTTCAAATATAAAAATGAATCAACAGTACCGAAGCAAGCAACAGATAACAGCAGGCACAACATCAACTAGTAATGTAACCTCTGTTGCATAAAGACAAAGGGAAGTGATGATCAAGGCAAATTTAAGGGGGAAACAAGAACTTGTTATATAAGAATCAAGAAAAGCGGTAGATGTCGCATATGTAGCTAAAACAGCAGCATAGAAATTGCTGCAATAAGTTGCTGCTAAAGCTCTATATAGCCAAACAAACTACACACTCCAGCCACACAGCAGTAGTTTCAAGCCTCTCGGGCTCTCAGATAAAATTGAGGGCAGATAGCAGGAGAAGAGAAAGGAACATGTCTGACACAAGAATACTAGTTGTGTTTGCTCTGTTGCAGGTCATGTGCTTCACCATTCGTGAGGTCTCTGCTACCAATACCACCTGCCACACCAGTGGATTCATTCACGGCAAGGGGCGCAACTGCCACAAAGGGAACGGCCTGGACAATTGCTGCGTCGCCGGCAAGCGCTATCCACAGTTCAAATGCTCGCCACCGGTGTCAGCAAAGACACCAGCCATCCTGGCAGTCAATAGATTTGAAAATGGCGCTGATGGAGCAGGGATGACATCATGTGACATGCGCTTTCACAGGAACAAGGAACTGGTGGTTACATTGTCCTCAGGGTGGCTGCGTCTGGACGGCACAAACCGCTGTAACAAGAAGATCCGTATCTCTGCGAATGGGCGGTCAGTCCTGGCCAAGGTTGTGGATGAGTGTGACTCGGTTAATGGTTGCGACGATGAGCATGACTTTGAACCCCCATGCCGCAACAATGTTGTTAACGGATCACCGGGGGTTTGGAAGGCTCTCAGGCTCAATGAAAGCACCGGAGAGTTGAAGGTCACATGGTCTGATGTCTGATTTAGCCATGTGATGGGAGCTACCGAGCTACTCCCTCCGGTTTTTATTTGATGACGCTAGGGCAACAATTTTAGCAACAAACTGAACTACACATTTTGTCCTACTGTCATCAATAAAAACTGGATAAAGTTTTAAATAAGCCATTTCTTGATAGTACATGTCATTACTCCCAAAATTATGTGTGGCGGTATATATGTTGCTATATACATGTATAAAATGAAGGGAAAATCCATTCTACTCCCGGGTAATGTAATTATGATTTATGGTTTTATGTCTACCAGTTCCAAATTATTTCAACAATAGCCTGTATAAGAAAAGTGGAGCCTTAGAATTTGTTTCAGTACTCCTTTTCAAGGAAAAAAAATGTGAAGTTAAAACAAAAAAGTTACTGACGGGTTTGGGCTGCTTTGTACTGATAGCAATTGTTTTAACTACCATATGGTCTCATAAATATCCAAAATACCCACACTTATACTTACATCCCTACACATACGAGGCAAGGAACGCAAAACCTGTGTTTAGCGAAACTTACTTTACCTAAGATGGTTATGTCTATGCACAGATCCACAGATGAAATGCACCGTATGTTTATTCATCAAAATAAACTCAAACAAATATGGAGGCATGATGACGAGTAAATCCACTCCAACCTAATTCATAGGCCTTTTCCAACATTCACAACCTTTTCTCGACGAAGAGTACTAAGGCACACACACTTATAATGTTCTGATCGTGTTGTGATTCAAGGCTTTTCCGTTGCTACCCCATCGTTACGTGTTGAAAAGTATATGCAACTTACTAATTAGGCGATCGGGTCCCTCTTGCTTGTCACTAGAGAGCCATAAATTACTAATCCATATGGTTGTTTTTTGTTGATTTGCAGACAAAATCATTAGTTTAAATTTGAACTAATGGTCTTGTATGAACGTCAGCAAAAAACAATCGAAGGGAGTAAACTAGTAAATCCCTCGTTATGTCAGTCAAACATCAATCCTTCATTTCCATTTGAGTCTAAGTGAACGCAGAACACCAATCATATTCATGGCATAGCATAGATGATGCACATAAAGTATAGGAGCCCCTAAAGTACTAAGCCATTATTTCTCTACCAACAATCATCTGAAGGGGACGAATCACAAAACCAATCGACCGTTGGGGAGCGAGACACAGCAATTCCCGAATCCCAACAGTACAAACAAGAAAATGGGCACTCACCGAAAAGTCGCATGATCTGGGGAGCGGCAGAGATCCTCCAAGATTTCCAGATGGGCGCCGGGAGCCGTGAAGTTACGTCGTCGTCGCCGGCTTTCCTGCTCCGGCCTGGCGCGGCGGCGAGAGGAGGAAGCTCGAAGTAACAAGCGGGCGGGGAGCGGTTGCGGCCTCCATGGGCTTAGATTTGCTTTTGGGCGGAAAGAGAAGAGCCAAAGCTGGGCCTGAAGAGAAAGCACCGCTTGATGGGCCGGACTACTTTCGGCCTATGCAATACAGAATCACAAGCCAATGTACCGTTTGGAACGGCACGTTGGTTCATCAATTCCGTCCAGTAAAATCTGAACGCCGCCGCAGCAGATTGCCGTGGCAACCAAAGAGCTCGTGTTCATAACTAGTGTGAAAGGACTCGAACACGGTTATAAAGCTCGCGCTCTCCTAATCCCATTCCATCATCCAAAGCAAAGCCCAGTTGATCAACAGAAAAGCGATCAAGAAATCCACACAGTTATCCGATCCCTGCCTGAGATGGCCACTTCCAGAGCTGCGGCCGCCATGGCGGCAACCTTCCTCCTGGTCATGCTCTCCACCTCCCACGTCGCGTCCTCCCTCCGCCACCACGGCCACGCGCTCGGCGTGTGCCGCGCCAGCGGCTACCTCCCCGGCAAGTCCGGCAACTGCGACCCCATCAACGGTTCAGACTGCTGCAAGGACGGCAAGAAGTACCCTCAATACCGCTGCTCGCCGCCGGTGACGTCAAGCACCAAGGCCACGCTGACGCTCAACAGCTTCGCGAAGGGTCAGGACGGCGGCGGCCCGTCGGAGTGCGACAACGAGTTCCACAGCGACCAGGAGAAGGTGGTGGCGCTGTCCACGGGGTGGTTCAGCAACATGGCGCGCTGCGGCCACCGCATCAAGATCACCGCCACCAACGGCAATTCCGTGTACGCCAAGGTGGTGGACGAATGCGACTCCGTGCACGGCTGCGACGACGAGCACAACTTCGAGCCGCCTTGCGACAACAACATCGTCGACGCGTCGCCGGCGGTGTGGAACGCCCTGGGCCTCGACAAGAACGTTGGTATGGCTGATATCACGTGGTCTGATGGTGAGTGAGCAGCTGGGTAGTCCTTCATACGTGGAAGCTGTTTGTGCGCGATTATACAGCATCGATGCGCATAGTGCACATACTCATGAGCGGATTTGTATGTACCTTCCTCTGGTTGTTGCCCTGTTTATAATGCTTTTCTAGTATAATAAACAGTGATATATCCATATTATCACACGTTGCAGTTGACAAGTTGCAGATAACCATCAGAACCTGCATGCCTTTCCATGGCAGTAGTACACGTCGTGAGGCAGTTACTGCTATTTAGGACTAAACTTTAGGACTAAAGGAAACAAACGCGCTCTTAGAATATACTCCCTCTAATCTATATTTGTTGACGTTTCAGACAAGATAAATGAACTAAAAATGCTCTACGACACCTTGTCTGAACGTCAACAATAAAGAAACAGAGGGAGTAATCCAGTAGTATATCCCAGAGCGTGCTAAGCAATTCATGATCATAGCTAGTGGTGGTGAGAAAAAAAAATCAAGCCTGGTCGTGGCAGCTTCGCGTTCTAATTAGAAACCGGCCCAATCCCAATGGATCGCCATGTTTCGCCGGAGATCGCTTCCCACCCTGTACTCTGCATTTGAGCTTAGACTGACCGCAACAAGACCCTGTAAATGGCCCTGGACCCTTAATTTAGTGGACCCTGGACCTTGTACCCGTTGCAACAGGACCCTGTAAACCACCCGCCATCGTCCCAGGGTCCCGTTGCCTGCCGCCAAATCTGGCGGGTGCGCCGGCCGTCCGCCAAATCGCCTCCGCCGCTTCCCCCGTCGCGCCTCACTGGAAGCGCCAAATGTGGTTTGCATCGATCGTCGTCGGTGTAGGAAGGGATTTGTCCTCCCAAATTCTCCCAGCCGTCGACGCCGCCGTGCCTCGTGCTGTCGCCGACGCCGTATTGGCGGTCCGTTCACCACCGTCGTCGTTTTCCGGCGGCCCGGCTCTCCCTCACGTCACGATGGCTAGCAGCTCAAGACCTCTGCTTCTTGCCTCCCTTCCTCTGCTCCGGCCAAGGCCTCACTGCTGAACAATTGCGATGCGATGTGATGCGCCGAGCAAGGAAGGACTCGATGGGATGCTGTACCCTCGCCCTGGGCGTGCACGCGCGGACTCCAGACTCCTAGTGAAGTAGCCGCCGCCGGACGGCAACCTCAGCAAGACCACCACTGCGTCTCCACCATGTTCTTGTTCTTGCTCATGTAATTGTGACCATTTTCTATTTCTTTCATGTTCTTGTTCTTGCTCATGTAATTGTGACCATTTTCTATCAGTGACAGCTATCTGATAATTTTCTGGTGGATCAAGCATCTTTAAACTTAAACTTTGGTCCACTGATGGCAGCCTGCAGTGCCTGCAGGTTTTTGTTAGATGTCTGATAGTTCTAGTTCTGTTCTGGAAATTCTTGGTGCCTGATAGTTCTTGCTCTCTGGCTATTTGTGGCAAGAACTTGAATTTTGAAGGATATATAGACTGAACATGATTTTACTAGGAAGCACACACATATGTAAATACTATATCAATTTTCATTTAGGCTTCAAAAAAGTTATGATATTGACAATTTTTCTAGTAGCATACATTTGGCTGAATATGCCTGACTGAATTTTGACCAAAAGCTATTGTTGTCTATCTGTCCTCAAGGTTTACACGCTAGCATGCAAACCTTGATGACTGTATGGTTGACTGAATTGCATTCTACTTTTGCAAGAGCTGCTACTCCTTGCCTGTGTGGTTGTGTGCTGCTGCATAATGAGAACAGTTTTCTTGCTAGCTGATATTGCATCTGATAAGAAAACTATTCTGTGACATGTGTTGTTCAGAAAACTATTTAGCTGATATAGTATTTAAGTGAGTTCTTTTCCTTTCAAGATATGTCAAATAAAGCTATCTTGATATCTTGATGACTGTATGATCATGTGGTTATTCATGTGTGCAACAAGCAGTATATAGTACAAATATGCGAAAAAATATTATGCAGATGAATTAGTTTCTGATTACAAGCAGTATATGTTTCTGTTACTATATTCTACCTCAAAGGTTCAGTTTTTTTAATTGTTTTCTGATGAATTTTTTTCTGATTGCAAGCAATATGAATTATTCTACCTCAAAAGATTCCAGGATAACATCAGTTTTTAATGTTTGGTTTTGTGAGAAGTTTCAGCATGTGGCATTTGGCTTTATTTTCTCAAAAGGATTATTCTTCAGAATTGACTTGTTTGCCTACTAGTGCTAGAGCTGTATCCCCAGCTGAAGATCATTGAATGCTGACTGTGTTTAACATTCCCAGAAACATAAGACTGGTAGAGTACATACTGCAGTGTTTAACATCCTGTTTTTTTAGTGGCAGCAATGTTATTGTTTCAGAACATTCTTTGGTCTGAATGTGTCACTTAATTTGGCTGAATGTTTTCATACTGGCCTCTGAAACTGCTGAAGCCATGCCTGACATAGAGCACTAGTTCACATGAAGGACAACTATCTCCCAGTGTATTGCTGTTTCAGTGCACAAACTATGTTTCAGTGTATTGCTGTTTCAGACTTCCATGTTTCAGTGTACAAAATTTTCTTTCTTCTTCTGCAGCGTGCTAGTAAGTTACTAACTGAACTGAACTAAATTTTGCATGATTATTCATATACAGTGAACAACAGAATTCAGTCTTTTGCCTGTTGTTTAAACAATCCTGTATTCCGTATTTTTTTTATCTTGAGCCACTGAATACAGTCAAATATAATTCAGTGTCACAATGACCAATGAATACAGTCAACTTTTTTTTTGTTTTCGACTGACTAAAACATAAAAGAAGCTGAAGTTGCATCTTTTGATTCCGGAGGATACGATGCTGGTGGCGACGGGGTGGCCCTCGCTGACGATGCTGGCGGGGATGTAGCCGATGCTGTCCTGCGGCGACGTATGGAGGCCGACGACACAGAGCCCGGCCCGGTACAAGAAGGTGGCCGACTATGCGGTGCTCGCGGTGGAGCCAGTGGCCGGTGGGAGGCGTGGAGGCGGCGGCGCCGGAGCAGGGGCGCGTCGAGCCGAACAGAGGCGGCGCCGGAGCAGAGGCGTCGAGCCGAGCAGGGGCGTCGGGAGACGGCGGCGGGCAGCGGATGGAGGAGCTGATACAGGTTTACTGTTGCATCGAATTGGATGTTGGAGTCTGGAATCTTTTATAGGAGACGTGAAATATTCTTTTAGAGGGGAAAAAATAGAGTTCGCTGTTGCGGTCAGTCTTAGCGAGGACTGCTGCTATCTTTTCGTGCAAGTTCTCTCTCAAGGTCCCGGGCATCGAATTTTGAGTTCAAAAATTTCAAAAAAAATAATAAAATGAAACACGCGTTTCTAAAATTGTGTTGCAATTTGAGCCCTTTTTTGGCGCGAGCAAGCGATGGCAACTGAATATACCTCGATCATCCGTTTCCCTACTGTCAATCTGTTTAAAGGAGCCCTGTCAAGACTACTATGTGTGCATTTATTAATCTTTGCTTAATTGAGTCGAGAGCCTGCTAAAACTTGATCGATTTCTTTTTGTATCCTGTTCGCTCACACTACTCCATCAACACAAAAGAAAGCAACAACTCGCCGCCACCGCCGGCCCCATTCCCATCCAAACTCCCTGCCGCCGCCGGAGCCGGAAGCCCGGCACAACCCGGAAGACGGCAAGGATCGCGGCGGCGGGGCTGTCGATCTGGTTTCGCTTCGTTCTTCTTTTTTTCCCCAATAGATCTCGGCAAGAACCGAGTGGTTTGATGGCGGCCAAGTTCGTCGGAGAGTGACTGCTGTCATCCACGGCCTTATGCGGGTGCTCGACGGCGATGGGCTGCAGCCGTGATGCGGCTCGATGGCAACGGACATCGGCGGTGATGGCCGCTGTGACCAGCATGACGGCGATGGCCGCAACAACCTGCACGGCGGTGGCTGAGGCCTACGCTCGTGGGTTCATGTTGCATGGCTTGCCGTGAGTGGCAGCGCGATCTGTGCTTCAATTTCGCACAGAGTCGATGGCCCAACGACCGGCGTCGACATACGACTTGTGCTGGCCATGGACTTGGATGCGGAGGCGTTGATCGTGCCTATATGTCCGTGGCAGCACCGTCGCACGTGAAGGAGATGGATGAGGCTTGGGATCTGCACCGTCGCCTCCTTGTTGGTGCCCCGCCACAGTCTGCATCGCATTCGCATTTCGTCAACAAGATCAGAACACAGTGAGATGGGGACCTAGCGGCACCGCGGTGGGATTCCAATCTCGAGATCATATCCATCCGACGACAGCTGCGGTGGCGAGTTGGAGGTGACGATGGCACTCTGGGTCACATGGAGACGGAGCTTCTAGTGAGGGACAAAGGAAAGGAATGGCTCGCATTCGGAGTATGCGCCAATGAACGCCGGCGGCAAAAGACCATGGTGGTGGTCTACGTCCAGGATTGGACCTTAATTGACATACCAATTGTTGTTGGATGTCGTCAGGCTGTGGTGGTGCAGCGATGCAAGCATTTTTAATGTGGCGGTGTCGAGGGTTACGGCACAACCGTTTAAGCCCTGTTGAGGCCCGCCTTCAATTTGGGAGGCAATAGAAAAGATGGTGGCAGTTTGCTATGATGTAATTGAGGTATGGGGGTAGTGCCATGGGAGAAATCCCATGTTCTAGTATGCGATGATGGCGTCTGTGAACGTCATTTTCCTCCTTGAAGGCGTTGCTTAGGACTACGGCATAAACTCCTTCTGAGGTCTCATTTTCCGAAGGTGAAGACCGTTGATCTGGTTATGACTGGATCAGGCGACGGCGTCATTTGGATGTCGCTCCCCTTCATGGAGGCGTCGTTTCGGATTTTCGGGCTTCAACTTCTTTTTGTATGATGGTGGCTGAAGTTTGTTGGTTTGTTTGATGGTACTTATCCGTAGGTTAGAGTTTTTATCTTGTTGTCTGCTCTGTTTTTTTCTTGACTTAGGAGGATGGAGCTTTTTCTTATTTGTACTAGTCTTGATTATAGCTATATGCATCTTTTTAATGCAGAGGCTGGAATAATGAATGTTCCTTTTTTAAAGACACAAAAGAAAGCCAAAAATATCCAATGCAGCGAGATCATTGCCGTCCTTGTCCTGCTTTCGTTCCACATTCCCTGCTTTTGTGCCTGCCCTTGTTTATTCAACACTGTCCCCTGTCGTAGTTGTCTGCAGTTGTCACCGCCGGAATCAGGCATCAACCGGTTCAAAGCTTATTGTCCAAATTAATGTCCGCTTTCGTCAGAGACATTGAGCAGATTGTGGTACGCCAATTGAATTGGCTAATATAAAATCGTCTAGTCATCTGGCACGGTTGAATTACAGGCACACGCGCAATATTGTTCAGTCAGTCAAATAATTTTAATTCCTGACAAATTAAGATTCTTGTTCGCAAAAAAAAAAAAAAAAAAAAGATCAATGTTGGTTGCGTCTGGCCTGGCATCAAACTAATTTTAAATGCCGTCATAAAACTGTTCATCACCGGAGAATAAAAAAGAAAAAAACTCGTCGCGTATTAGCATGAGACTAAGGACCATTAGCTCGACGTTGTGCGTCAATGGAAGCATCATTCGCGGCTGAAGAGGCAGAGAAAAACACTTTAAAAAGAAGAACTGACACTAATCATCTAGATCGAATCTTGGTTCGATTTTGGATGCGAGTGCGAAGCTTCGCCGACGCACGCTTGACTAAAACCGGTCACATCCTTTTCTGTTCCTCGCTTTTGTTTACTCACCACTCGCTCGCTCACCGACGTGTATTGCATGTATCAGCATCACTCAACCACCATTAGATAGATAAGTAACGTATCTTCATCTCTTCGATTGACTGATCGGCCGTGTGCTTTTCTTTATGACACATACCGGCTGGCGGAGCCAGGATTTGGTGTCTGGGTATTCCCAAGCCAAAGAATTGTTCCATCACAAGGACGAGAAAGCTCATCGCAACATAAATTTAAATTGCTAATTGTTCACAAAAGAGTCGTAGTAACCGGTAAGAAAAGAAGAATCGAATTAACTAACTGTTTTGCCCGCAAAAAAGAATTAACTAGTTGTTCACAGCTTGTGGAGGCTTGATGAACATTGATCATTTGAGTTAGGGAAGGATGTGGGCTATATGATCATAGAATTATATCCGCTTCTAACTTTTTCTTAGGCTTTGCATATAGACTCAATTGTTTTTGCCGGAAGCTGGGTAGGGTATTCCTGGGAATATCCAGGACTTAAGGCAGCTCCGCCCATGCCGGCCCAGCACTCGATCGCATTGGTGTCGCATGTCGTAGCGTGTGATGAGGAAAATGTGCTCGAAAGGTGTCTGTCTGTGCTTACAAAAAAGAACGTCCAGTGCGACCTCCTCCGAACAGCTTGTTAAACTGTTCCCTAAACTAAGCAAAAGAGTATCAGGTTCTAGTTGGGGGCTTGGGTCAGTGACCATATACTATGCCTAGTTGACCGCATTTCACGTTAACAAAACCGTAATCTTCTCGCAAGTCGTCGCGCAGTTTGGCGACACGCAAAACTGATTGATGTTTACTGCTACAGAAATCTTGAGACAATTACTCGTAGTCCCAACATGCTCGGCACGAGCTTCAGTCAGCCACCAGCAAGCACCGGCGCTCGGGGTAGGAGGAGGCCGGCCACCGTTTCGCGGGCGGCACGGCCTCCGGCGGTGCGACGCGGAGGCCGCGGACCCCGCATCGCGCGTGCACGCTGCGTCGCCCCGCCGCGTGGCTTGGTGGATGCAGCGTCCCGATCAGAATCACGTGGCGCGCCCGCATACGACACGATCTCCTGTCCGTCGCCCTCGCCTGATCTGACGACGGGCCGTTTCCGTGTGCGTTTCGTGTGCCCATGTGCACCGTCGGGCTCCGAGCCGTCCGCCCCCTGCTCCACTTTGAAAAAAGTCACGCCGCGGCGCGGCAGCTAGCCACACCCCACCAGCCGCTGCGTTCCCTTCCACGCGCCATCCTCCAACAACCGGAGACGACACCACGGCACGCTGCCGCGCTCCAAACCCAAGCAACCGCATGTTAAAATACGGAAGAAAACATGCGGAAAAGCGCGACGCGCAAGCGGCGCCCCCGAGCCGTTGAGGGCAGGTGGAGACTTCGCGCTCCCGCCTCCATCACGCCCCATCAACACCCGTCTCCTTCCCCCGACACGCGCTCGCGCATAAACCCTGCCTGCTCACTACACTTCGCCTGCAAGACTCCTCCGCTCCCGCGCAAGTCAACCGCCTTTCCCACCTCCTCGCCCCGCGTCCGCGTCCGCGTATAGTGGCGTGACGCCTCCTGTCCTATATAGACGGACGCGCGGGTCTCTGCGGCAAGGAAACAGAGGGCGACACGCACGCACAGGCACAGGCACAGGCACAGGAGGAGATCGGGAGAGAGCAGTGCAAGGCAAGGCAAGCAGGGTCGGCAGGGCGAGTGCGGGTAGCGTGATTTCGCTTCGCCTTTGCTTGTGTCGCGGAGGAGAGGTCGAAGCGGCAGGTAGTGCACCGCACGTGGTAGCATCTGAAGGTTGCAGGTAGTGCCCTGACCATGGCGGATCACCAGAGGATCCACCCGGTGGACCTGGAGGCCGGGCGAAGGCCGACGGCGCCGCTGATGCCCGGCGGCTCGTTCCGGTCGGACAAAGGCGACCCAGCCCCGCGCGCGGGCTACCAACAGCAACAACAGCAGCAGCGGCCACGGGGCGGCCAGCCGGGCACGGGCCACCTGCCCCCGCCGCCTTACCGCGGCGCGCCGCCGCCGCTTCCTCCACCAAAACGCCGCCGCGGCGGCCGCGGCTGCTGCTGCCGCTTCATCTGCTGCATCGTCATAACCATCGTCATCCTCGCCGTCCTCGCCGCGGCGGCCGTCGGCGCGCTGTACCTGGCGTTCCAACCCAAGGCGCCGCGCTACTCGGTGGACCGCCTCGCCGTGTCGGCGTTCCAAGTCGACCCCACGCTCACCGCACGCGCCCGGTTCGACGTGACCGTCACGGCCACGAACCCGAACGAGCGCATCGGCATCTACTACGAGCCCGGCTCCGACCTGGGCGTGTGGTACGGCGCCACGCGCCTGGCCCGCGGCGCGCTGCCGGCCTTCTACCAGGGCCACCGCAACACGACTGTCCTGGCGCTGGCGGTGGGCGGCCAGGTGCAGCTCGGAAGCTCGGTGGTCTCCGCGCTGCAGGACGCGCAGCGGACGGGCTCCGTGCCGCTGCTGTTCCGCGCCGACGTGCCGGTCCGCGTCGAGCTCGGCAGCTTCAAGCTCTGGAAGGTCACGTCCAGGGTGAAATGCGACCTCGTCGTCGACAGGCTCATGGACGTCACCGGATCCAGCAGCCCCATCAAGATCAAGACCAGCAACTGCAAGTTCAGCTTGAAGCTGTGATTCATTCGTTTTGTTTGCATTGGTTCTTGATGATTCCTTTAATTGGGCTCGGAATTCTTTGCCTTCGTGGCGGTGGATTCTTTGGCGGCAGAGAGTGCCCATTTGTGTAGGGACTAGGGAGCACTCCTTACCCGTAGCGTCGTGTTCGTCTTGTGTACAGATGTATGTATGTTACCGGTAGAGAAGAATAATATGCCCGACCAGATAGATCTTTATTAGAGGAGTTTATAACTGTTATCGCCATTTTCATCTGTTCTTCAAAGAGAGCAATCAAAAAACAACAGACAACGAACAACTGAGAGTACACATTGCCTTGCTTAAGAGGGTAGAAGAGCCGAGCCCGTCTGTCGGCATCTAAGAGCATCTCCAGCAGGAGCCTCTAAATTCAAGCCCCTACATGTTATGTAGGGGCCGGCCTCTAGATTCAAGCCCCTACAAATTGCTTCCAACTCCAGCAGCACACCCCACATCCAAGCCCCTAGAGTATGTGGGTCCCACTCGTCAGTGTCTCATCCTTTCTTCTCTTTCTCCTCTTCCTGTTCTCTGCGGACGACGCGGGGTGCACGCGAGCCGTGGAGCAGAAGGGCAGCTCCTCGGCGCGGCGCGTGGCTCTGCGGCCCAGCCGAGCTTGCCCCGTGTGCCATGGCTGCCGCGGCGGTGCGTCGAGGCCGCGTTTCGGCGCCGCTGGCTGCAGAGGCGACGCGAGGCAGGGGAGGCGGCAGGGCGCGGCCGAGTCGCGGCACGGCACGGCACGCCATGCCGAGCTCGCCCCGCTCGCCACGGCCATGGAGGGCTACAGGGACGGCGGGATCGAGCGGCAGGGACACCGATTTGCAGCACGACGGGCGACAGGGGCAGTGATTTGACGGCCTCGTCGCCGATTTGCGGCATGACAGGCTGGATTTGGCGCCGAGGAGGGCGGGGGGAGGAGCAACGGTGGCCGCGAGCTTCAATCGACGTCGAATCGATGGTGGAGGACGGCGATTGGGGGCGGCGGCGTTGGGCTCGCCCATGGCCGCGGCGAGTGAGGGGGGAAAGGGGCGGCGACATCGACGGTGGAGCGGCTGACGCGCGTGTCCCCGGGCAACGCTCCTCGGCGTGGAGAGGGACGGCGGCGCGGCTCCCCATCTGCACGTCGGCGGTGCGCGCAGCGGCCCGCGGGAAGTGAGGCGTCGCGCGCTGGGCGGGACCGTCGCGCAGGAAGACGGAGTCGTCAGGGCGCGTGGAGGCAGACAGCCGCGACGTTGGGGGAGAGGGGCAGCGGCGACAGCCGGGGGCGAGGAATCGGGGCGGGACCGTCGCGCGCTCTCCCACGCATGTAGCGACCCAACAGCGGGTCGCCAGATGTAGGGGCTTGGAGGCAAAATCTGGGAACCCAATAGCTGTAGGGACTCTTCTAGGGGCCCTGCTGGAGTTGCGTTTTTGAGCCAAAGCCCCTAGATGGCGTGTAGGGGGTCATCTAGGGGCCCTGCTGGAGTTGCTCTAACAAGGACAAGTAGCTTCATGTGCCTGTTCGTTTGTTTAGGACTAAATTTAGGCCTGTAAAATTTTGTCATTTAAATGTATTAAATAAAGTATAATTACAAAAAATTTTGCAGAAACTTGAGCTACTTTGCGAGACGAATCTAATGAGGGTAATTAAGCTGTGATTAGACGATAGTTACTGTAGCATCACTGTAGCAAAACATAGCTTAATTAGGCTCGTTAGATTCGTCTCGTAAATTAGCACCCACCTGTAAAAAAGTTTTGTAATTAAACTTTATTTAATACCTTTAAATAGCAAAATTCTCTAAACTAAATTTTAGGAATAAAGAAAACGAACGGTGCCTAATGCGTGGTCATTTGCATTTTACAAGTGCAGCAATGCCCAACTGCTCTACCTAAAAGCGATGGTGAAGTGAAGAAAGTAAAGTTAGCTACTGCCGAGTGTTGCGAGTCAATACACTTCACCTGCCCATGTCTAACATAACTAAGCTGCCACAAAGCCATGGCATCAAATCGTGTTACGCAGCTGACCGTGACGGTACAGATGGACAATCTTTACATATCCGATCATCTTTGGTGTTCTAAGAGGCCATCATGTCAAATTGCAGTTTACCTGCTCCAAGCCTAAACACAAGAAGTTAAAACCAAGGATGCTACCGACACAATCCACCATAATTGACCGCCAGGAATGGACACTTTGTGCAGGTCATTGGCCCCGACCTTGCTGAATGCTACATGACCATAACACCTGAAGATTTAAATATTGCTTGCGCAACAATTCTTTTAGTGTACGCTTGGGTTACAATTGACCAGTGATGTTAACTTCTATTCCAAGACAACTTATATCTTGGTAACTTCAGTACTCACGATGCTAATACGTGTTGGGGTGTCAATCGGGTCAATTTCTTGCGACTTCAGATTGATCCAAGCCGCGCGTTACGCAAATCGGACGGCTAACGAGGCCTTCTTGGGTTGATTCGCTTGATCCTACGACATTGCGGCCCACAAATCCTATACGAGGAAACTAGCCCGGACAAGGAGAACGTGACGAAGAAGCGACGCGAGCCGGCCCATAAACGCGCACGCGAGCGGCGAAGTCCGGATAGAGACCAAGCGAGAAAAAACAAATTCTGCGAGGAAGCCAGGAAGAAGGGGCAGCAAGAGGAGGAAGAGCACGCGGCGGCGGCGGCGGCGGCGAAGCGGGAGGATAGGTGATGGCGAGGACGGATAATTGCTTGGCACGCGTGGGCGCCGGGGCCGCCATCGGCGGCGCGGTCGGCGGAGCAGTCGGTAAGCTCCCACTCGCCCCCCACTAAAACCCTGAACCCTAGCTCTATTCTGATCCATGCGGGTTGCTGCGCTTTTCGCCCGCATGCTGGGTGTTGAAGCAGGTTAGTGTCCGATTCGAGGAATTCTCGAGGTAGCTGGTGATCCGGGGGTTTGCCTGGTAGGTTGCGTGCTCTGTGGCCTCAGATGTATGGGACAGGAGGCTCACACAGTTGCGTTCGTTAGGAAATTCTTGTTTAGATAGGAGTTTCTGAAAGTCGAAGAAGGCGATGCAACTGAGACGACTAGATAGATGCCTAGTTGATGGAGTTTGTTTGCCCAATCGCTCTGCTTTAAGGGCTGTTGCTAGTTTGATATGCTGTACTTTTGAGAATTTGCTGGTGGTTGTTATGCCTCAGGACAAGGTTGGTTTCAAAGACCAGATATTTTCTTTGTTGATTTTGACTGTTGACTCTAAGTGTTAAAGAGGCGCAACGTCGTGAAGAATGCGTTACTGGTTATATAGTATTTGAGTTTTGGTTTTATTTGCTGATTTGGACTGGATAACGGTAGTTAACAGCGTTATTATGCCATTGTTTGTACATCACTTGACTGATGTTTGGTTTTGAGAAGTTGCGGTTCCATTTGGTGGTGGTTTTGGAATTTGTCTGTGGTGAGAATATATATATGGTGTTATTGGTGGTTCTAAGGTTGGATAATTGAATATGGTGGTGGTTGTGTTAAACCGCTTAGTATCTGGCACTGTTGGTTAGTCCTTACCTTTTGATTTTTTTTTACGGCTGAAAAGATGTTCTTTGGAATGTTTGGCTTTTATGGACTTTTTTCCTGGTGTTTATTAAAGGGCTGGTGCTTCTAAGATTGGTAAATGAAATTATTTATTTCTGTGCTGCTAGCTCAACTATTACGGAAGTGGTGATCTCAATATCTAGCTATAGTAGAAAGCTCGCAGCTAGTTCTCACATCGCTCTTGACCCTACTTGCTTCATGGGATATGAATAATAAGAAAATAACTGACATACTTTTTCCTCTTTCTGCTTCTGTAATAGATATATATGAATATAAGTTAATATTATTTGCTTGTTGCTCCTTTCTGCACAGGTGCTTGCTATGGGACGTTTGAGGCATTCAGATATAAGGTACGCATGCAATGTTTGTGTTCTTTATACTCATGAAACTGCTTTGTAGTAGCACTTCTGTTTGATTCCCCTTTTAGTATTATGATTTTGTACTCCCTCCATCTCAAAAGGTTGTAGTTTTAGGTTTGTCCTAAGTCAACTTTTCTATCTTTGTCCAATAATTTCTACAGATGCAGTACCTCTATTTGATTCCCCTTTTAGTATGGTTTTGTGATTCATCCGTTTCAAAAAGGTTGTAGTTTTAGGTTTGTCCTAAGCCAAAGTTTTCTATCTTTGTCCAATAATTTCTACAAATTCGTATAGTTTAAGAACATGTGAAATCTCATGACGATTCCAAAAACATAATTTTTATGTTGTTACTCTATATGAATTTATAGATATTTATTATGGTCAAATATTAAAAAAAACTTGTATTAGGACAAACCTAAAACTACAACCTTTTTGAAACAGATGGAGTAGCATTTCTTACTGAACTACATTAAAAATTATTTGTTATTGGTGCCTCAAGCTCAAGTTGCTAAAAAAGTGAAGTAAATTAGATGCACCATCCTTTCTGATGCGAATGATTTATCTTCATGTCATTATCCTGGGGCTACTGTTTTTTCTCCGTCATGTCATTATTGCCTGGGAGTTTGTGACAAATAAGACTGCCATTTAATTTGTCTTAGTACTCCCTCTGATTTTTATTTGTAAACGTTCAGACAAGAAATGGTGTGCAAATTTGAACTAAATACCTTGTCGGAACATCTATGAATAAAAATTGGATGGGGTAGTAGATTACTGTATAGGAGTCGTGTCATAGCTTTCGTTGGTTTAACTAACTATGGAGAATAATGTATGACATAGAAGTTCAGTTTTATTTTTAGGTTGGGTTATTGATTATTGTGAGTGCTAACAAGTGTATTATGTTGTTCCATAGATCCCTGGTTTGCTAAAGATCAGATACATCGGACAGACCACTGTTGGCAGCGCTGCGATCTTTGGACTTTTCTTGGGAGCTGGGAGCTTGATTCACTGTGGAAAATCTTACTAGATGCATCCCAAGTTTTTTGAGCACTACATGAGTTGATGGCTTCAGAGGATTCTATATTTAGAGCACTGCCCCGGATGGCCTCCAAGGACTGTCTGTGAAGACATTTATTTGATGTTTATGTGTTATTTAACGGCTAATAGCTCAGGGTTGGAACAATCAAGTTCTGTTATTCTTGATCTGCTGGTCTCGGCGTGGAAATAAAATCCATTTTCATCTGTACGTGTGAATGCCGTTTTTCATCTCGCATCTAGCTCCTGATTCTCTCCTTGGAATTATTTGCAACTTGTAAGAATGTTTACTGGCTAGCTCAACCAAGCATGACATGTCTCCACCTGATTAACGGGGTGTCTTCCTTTGGCCCGTAGTTTCTGGCTTTCAGCAACTTCATTTGAGAAGTTCTTTTGCCAGCTAGCTATGCCAGGCATCTGATGCGTTAATACTGGCTGTATGCAGTGGCGGAGCCAGGTTTCAAACTGGGGGTGGGCCGGCCAAATTTTTTTTTTACAACACTACAGATATGAATTAGAAATATTTTCCCCGCTCACTTTTTGAATAGGGAACAAGGATCTCATCATTTGTGAAAATCGTTATTAGCGTGGATGATTCAGCTTTTACTCCTTACACCCAGAGTTATAGGTTTTAGTTTTAGTGTTTTACAACTTAAGCTCCTTATCGTCTTACAATCACTATCAAAACTTAGAGATATCATGATTTTTATTTTATCTTGTTCATCAACCATCACCTACAAAAGCACCGTGGAAAAGAGATTGAGTATTGTCAAATCAGCACCTACATAAGCACCGTGGAAAGAGCAATATACGACTAAGCTTCAACCTTCTTAGAGGATTGGCCGCAAGGCTGTACTGCGTGTACTGCCTATTGTAGCAATTCAAATCGGTTAATAGGATTGGCAAGGCTATTGTACCTGCGTGTCGGTCTGACTGTCTGTATACCTGACTGCACTGCAACCAATTCAAATCGATTAATCGAACAGGGAGCTCGAGCAGTGGAGATGGCTAAGCACTTGAGCAGGGAGCCGCCGCGCAGAGCAGAGCACAACATCGCCGTCGCCGCGCCTCCGCCCAGCCCAACGTCGCCGCCGCCAAGCCTCCTCGTTTGTCGAAGAACCTAGCGTTTCTTTCCATCCAGATTTCCCAGCCAGCATGATCATGGTACGAAGCACTTGTTTGGGAACGCATGCGCAGCTTCCCATCCGTGTCCACCATTCGTGGATGTTATCTATGTCGTTCCAGTCACCTGGCACATGTGAGATTTCACACAACGCATATGGCATCAACGTGGAAACAGGTAACAAGCCACAACGGGAATTAATTAGGGTTTCAAGCCTGACGGTTCCCTCATAATTAAAAGGAAACCCAAGATATAGCATGCCACAAGACGAGAGTAATTGATAGGGTTTCAAGCCTGACATTTCCCTCAGAGTTAATAGGGTTTCTACGATATAGCATGTCACAAAAGGCCAGTTTAGGCATCCACAACCACAACACAGCGTAGTATTAGCTAGACGGGGTAAATTTAACAACTCTACCTGAACCCAACTTCTAACAGTATTTCTCAAAAAGAAACAGCCAGCCAAAACAGTGAAATAGCCTGCCGAACAGGGCTTGTGTTCGCCTACAGTACTCTCAGAGAGCATACTGATTCTTGGAAACTGCTGTTTCAACAAAGGAAAAGGTCAGAGCTCCCTGTGGTCTTCCCCAGCTGTTCATTTGTCCTAACTATAAGAAAAGCGAGCACAGATCCTCCTGTGGATGATAGATCTACAGGATGGGCACTCTGTCATGCCCCCATCTTGATGACGTTTGTTGCAGCCAGCACAAACAACCTGATGCCCACAGGGCAGGAAAACTACTGAAATCTCCTCTTCTAAGCACATGGCACATTCCCGCTCCCGCTGTAATGAATCAATCCCGAACCCTGCAGGATTGATTAACTTTGCAACACTCTGAGGCTTACTGGATAGTTCATCTAACTGCTGTTTCAGATTCTTGATACTGGCCTGCATCCATTCCTGCTCATTTTGCGCTCTCAGCAATAGACGGCTAGACTTTGCTCTTGCTGATGTATCAATCCGTTCAAGCTCAGTTTTTTTAAAATTAATCTGCTCTGTAAGTTCATCTATCATCTTCTCTCCTTCCTGACACCTTTTCTGCGATATTTTACAGCCATAAAAAGTCACAAAACATTCTTTGGACAAGTATGCCGCAAAAATAGGCAAAGGCGAGAATGAAAGGTAACATCATAAACAGCTAGGAAACAACATGAAGTTATGTGGATTATGTACGAGCTAAGTAATATTAGATTATCTCAATTTTTCATCTTTAGAGGAAGAAGAAAATGAACAGGTTATCCAGCTATTTGTGATGCATGAATACACATTCGCACACAAAGTATCTTCGGGTCATTCTAACATGATAACAAGGTATCTATTAACTGGTAATCAACCACTTGTTGTCTTCATATAAGATTTATTAGGCAATAAGGCCAAGGCAAAACCAGACAATAATACTCCCTCCGGTTCTTAATTGATGCTGTAAGGACAACTTTTTTAGTTAGCGGCATCAATTAAGAACCGGAGTCAAGGTTGAAATCTGAGAGTCAGACCATCATAATAACAAATGGAAGTATTTCAGTAGTGATATAAGTACTGAGAAGAGCTAACCAAGGTCCAGAGGGCCCAAATAACTAATCATAAGGAATATTATGTATTTGCAAACATGCCACGGTCGCTGCCGAAAAATTTGGCAGGCCAAGCAACATACTGAGGAGCATATTATCATTTGCACGTCAAACGTCATCATTGTATCCTAAAGCAAAACCAAAAGATCCGGAAATGTTATGATCCTTAAATCATTAGGGTTAAGCATCGCCGAGAGGAAGGCCGGGCGGCAGCGGCTTCTTAGATGAAGACTAGATACTAGATTGGGGAGACTCTATTGACTTCATTGCTTAAAGAACCATGATACCATCCCCATTTATATATAGATGAGGTGACTAGACTCTTATTAATAAACTTGAGTATAATCCCTACAACTAAGAAAACTACTTATCTGTCCATAACCTTAACCATCGCTACTACTAACCCACCGGCCCAGCCTGATGTCCTATGACCATGACAGAAAATTCCTAAGTCAGGCAGGGAAATGTACTCCCCCCATCCCCACCCCCCAAAAAAAAAAGAAGAAGAAGAAGATAGAAAAAAGACAGTGAAATGTGCAATGCGCGTCTAACTATGTCCTGCGAACATTCATTTTGCAAAAAATTCTTATGTCCAAATCCCAGTAATTATGGGTCCATATGGATCCCTTGCTAGCTGGTTTCTTCAGGCAAGGAGATGCAAAAGCAAAAAAGGCCAGGAAGTTTGGTAGTACAGCACGCAGCATCCGCTCATTCAATTATTGCCCTAGCGCCAGCAGCCAGCATGCTTGCAGGGCTCTTGAGCTGGCAAGGAAATACTTGCTTATTGAGGCAAGGTTGCTGGGCAATGCTGGACAACCAAACAACTAGCCTTACTCATCAAAGAGAGGCAAGGACTGGGCAAGGGATCCAAGTCCAAAAGTCCCCTATGTCCTGTGAACATTTTCCAAACCAAAAGAAATCGTGTTGCAATTTTTTTTATATATGCAGGAGCAGGACTGACTGTATATGAAAAAACATAGCACTGGATTTTGCATTCAACCCAATTTTTTAGCATAAAAAATTACAACTTTTGGCATGTATTTACCCGTAAAAAGTAGCTTTGACAGTTGTATCTGTTGATGTCCAAAACATCATAATACATATAGGGGAGGTATAACAAAGTCACCAACATATAAAATATATGATGAAAGCAAACTTGAAGGCTTAAATGTCAAACTGAAATACCTTTAATACATCTTCATATCTTCTAGCTTTCTCAAGACTTTTCAGAAGCTTAAGCAACTTACTCCTTTCAGCAGCAAGTTCCTCCTGCAAAATGACCTTCTCTGTCTCCATAGATTTCAGTCTTTCCATCGAATCGTGTTCCTTGTTTAAAATGTCAGCAAAACTTGCATCTGATTGCTTTCCCTGTAGCTGGGCAGCTTTCTTCTCACGCATACACAGATTAATCTCATTTGTAAGCTCCCGCACACGGGAATTAACACGGTCAAGCTCCTCAGATGCCCTGTCTATTGCCTTTTGCGTCTCCTCAAGTTTCTTTCTATTTAACACATCAGGCTCTTCGATTTCCGCACTGTCCTTTCTATATGATAAAAGAACAGCCCTTTCCTTTACCAGTCTACTTGTTGACTGCATCACCCTCTCATTAGCCCAATCTGTCCAAACTTTCACCTCCAACTTTAACTCCCCCAGACGCTGCACTAGATCTAGAGCCATCTCCTCTTTCCTGTCCTTTGGAACCCAAGTGGTCTGCAAGCCGTCACGTGAGAAATAAAATTCGAAGCCCTCTGCAGGAGTATATGGGAGAGAGAACTGTACAACATCACAGTCCATTCGCTGCTTAGGTTCTGCACAAGATGATGAGTAGGAGGAATAAGTGGCAGGAGAAAAAAGTGGCCCGGCTGCTACCATTGCAGTTGAATCTCTTCTTTTGACTGAGGAAAGTCCATAAAGAGGTTGAGTTGGAACTAATGTGGATGTTTGCAAGCCCTTTTCATTGGTTACCTCTGATGGACATGTCAAAGTGATCTGAGCAGATTCGAAGAGTGACATTAATGATTCACTCTCTTTACAGATACCCTTGACTTCAGGGAGATTCTCGACCAATACCAGCTCCTTGGAAGAGTCTTTCTGAGATTTCATGGATTTTTTCTTACGGCGAGAGCCTTTAGTTACCTTTTTGTTTTGCTGCACTACAGGCCTAGGCAAGGAAGAGTTTTCATCTTGACCAGAAGGAGCATCTTGTTTTTTTGCTGCAGTTCTTTGAATTGCAACTATATAATTTGTTATAATATTACTCCACGTCCTTTGCACTGCTTCAGATTGAGGTGGCTCGAATTGTTTTGTTCAGATAGTTCTGTGGCACCACGGTCTTCACAAAAGTCACCGTGACTAAGAGAGAGCCCTTCTGATTGTCCCTTTTCAAAACCACTCATATAAACAGAAACTGTACGAGCAATAGAGATATCCATGTCACAAAGCAGAATGCACCACAATGCATCTCCCCAGGTGAAAAATGGATAATATGTTTTCAGCAAATTTGAAGCTTTGCAAAGAATATACAATCCCAGCATATGCAAATGCGTGTCCACATTGTCATTGAGAGAAAAATCAACCAGGTGACTGCTCTGTAGCAATGCGCGTGCATGGTCTGCGATCTTGGTGATGGGTCCATCAAACTGGTAACAGAGTGCTGAGTCCAAGATGGCATTTAAAACTGCATCCTCAGTGTAGCCTTCGCAAGATAACATCTCAACTGCAGTCTTGAAGAACATGTGCAAACTATTCAGTGCAATATCCCTTAAGTCATTGCAGCCTACATATCGGAAGCCATTCAGTCCAACAACTTCCCTACTCCAGTCCATATCAAGATCCATAAGAGTCATCTGCTCAGCAACAAAAGCTTGTACACTTGACCATGAATGTTCCAGTTTCACACGAATCAAAGATAAATCACCATAGGCAGGATTCAGTTGCATTTCAGCAGCAGCAAAATCTGAATGTAATTTTGTGTTCCTACTTTTGTCATCTCTTTCTGCAACATAAGAAGAATATGGGTTGCCGCCGTTGCCACAAGCACCCATTGCCAGGATATATTTATCTGCCTAAACAAACATGGAATAAGGATAATACAACCAAGAGTACAATAAAAGCAAGGAAGTAACGCTACCTGAAGGACAAATTGCTCGAACAATCAAAAGTTATGACAGCTGGCAAGCAATTAGCTACGCTATTTAAGGTGCACGTTAGGCAAAACAAAGAAGTGTAGTCCAAGTTCTGAGTTATATATTTTAGTAAAACAATAATCTCCGTTTTCCTTGAACACTGTAGGTGCAAGATCAACTTGACGGCATGAGATCTCAACAACATTATACATACATCAGTAGCAATACTAAGCATACAGAGAACTCTATTGTGTAATGCTGTAAAATGCACTGAGCCACTGACAAGGACATTTACATTTACCAGAGAGAGAAAAAAAGAAATTGTCCTTGGCAAGCTCTGTACCAACCAAAGTGCGACTCGCACAAAAATATGAATCAAGCTAGAACTAGTCAGAATTTCGTTCCAATAAGAGCTATCCAGTCATGCATATAGCTCATGCAGGCCCCACCAATAGAGTAAGAAAACATAATTGAGAAAATTCTTATCAAATAACAGTCCTGATTACAAATTATAAGTAGAGGAAATCACAGGCAGTGAACTATAGAAAGTGAAAATTAGGACGGAAACTAGCACATCAAATGGATCACACACAAATTGAGATGAGAGGTAAAATGGCTTCCACCGTTCCAAGCAGGCTGACAGATAAAATTTTGATTAGTTGCATGAATCCCTACATCCACCAAAAAATCACAAAGAAGGTATCAACCCGTACCCTAGTTTGATTAGTTGCATCAAAGGTAAATCGGCACAAAACAAGCACAAAAATCGCTAGATCCAGAAGTGAATTGCAAGCACGAACACACATACTAGTCAGGTAATGTTACATGGCGGAGCAAGGTTTCAAACTGGAGGTGGGCTGGCCAAATTTTTTTTTTTACAACACAACAGATATGAATTAGAAATATTTTCCCCGCTCACTTTTTGAATAGGGAACAAGGATCTCATCATTCGTGAAAATCGTTATTAGCGTGGATGATTCAGCTTTTACTCCTTACACCCAGAGTTATAGGTTTTAGTTTTAGTGTTTTACAACTTATGCTCCTTATCGTCTTCCAATCACTATCAAAATTTAGAGATATCATGATTTTTATTTTATCTTGTTCATCAACCATCACCTACATAAGCACCGTGGAAAACAGATTGAGTATTGTCAAATCAGCACCTACATAAGCACCGTGGAAAGAGCAATATACGACAAGCTTCAACCTTCTTAGAGGATTGGCCGCAAGGCCGTACTGCGTGTACTGCCTATTTGTAGCAATTCAAATCGGTTAATAGGATTGGCAAGGCTTTTGTACCTGCGTGTCTGTCTGACTGTCTGTATACCTGACTGCACTGCAACCAATTCAAATTGATTAATCGAACAGGGAGCTCGAGCAGTGGAGATGGCTAAGCACTTGAGCAGGGAGCCGCCGCGCAGAGCAGAGCACAACCTCGCCGTCGCCGCGCCTCCGCCCAGCCCAACGTCGCCGCCGCCGAGCCTCCTCCAATCTCGCCGTGCGCAGGCTGCGCAGCCCCTGCGCCTCGCGCCTCTCAGCCTCCGTCGCAGACCCCGGCCGCCGGCGCCGCAACCCTAACTCCTTCCGCTCCTCTCGCTGTTCCGGTGTGTATTCGCGCTCAGTTCTGCTGGCCCGCTCGGCTCGGGAGTCGGGACTCTAGCAAAGTGTCGCTCGGGATGGGAAGGACAATGGGGTGGGCTGCTTGGTGGCCGAAACTGGGGGTGGGCTGGAGGGTGGGCTGCGGCCCATCCAGCCCACCCCATAGCTCCCCCACTCTGTATGCTTTGTTGACTGAAGCAGGACTGCAGGAGGGGCCTGGCTTGCACTTGCATTTTGGCTACTTGATTTTACGAAGTTTAAGTGATGTGTTTGGTTCATTAGTGAGGTTTCCTGGATGTTAAACATCCTTTGATAAAGACGTGTACACTGTGGGCTGTCACTATTCTTTTGGTGGTACCACAAAACTATGCAATGTGGTTGAATACCACCCAAATTTTCAAAAATGGGATTGTTGTACGACCGTTGAGATTAATCTTTGGTTTCCGTTTTAGGATCCTTAGGTTGTTACTGTGAACTTGTTTTGCTCGAGGGTTCTGCTAGCTCACAAATTCAAAAAAAAAATTCATTTCTTAATCTTGAACTGCTCTCCGATCCAAAATCAAGACGGCAAGTTTGAAACAGAATGCTCCATGATGTACCACCAGTTAGCACGTCCCACAGGATCGGAAGCTGCCGGTTGCTTCGTCAGGGATGATACGAGTACAACTACTGCACAAATCAGTGATCATATGTTTTTTTATGGTTTTATGAGTTACGTATTTCAGCAATTGCAGCTGTTACTTGCAGGTTATGTACAAGCCTGTTCGTTTCGCTGCAGCTGCGGCTGCAGCTGCAGAAAAATAACTGCGAACACTGTAGCAGCTGCAGAAACACTGTAACTGCTGCAGAAGAAATAACTGCAAACACTGTAGCTGCTGCAAAGCAGCGAGACAAACACGGTGATATATAGTTTCTGAACCATGCTTCTTTCACATCTAAATTAGAGAACTATTGAAACGTGCAAGCCACTTACATCAAAGAAGTCTCGTATATTGGCTACAAATGCTGCCAATTTAAGGGCCTGTTTGTTTGGGCTGGAGCTTTTGAGCTTTTAGAAAAGTTAGCTGTTTGAGTAACTGAAAAACTGTATGTTAGATTTATAATGTTGGCTTTTGTAATATATATTAAGCTTTTCAGCATGCCAAAAGTCAGAAAAGCACCTCTCAGCAAACTTTTCAGCTTTTAGTTTATTTCATCAGAAGTCAGCTTTTCAGCACTCCAAAAGCCAGATCAGAAGTTTGCTGTTAGCTGAAAAGCTGAAACAAACAGGGCCTAAGCCCTGATACTTCTACAGGCTACGAGTTCGCCCAAAACTCGATCAAGAAAAGAAGTTAGGAGAGAGAGGGGGGGGGGGGGGGGGGGGGGGGGGGGGAGTTCACCCTTTAAACTGACAGTTACAGAGCCACAGAAGCAGGTCACCAAAAAATTGCAGCCATCTTTTAACTTGGATGAGCTCTGAAACACGTTTCCAGTTGGAACTAAATTTTTGTACAGTCCTGAACCTTTGTTGGTTCTGAATTTGGTCCGGACCCCTGTCTGCTAGCTGCTAGTGCAGACATAGGATTATACCCACCATTTTGAAGCATTAACTTGTGTAGAATACACACAAAACAGTGAGTAACAATGCTCAACTTGATTCGTTGGCTTCAAAATCAAACAACATTGCAAAATGATTAGAACATTACATGAATTGATTAGGCACAAAATTAGTGCATATGTTGATTACAGAAGGGTCGTCTCTGACCAGAAAAACATTCACGGAGACACAACAACTGAAGAGCTGAAGTTTGTAAGGCCTACTGCTACAAAATTTGCTGATGTGGGCCAAAGTGTTCCTGCTACTTGCTATGTGCTACATGCCCGACAGACAGTTCGTGTTCAGAGTACTCTCCGAGCTATCAGAAGCATAAGTCGACCCAAGAAACGTCGGCCAGCGATCCGGCAAGCATGTCCGGCATACGGCAAAACTGCGGGTATGCATACAGGTCCTCGGCGGTGCTGGATTCTTGGACCATCGGCAAGGGTATCACGACGCCCTCCTGCTGCTGCTCCCTCATCGGCGCTTCCTCGTTCAGCTCCAAGGTGCCCTCTACATCAGTCATCTCGTCGATCATCTCCGCGATGAAGTCGTCGGAAGGAGCTTGGTGTGCCGACGCACCAGAATCTTGATCCAACATCGTCGCCGTCGTTCCTGAATCAGAACGTGCTGATCCATCCTTGATGTCCTCTGCATCCAGGTACTCAATCGTGCCAGCCTGGACATACTCTGTTTCTTGGTCGAAATTCCCCGTCATCACAGGAGACGACGACGGTGCGGTGGCGACGTGCAAGCGCTGAGGTGCGGATTCAAACAGGCAGTTCTCCCCTTGCAATTGCTCTTGATCCATGGCGCCAAAGGCATGCTCTGTTTCTTGGTTGCTGGTCGGCGCCAAAGGTGTGGCATCGACGCGAGCTCGCTGAGACTCGCGTTCGCTCTCGCAGTCATCGTAGCCGTCAGGGATGCGCTTGCGCTTCTGGCCGTGCCCCGTGAAGGAGATATGGCAGATCTTGACGGATGCGTAATGCGGCTCGGTGATGGTGTACTCGTGCATGACCCAGCCCAAGCTGCCGCCGTCGCCGTCGCCATGCTGCAAGCTGAGCATGTGCTTGGTCCACTTGATCTTCTCGCCGCCAACCTCCAGAACGCCGGGAACGCGCCTCTGGCTCTTCCACTTGAACCCGCCGTCGACGAGACGATCCTGACGAGCGCCGGCCTTGGTGTCGCCGGAGTGGACGAAGAAGTAGGGCTCGTCGTCCTCCTTGCGGTTGTGGCGCCTGAAGAGCTTCCAAGGCTGCGTGCTGGCGGCCGTGTCGTCGTCGGTGATGTCGACGCCCGGGAACGGATCGGGGAGGCCTCGGGCGCGCGGAAGCAGGTAGAACTCGACCAGTTCCTTCTCCTTGGGTACGAACCGGTAGCCCGGCGGCAGAGATCGCAGATCCGCCGCCATGGTGGCTCTTGCTTCCTCGGTTCTTGGAGAAGGGAAGGGAAAGGAAGGGAGGAGAAGGGCAGATCGAGCGAGAGATGGAGAAGCGGAGTGGGGGTTGGGTTCCAATTTATTTGGCGGGAGATGGCGGCGCGAACCGCGGGTGCCTGTCCGAGGGAGCCGGATATGGAAGGTTTAAGCGTCTGCTTAGCTGGTTCAGGTGTTTCCATAAATTCGACTATCACTTGCTTGCGGCTTACGCTGTACTCCGTAAATCCGATCTGTGTATGCCAGATTCCCAAGCACAATTTGAATTCGGTTCGGTTTCGATCCGAGTGACGGCTAAACAGGGGCCGGACTTGAAGGCCGATGGTGTGCCCGCGATGTGTTCGACAAAAATACCACTAACACAAACTTCACTGGGGCATACACTTTTGCACTGAACTGATGTGTTATCATCGTCGGCAAGAGCATGATCGCCACTGAAACGATGATGAACTTCACCGTTGGCGACGTGGAGACCATGGTTGGTGACGTTCACTCTAGTGCACAAGGGATGCGCAGCCGGGCATGGCATGGTGTTCCTGGTTCAGAGCAGATGTCTGTTTCACTGGAGTTACGAAGACGAGTGACTGCCATCGGCGACCACACTGGCTAGTACTACCCCGTCGATCTCGTGGTCATGGATTTGAGCAACATTTGTTCGCGGTGGTGATGTCGCTGCAGGTTTTGGTCATGATGTCTGGTTCTTTGACGTGTCATTATGTTTTAATAAGGAACACAGTTTGTGAGTGGGAGGTTTACTTGCTGGTTGATGATCTTCTTGCAGGTTCTGTATCTGTTCTGAAGATCACCAAAGTGGCACGGACTCCTTACAATGAACTATTTGTATCACAATGAAATTGGTATTGTTCTGCATTTCGCAAATTATGTGTATATATATTGGGACATTGCACTAGCCTTCTGAAAGGTATACATACGTGCAGTTAGCAAAAGAATAGATATTGGTAGACTTGTATGGAAAGAACCTGCTTGCTGGGACACAGGTTCACCGTTCATCTGCATACCACAACAGCTGCTGTTGGTTTATTTCCTTATTAATACCACTAACCAAGATGGTATCTTATTACTTCACAAAATATGCCGTTAACGATGTTCATAGTTCTTTTCCAAGTCAATGTTGACTCTACTTAAATGAACTATTTTAAGATTCTGAATACAAAAATTTCCCACTTTGATGAATAATATACTATAGTACATTGGAAAGCTAATGTCTATTGATGACCAATTAACTAGGGCTCTGTAAATGTTCTGGGAGTATTCGGTAATGGTGTTAACATCTTAGCTTATGATAAACCTATATGAAATGCAACAAATAGTCAATATGTTCCAACTATAAACTTTTTACCTCGAGTAGTTGAACACTTTTTTTCTGTATGGTGACGTTGATTAGAGTTAGTGAAAAAATGTATTTTGCACTTTGCAAACAGAAAGAGGGGCCAAAAACTTCCTTTCCAGAAACCCTTTTGGAAATGAGCTATTCCCTCTGATCTTTAAACTAGAAAGCAGGGTTGAAATGGTCCATCAAACCAGTTAACATGTAACAGAACAGCATAACTAAATTTGTCAAGCTAAAAGCCTAAAAGATTTATGTAGCATTGAGCAATTTGGTTGTGGATATGGACGGAAAGACTGCGTGATTTTACTAATTTACACATATCCAAGTGGACAAGCTCCTTGCTACTGACGTAAATGCTCTGTTCAAAGTACAGTCTATGCTTCTTTTTACGTTGTATATGAGTTTCAAAATAAGAAAATTCTAGAAAGAAGTGTGTAATGGTTTGTTTGATTACTGTCGTCTTTTAACTTGCATGAGCTCTGTAACACGTTTTGAAATAGGAACAAAAAAATTTGGCGCTCTACAGCTCTACTGCTGCTAGGTAGTTGGTACAGCCTGACCCCAGGTGTGCTCAACACTCTGAAATTTGGTTCAGTTCGTGGAAATCTAGCTATAAATCACAGACCCCCTTGCAGGTGGTAGGGCAAAATAAAAAGATAAAAAAAAAATCAAAGTAGCTGACAACATAGCTAAACAAGCTAGATAAGTAATTCGACCAAAAAAAGTGCTAGATAAGGAATTCAGTCTTTTTACATTCCAGAGATGCTAGATAAGGAATTCAGTCTTTTTATATTCCAGAGAGGCATGAACTCTTTCAGCCCCTTGCCATGTTCAGTCAGCCCTGATAACGTTTCAGAGGGAGCCCATGCACCCCATTTCTATAACTTGCTTATGATGCAATAAAATCCTCGAAAAGAAAAAGGTTTCAATGACATGCCACTGGTATACTTCAAAGTATAGTTTGCAATGTGCAGACGTAGGAGTGTATACTCAGCATTACAAGTATCAACTTTTTGGAGGAAAACAGTAGAGAAAAAAGTATCACGGCTATGATTCTTTCACTTCCAAATCAGACAACATGGCAGAAAAATTAGAACATTACAAATTGGCATGGCGCAAAATTAGTGCACCAGTTCATTACAGGCGAATGGTCTTTGACCATGTAAAGCTTCAGGCCCAGCTAGCTACAAAATTCGTTGATGCCGATCAAAGGTTTGCTGCTACTTTGCTACATTCATGTTCAGAAGATAGACTCCAAGCTATCAGAAGCATAAGTCGACCCAAGAAACGTCGGCCAGCGATCCGGCAAGCATGTCCGGCATACGGCAAAACTGCTGGTATCCATACAGGTCATCGGCGGTGCTGGGTTCTTGGACCATCGGCATTGGCATCACGACGTTCTCCTGCTGCTGCTCCCTCATTGTAGAAGGGTATGATGGATGATTGTATTGCTGAGCCCTATGGGCGGTATATATATGAGTACATTGCTTGGAGGGCAAGGAGCCTTCGGTAGAGATAAGGCAAGCCGGGATTACATGATCCTAATCTACCATATCTGGAGGATATCCCAATATACTCTAACATCCCCCCGCAGTCACAGCGAGAGCAAAGCAGACGTTGTGACTGGAGAGCTCAAGCAAGATGGTAGCCCTTTGTGCCGATGTCGAGGTAGCCGAAACGAAGATAGGTAGCCGTGATCGATGATGCCGTGCTTGAAGTAGCCGTGGTCGATGAAGTTGTCGAGGTAGCCGATGAAGACGAACCACACACAATGCCGTTGGCGCGCTGAGGGGCGTCATGTAGTGTGGCGCATAGGAGAAGGCGTCGTAGATGAAGATGGAGACGCGTCGAGGACGATGTCGAAGGTGACGTCGTCGATCCACCAAGGCCGAGGCGGGTACCGGGTTTGCCAGACCCGATAGCGCGTCGGGGACGAAGGCACGCACGGTGTTGCCAATACCGAGCGCACGAGGTTGAGGGCCAACCATGTCGTAGCATCTGGAGTAGAGATCAGCAGAGGAGGTCTCGACGACGGTCGCGGTGCACAGAACGGCGAGGGAGAAGATGCCGATGCATCCCGCAGTGGTCGGAGTAGACGAAGTAGACGTGGAAGCGACGATGCTGGCGACGAGGTTGAGCTGGACGAAGCGTAGAGGTAGAGCGGCCGAGCGCTAGCCCAAAGGCTAGTGTGCTTGGCGTAGTGGTCTCGGCGGCGGTGGTTGAAGAAGGCGGCGCAGAACTCGAACAGCTTGATGAAGACCTTGTGCATGGAGTGCACAACGACGTAGTCGACGACGATGAAGATGCAGCGGTGAAGATCACGGGCGGCGACGCTGTGGCGCAACAAGCGACACAGCCGTAGTCGTCGTAGTCGACGGTGAAGTACGCGCTCTCAGGACATCCGTCCCAAAAGCAAATGTGCCACGACAATGCACAGATCGGGTGATCAATCCGAGGGTGCAACCATGGCGGTGGAGAAGTCGGGGCCGGCCGGCGCGAAGTCAATGTAGCGGAGGAGCCTGGCGGCGCCAGGGTTGAGAGCGCAGCGGAAAAAAATAAGTTGGATCGTGTTTTGGCTCTATACCATGTAGAAGGGTATAATGGATGATTGTATTGCTGAGCCCTATGGGCGGTATATATATGAGTACATTGCTTGGAGGGCAAGGAGCCTTCGGTAGAGATAAGGTAAGCCGGGATTACATGATCCTAATCTACCATATCTGGAGGATATCCCAATATACTCTAACACTCATCATCACTTGCTTGTTCAACTCCAAGGTTGCCCCTGCGTCTGTCATCTCATCGACCATCTCCGTGATGAAGTCGTCGTCGGAAGGATCTGGTTGCGCCGACGAAGCAGAGTCTTGATCCAAAGTCCCTGAACCACCACTTGCAGATGCATCCTTGATGTCCACTGCGCCCAGGTACTCAGTCGTGCCATCGTGGACGCACTCTGTTTCTTGGTCGAAATTCCCCGTCATCACAGGAGACGACGACGGTGCGGCGGCGACGTGCAAGTGCTGAGGTGCGGATCCATCAAGACAGCTTTCTCCGTGCAGTTGCTCTTGCTCCATGGCGATGGAGGAGACATGCTCTGTTTCTTGGTTGCAGGTCGTTGGCGTCCAAGAATCCAAAGGTGTGGCATCGACGCGAGCTCGCTGAGACTCGGGTTCGCTCTCGAGGTCGTCGTAGCCATCAGGGATGCGCTTGCGCTTATGGCCGTGGCCCGTGAAGGAGATATGGCAGATCTTGACGGATGCGGAATGCGGCTCGGTGATGGTGTACTCGTGCATGACCCAGCCCAAGCTGCCGCCGTCGCCGTCGCCGTGCTGCAAGCTGAGGATGTGCTTGGTCCACTTGATCTTCTCGCCGCCGACCTCGAGAACCCCGGGAACGCGCCGCTGGCTCTTCCACTTGAATCCGCCGTCCACGAGACGATCCTGACGAGCGCCGGCCTTGGTGTCGCCGGAGCGGACGAAGAAGTAGGGTTCGTCATCTTCCTTGCGATTGTGGCGCTTGAAGAGCTTCCACGGCTGCGTGCTGGCCGCGGTGTCGTTGTCGGTGATGTCGACGCCAGGGAACGGATCGGGGAGGCCGCGGGCGCGGGGAAGCAGGTAGAACTGGACGAGCTCCTTCTCCTTCGGCACGAATCGGTAGCCCGGAGGGAGAGATCGCAGATCCGCCGCCGCCGCCATGGTGGTCCTCTGAGAAGGGAAAGCGAGACAAGGGGAAATCGAGCGAGAGAAGGGGAAGACGGAGCGAGAGATGGAGGAGCAGTGTGGGGGTTGGGTTCAATTTATTTGGCGGGAGATGGCGGCGCGAACCGCGGGTGCCTGTCCGAGGGTAAGCCGCACCGCATATGGAAGGTTTAAGCGTCTGCTTAGCTGGTTTAGGTGTTTCCATAATTTCGATGATCACTTGCTTGCGGCTTACGCTGTGTAGTCAGTCAGTAAATTCGATCTGCGTAGGCCAGATTTCCGGGCACAATTTGAATCCGGTTCGGTTTCCGATCCCCGCCAGGGCATAACGGATGCGCCCGCAAGGTGTTTGACGAAAATATCACTGGCACAAGAGTTAGCCGATTGCCAATTGAAAACAAGATGCCACGCGTGCCATAACGCTATCCGCGAACTGGTGTGTGTGTGGTCACCGTCAGGAAGAGCTTGATCGCAGCGCAAATGTGATGAACATCACCGAAGGCCGTGGACGCCTGGGCTGGCGACCTGTGCGCGCTCGAGCACGAGGGCAGCGCCGCCACGCCAGGCATGGCTTGGTGTTCGCTCTGCAGAGCAGACTCAGCAGAGTCTGTGCTGGATCGATGAAGCCCAGTGACTACTGTCGGCAACGAAACTACTACCCATGGATTTGATTGTGCGCAGCCATGCGCCCATAACGCACAAATGTTAAAGCAGACAATGATTGTTTGACCGGAAGTAGAGAAGGTGTAGCCCAACGAAATCAGCTCGGTTCAAATTACCGAAATTGCTGTTCTGTTAAGCAAAATCCATAGTACATGTGAACTTTTCAGTAGTGCTGAATACCAGAAATGGTTACCAGTTTGGGATACTTTGTAGTACCAGTGAACTTCACTTCAATAATGTGGATGTGAGCTTACTAATAAAATATGTAATGGTTTGGCACAAGTTTTACATTTAGACTAAATTTTTAAAAACTTATTTGTAGAGTAGCAAGGTAACAGGGGAAATCATGTAAGCTTTAAATTTGCGTACAACGGAAACCCATTGATATTAAACCACATTACATCCCTGATAACACAAGAAAAATACTACAGGTTCGACTGCCTCACTGTTTTACGACCGAACCGCAAGTCAACATATATGACATGAACTTCGTTGATCCTTTCCGTGCCTCACGTTAATTCTTGTTGCGCCCCACGTAATTCTAACGGAGTCAGCTCTATAGCAACTCTCATTATATTAGTCACCTAAACAATGCCAACTCCATTGATGGGAGACAAGAAACTTGAAAAGCCGCAAATTCCACCATCTAGGATTACCATCCCAAACGAATATGCCACGGACGACAACTCCGATCTAAATGAACACGGTCATCTCACCATCCACCACTGTCATCCTCATCTCCGACAGGGGAAAACTGAAACCCAACCCTTTCGCAAAAGAGGGGTAGATTGGCCTTCCACATGCAAATACGATGAACTTATTGTCATTGAGCTCGTCGCCTCCACCAAATTCGTCATGGGAAAACACAAACCCGACCGACATCCAGAAGGATATGTCAGCGGAAATAAAGCTCTCACTAGCCCACAACTATGGCTACGAAGAACCACGACTAGATAAAGGAGGGGCCAGAGTACCTTATTCTCCATCGATGATGACGCCTTTGACTCATCACCACCGTTGAGACACCTCGTCCTCCATTGCTCCATACCGACGAACATAGCAACGCCGCACCATTGCTACCACATACGTTGACTAGACCACTAAAAGAACCCTAACCCTAACAACCGCAGTAGCCGCCGCGAACGACCACTACGGGAAGACCTAAACCTAGACCTAGGAACGAGCAGGGCAAACATCGGGTGCCGGGCCTCCCTCCTCGACCGACGGCAATGCCGCCGGAGACGAAGGGGCCGGCCAAACTTTCTCTGGAGCCGCCCCCGCCGCATCTTTTTTCTTACGGCTCCATGTGAAACTAAAATTGGATCCCTGTTCAGTAACTTATTTAGTTCATAAAGACACACACAAGCAATTTCAGACTTTAGCCGAAGTAAAAGAATCACTGAAGCAACAAGATCATATAACTCAAGTGGAAAAAGCGGTCATAACTCATAACTGCTAGGTCATTTCAGACCTTAGCCAAATCAGAGCGGTTTCTCATCCTCATTGCAAGCACTCAAAAAAATCTCTCTGTTTTCTTTACTCTTGAAGACAACATAAGCTTTTGCCTTTTCCACCTTGGTCACTTCCGTTTGTTCAGAACTGAAACACACCTCATGATTGAGAAATCGTGACATTGAGCAACTTCGTTTTCTCTTGCTAGCTCCTTCTCTCTGGTTAGGGCTTGCTCCTTTTCTCTTGCTTCATCCTCTGCCTGCTTTGTCCTCCTTGCCCTCTTAGGTTCCTTGTCTTCTTTGTGTCTTGGTACCTCGGGGAGTCTTCTTTGCTGCCCACTTCTTACAACAGTTGTAGCTTCACTCTCTAGATCCTGACCACGTTCCTCACCATCCTCGGTCCCATGCGCTTGAATATCTTCATCTTCATCTTCCACATCATGAATTTGCCTCGATGATTCATCATCCAAGTCTGGAATGTCATCTTCAACATCAATAATTTGCCTTACGAGTTGCTCTGTTTCTTGGTTCAGCGTATTTCTTGTCCAAGAATCCAGAGGAACTGCGGAGGCGGCGTCGACTCGCGCACGCAGCGGCACGGGTTGGCTCTCCCGGTCGTCGTAGCCTTCAGGAATGCGCTTGCGCTTATGGCCGTGTCGAGTGAAGGAGATGGGTGATTGTATACTCGTGCATGACCCAGCCCAAGCTGCCGCTGTCGCCGTCGCCGTGATGCAGGCCGAGGAGGTGACTGCTCCACTTGATCTCCTCGCCGTCGACGTTCAGAACCCCGGGTACGCGCATCTGGCTCCTCCACTTGAATCCGCCGTCCACGAGACGATCCTGAAGAGCGCCGGCCTTGCTGTCGCCGGAGTGGACGTAGAAGTAGGGCTTGTCGTCATCGCCACGGTTGTGGCGCCCGCCTGAAGAGCTTCCAAGGCTGCGTGCTGGCTGCCGTGTCGTCGTCGGTGATGTCGACGCCTGGGAACGGATCGGGGAGGCCGCGGGCGCGGGGAAGCAGGTAGAACTCGATGAGCTCCTTCTCCTTGGGCACGAAGCGGTAGCCGGGCGGGAGAGATCGCAGATCAGCCGTAGCCGCTGCCATGGTAGTTCTTGCTCGGATCTTGGTCTTGGAGAAGGGATGGGATGGGAAGATCGAGCGAGAGACGGAGGAACGGAGCGCGCTAGGGTCCCAATTTATTTTGGCGGCGGGTTCGCGCGCGAACTGAAGACATGTCCGACTCCGAGCGGAAGCCGCATATGGAAGGTTCAAGTAACCTTAGCTGGTTCAAGAATCCGAACAGCATAATACAGACTACAGAGGCTGAAAATTTAGCAGAACTGGTTATGTTTTGTAACCATGGGATTACTTATGAAATTAGCAATACTCACATATTACTTTCATAGAAAGGAGTCAAACATCTATTTTATTTTCTTCATAAAAAGATAATAGGTGTTGGTCCTTAATTATTTTTTTTTTAAAAAAGGAGCCATTTGCTCAGCCAGATTCACGATTGGATTAATGTTTACATGCAATGAGCACCCAGGCTCCAAAATATCACTCAGGGTTAATTTTACATTAAGTTCTTCCTATACAAAAGAACCAGAAGTCACCTTGAAGGTTCCTCAATATTGTCAATGCTTCCAAAAGTATTCTCTCCATCTATTATGATATCCTCTTCAACATTCGTAAATGGAAAGAAATCTTGCGTAGCAGCACATACTTTCTAAGAAACAACATAACTTTTGCTCAAACACCTACAACAATTGCCATCACTGTGCCACACCCAAAAAGGATGAAGGATTCTAAGAAACCAGACAAACCAGACATGGTACCTGTACATGCCTATATGTCTATTTTAGAATGTGAAATTTGAAGTTCAGCCTGTCCAACGAAATGCAGGTTTTGTTCTTCAGCCAGTGGTCATATGAAAGCTTTGCTAAATCCCCACTTACATACATACATATGAAATATAGTTGGAAATAAGGCGCTGACAACAATTCAGCAGAAAAGGGGGATGAACAAGAATTCAAAGGGTAACCTCAACCCTTTATGAGGACCCATCCACCAGTCCCAGCCCATCCTTATTTCCAAACTTGAGTTAGGAACTCCATCCCCTATTATCCCTCCAAGTCCAATCAAACAAAAAACAGGGTTCATTCAATCCCTCCAACCAAAACAGAAGGTAGTGCCATCCCAATTCCCATCCCTAAAAACAGATGGACCCTACCCACCTCACTATCTCCAAACGAGACAGATCCGGATATTATGATTAAGACACTGTTGTTTCACTACAAAAAAATCAAGTAGAACAGAGTAAGGCAGCGCGCTGTAACATTATGTACAGATCAAACAGAACTGATACAGTGATACCTACCTCTAAACCAAGTCAGCATAAACTACAAGTTCTGTATTGTTTCACTTTCAGAACTACAACTTCAGGAATCCTTTCTGCTATACCTGATAGCCTAAGGGCTATATGTCAGTCACAAGCCAATCAGTGCACGAGGTCTGTGCTCAATGCTCAACAAAGGCATACCACTCTGTGAGACAGCCCTTACGAACCCCATATTAGCAGTCAAGGTGGGAGCACGCCAATGATCGCCTGTACCAAAAACAATTTTGTTCTTCATTGCAAGCTTCCTTGTTGTCGGAAGATCCATCATGCGCGCTGAAGGACTGTCGAAGACGATTCTACAAGAACACAACACGTTGATAAGTATGCTGCAAAAGACAGATTGGGTGTTTGGTTTCAAATGAAATTCAAGGCCTTTCACAAACAATCACACTGGATATGAATCATATGATAAATAGTGAACTCCAAAAGAAAAAAAAAAAATGCTACCAGTTCCTACTCCAGTGCAGCTATAGTGCCTGTTTGATATGAGTATGCACATAAGAACAGGACATAAACAGCGGTTGAATGGGAGAATGCACATTTGTATGCATGATGAGAGCATCCAAAACGGCTAGCTAGCACCCGTGGCGCTGTTTTCAAGCATATACCATTATAGCACCCAGTATAACCATATTGACGGTAGAAGTCAGAACAAATTATCCACCAATCTTTACTAGCCTAGCATGTTACTACAGACGTATACCATTGAATATTTCTAGGGGCCACCTCTGCATCTAGACATCATTCAGTATTAGGATCAAATGAACAATGAAAATCCTACAACAAATCTGCATTTGGGCACTAGCACAGTTCTAAAGTCTAAACACCCTAAAAATGATGTAGGTTACTAAATAAAGATGGGAATAAAGAGAAAAAAAATGTGCTGGATCAGGCCCACCACACATTGACAGGGCAGGTCTATCAGTAATACAAATACTAACCAAACTAGTAATGTAACAGAGTACAGAACTTACATAACTTGTTTGAGTAACAGTTTTGCTCTGGTTTTCTCCTCAGGCCCACCACACATTGACACAATTTCTTTGAACTCTGAGTTAACAGTTTCACATATGATACACCGCTTCCCATCCACTACTTTCCCCAACTCTAGGAGTATTGGGGACTGCAGTTCAGACTCTGCCTGCAAGCAAGAACAAGAACTAATTCAATACAATATGTAGAGCATAAGACTTCTGTAAGTACATAGTCATCCACTACTTTATTTTTTCTATTGTTGGAATGCACGGACATTTAGTTGTAGATTATAGCAAGTCTTTGACGCGGGATTCTTTGTTAGGAAATGGCAGTGAGATTTGCTGTTTAAAGAGATCTTGAACAAAATATGCACAGCTCCATGCGATGGCAAAATATGTACAGGGCTGAACCAAAACATTTAAAACGAGACGGCAAAATGTGAACTACCTATCCTAAAATTGTCATCACAGATGAATATATTGTAAATCAGACATTTCCAAACAACCTGATCCATGACAAACTTGTAGTTGCACTTGAACCTTGCCCTGGTCTCTGCCTCCGGGGCAGCCATCAGCTTCCCCACACCACCGTTGCTGATCCCTGACACTGCTGCAATCAGGGCCGTGGTGTCCAAGTTCACCATCTCCCTGGATTCCATGCTCATCTTCCCTAAGAAGACGCCAAAACCATCCTCCAAAGGCAAAGGCACCTCCTCGTCACCAAGTCCCTCTGTCACTGCGGCCTCTGGTGGCGGCAGCATCCCGCCGTCACCCTCCACGACATCAATCTGAAACGCCCTAAAGCTCCTCATCTCCTCACTTGGGTGGAAGCCGAGGTGAACCCATCCTTCCATCTCCTCCTCCTCGCCTTCCGACTCGCCAATGAACTCCAGCAGCAAGTCCGTCTCCACAGCCCCGAACACCTCCGCGAGACCCCGCGCAATGTCCGCACCGACGCCGCGCGAGAAGACAAGAAGAAGCTTCTCCGGGCCGATGGCGGGCGGCGCCCCTCTCGCGGCGTCGAGCACCTCCGCGACGCGGGCCTGGAGGCCACCGCTCGGGACCCACGAGAGCCTGGCGGGGTTGCCCGCAGAGACGAGCGCCCACGCGGGGCGGCCGCGGAAGGCGCAGGCGAAGTCGACCCCCGGGAGCGGCGCGAGGCGGGACGGGCTCTGCACGGCCGGGTGGTCCAGTAGGAGGTGGAGCGCCGCGAGGTGGGGCAGGTTGGAGGACAGCGGCGCGGACGGCGGCGGGGAGGGATGGAGCGAGGAGAGGAAGCGCAGCTCGGCGGCGACGAGGCGGAGGAGGGAGCGGAGGGCGGGATGGCGCTGCAGGTCCGGTGACGCGGCGAGGCGGCTGTTCAGTGCGCGGCACCGCCCAAGCGCGAGCTCCAGCTCGTCGGAGCCGGCGGCGGACGCGTGCCGGGGCGGCGCATCCATTTTCCTTGCTATGCGGGCTTCGCGTTGGAGCCGTGAGGAAGAGACACGCCGGGCTCGTGGGCTTGAACGGGCTACCTTTGATGCGGCACATTGGATGGGCTGGAAATCTGGAGCACCAAACGGCCCGTTAGCTTCAACGTATAAGAAGGGCAAGAAAATATAGCCGTTGGGCTCGGCTCGGTGCTCGGGCGTCGCGTTCACTTTTTCTCCACCATTTTGAAGCGAAGCGAGCCTGCCGTCGCCTTTCGCCTCGTTCCATTTTTCGGCTTCCGCTCCCTCCCAAACGGAACCTTCCCGCCGCCGCCGCCGCCGCCCTGCCGTCGGCTGCTTCCGCGGCGGAATCCCGCGCTCGAAGCACCGGCTCGTCGGGATCTGACACCGCAAGCGCTTGGAGAGGTCAACCTTTGGTAAGCTCCCTAGATCTGGCCCTCTGTTTACCCGTGCTTTGCGAATTTTGTCGTCGTGTTCGTCGCTTCGTGCTCCCGGTCCCGGCTCTCACTCGGGTGCGTTGTTGGTACTCTCCCTCTCGCTCGGCTGCGTTTGTGTTGTAAGAATCCCAGATTTGCCGCAGTTGAAGTGGCGCGTTCAGTTTTCGGGTCAATTTGTTGCTCCGCATCGGGGAGAAGCGTCTAGGGTTTGGTGTGGATTTGTGTGTGTTCACTCAAAATTCTAGCTTCCGTGCTAGTTCTTTCCACTCCAATTTTCGGTGACAGCTAGATTATTTGCACCCGCACGAGCGGCCACGAGTCTTTTCTTCTACCAAACCATATTGCCTCTCTGGTGACTTTTGGTTTCTAGGGAAGAGAGACGCTCGCTCGCTCATCCTGGAGTAGGCAAGGCTCGATGGTTGTAAAACTCTTATGTTTTGTTGTTGTCGTGAAGAAATTAAGAAAAATCAGGTCAATTGTTGCTACTCTCGTATGATGTTATACTGTGCTACTTTCTGCAATAGACCCATGCAGTTTATGGTCCTGCATTTGTTTCCAATTTAGTTTGCAGCAATTACTGTATGCATAATATGTCTAATACATGACTATCCCGTCACTGTAGTGCTTGGAGCTAAAATGAGTGAGGGGCCAAGTACTCAGCTTGACCTTGAGAAAGGGCTCACTCGTAGTGCTAATGAACCAAGTAGCCCTGAAGCTGTACATAAATTAAAAGTTGACATGCAAGATTCTGGATTCGAATTTGAATCACCCACTCCAGAGAAGCCTGAATCTAGAAGGACAGGGGTTGCTGTCAGTTCACTGGCAAGGAATTTGCTTGCAGAGAGGTACAAGGACAGATTGGCTGGTCAGCTGTTGGAAGATGATGAGGATGAAACAGATGATGAAGAATACGATGTGTCTGGTACACGTCCAGAGGATACACCCATTGAACTACTTGAAAGGCGAGTTACTGTTCATTTTCATCTCATGCACTCGAGTTCTGCCTGGCAGTGATTATTTACAATGCTTTCTTGTTGACAATTGCAGACACAAGATTTTGCTTAATCTTTTCAATCGGATGGAGAGTTCGATAAGGTTGCTGCGCCTGCGGAAGAAGATGACTACTTTTAAGAACATTGCAACCCAGGTGGAAGTTCTCACAAAGAGGTACTAATGATAATAGAAGTGTCTGCTTTGAAAATTGTTATCTATTATCTGCTTTCTTTTTTGAGCCGGGTTATCACTTTTCTGCATTTTTACAGGAAGTTCTTGTACAATCATTTGGCACAGATGAAGCATTTGTTTCCAGAAGCAATACAGATAAAGAGAATACTCTTACATGATGAGAAAAGTTTATGCATGTATCCTGACATGGAAATAACACTTGTCATGGATGTTGTTGAATGCAAAAGTCCTGATCAGTCTCCATCCATGGCAATTTGTGAGGCTTTTTACTCAAAGCTATTGGGTTTTTTGGATGCTCATGATAAGGTACTAAACTTGATTAACTGGATACATGCTCTCTTAGGGTGTCCTATATGCATTATTTTTATTGTCTCTAGCTTCTGATCATGACAATGCTCTAAGAATTCTTGTTGCAATTGTTATATATGCAGGATAAAGACATTCCTGAGGCTATCCTACCAGAACCCTTCAATTCAAGACCAGAGGAGAATTTATATCTCGGAGCACTGTATAAGGGACATTCTGCTGAGTCACCTCTGCAGATTTCCACTGAAGATGGGGTTTCTAATGCTTCCCACTTCCCACATTCATTTCAAAAACTCATATCACAGAAAATTATTGCTGATGGGACTGAAAAGACTCAGTTGTTATCTGATCCAGCAGAACTAAGATCTATGAGTGTTCTTGATACAGAAGGGCCAAACACTAGTCCTAAAAAGCAAGATAAGCATGTGCCAGATCCAGTAAAGTCTGAAATTTCTGCTACTCCAAACCGCCATTTGATCAGTTGTTGTCAAGAGAGTACTCCAAAACAAGGGACCTCAGATTCACCATTGATGACTGGAACGCCAGCAATGCAGACACCAAAAAGGCCACTGCCCACTCCACTAGAGAAGCTTGAGACCACATGTGGACACATTTCTGAACCACGTTCAGCCAGTTCAGCTCGCAGAACACTGATGATGCAGTCACCATTAAAGCTTGATGGAAATCCTGGTCAAGATGTAAACACTGCAAACCTTGAGCTTTCAGCCAAAAAAGGCCTATTCTCCCAAGGAACATCTACTTCTACAAATTTGCTGGAGGTATGCAATACTTATTCTAACTCCATCACATATACATGTATTTCCTTTCGTGTATTGATTTGTATATAGTAACATGCTGGAAGGGCTAAATGTCTGTTGATGAAATAATCTAGATAGCTCGGATACTCACTTCTTAAAGCATTTCTTTGCAGTGGAATAAATGTGGAGTTATCTTTCTGCATTAAGTTTCTTACTGTATCTTTCATGAGTTCGTTGTACGATTGATACACTGCTTTAATGTGGATTGAGTTGACATTTATAACTGCCTTCATGCAAAGAATCATCAGAATCTAGGCATATGTGACTGCTCAATAATACCTAGAATGTTGGCAGTACGGTACTCGGTGCTAAAAAGATTATCCTGCCAATAAACCATTCCTGAGGCACATTGTAGTTGAGGCCGATATAGTGTTTGACTCTTTTATTCTAATTGGAATGCAATATAAGCAAAAATATCACATTCATATGAATTTGCTATATCTTCCATGGTGTATGACTAATTCTAATTGATAACATGGTCTTTTTTTAAATAAAAAAAAAAGAAACGGAACAGGTTACTAAATGAAATTATAAGCAGATTTACTTGTGTGCTACTTATTTTCTGAACTTGATTCTTGCAGGAAAATGATTCTGTCTACTTTACTGGTGAAGACAAAACCAATCAAGGTGGCCCAGCAGAAACCCAGGAAAAGCTCGCTTCTTTACGTGCAACATTTGACATAGTGTGTGATTTTTCTCGATCTACCAAGAATCCAGTAATCACCAAACAGGAACTTTTTCACTATATTCTTGCCAACAATTTGGAGATAGAAGAGACTGGTAATGATGGTCATGTGGCAATTCCAAACTTTCTTGTACTTTATTTTTCAGGTTGTGTTGACTGTGTGTTCCTTGTTTTACTCTATCACTTGACAGGGGAGATAGAAGAGCAGCTGCATATATTAGAAGATTTGGCTCCTGATTGGATATCTAAAAAGGTGCAAGGTGGAGAGATTCTTTACAGGCAAGTATTGAGCTAAATATTAAGCATGCTTTTTCAGGCCTCATTTTGTACACATCCTTTTACTGGAACATGTTTACTAACACGATATTTTATCCATGGGCAGTATTGAGCAAATACCAGACCAGAATTCAGTTCGGGCAAGACTTGTTGAAGTCGTATGACATAGCAACGACACATGGAGGGATGATGAATCTAATTCATGTGTATGGACTACTAATGGTTTAGGGCACCATCTTGAAATCCTCTGAATTGCTCATTTGGGTTTTTACTTCAATTGTCGAGCATTCACAGAAGCAAATGGTTCCTCGTCCGCGTTACTGACTCTTCGTGTAACTAATCTCCTTGTTGACTGCTCAATAAATCATGATCGAATGTTAAAATGGGTATGAAAGTTGAATTCGCGCCATAGACTAATTTTGCTTTTTTTTTGGTTTTTTTTTTTTTTGCCTGTGATGGTTTTTCCCCCTCCGAGGCTCCGACTGAGCCTGTTAAATGGATACGAGTGAGCTTTTTGAGGTATCTCTTAGTCCGTAAAGCAGCATAAGATTTTGTATGCAATTCAACTGTCTGATTTTGTATCACTCGAGCTATTCACAAGAAGCATATACTAAGGTAGTTTATACTCGATTGAGGAAAACAGGGTTGTATGGTGTCAGTTGAATTCCTTGTGCATAGAATAAACTTTGTTTATGTCCATTAGTGGCAAATTTAACTAGCCAACGTCAACGAATAAAACTTGGAAGTAGTAATATGTATTTGCAGAACAGATGATATTGCTAAATGTAAGCACGATGTATTTTATAAACAGGGGTTGGTGACAATATAAAGCATCATAGGGCCATGAGCTCGTGAGCCACGACCTTAACTACAAACAATAATCACACACATGTATGAAACAACACAATAGTACGTGGACGTGCCGCACAACCATCAACAGCCGCTCACTCCTCTGACCAGGTGATGTCCACCATGCCGATGTTCTGGTCGAGCCCCAGGGCGTCCCACACCGCTGGCGACGCGTCTACAATGTTGTTGTCGCAGGGCGGCTCGAAGTTATGCTCGTCGTCGCAGCCGTGCACGGAGTCGCACTCGTCCACCACCTTGGCGTACACGGAGTTGCCGTTCGCGGCGGTGATCTTGATGCGGTGGCCACAGCGCGCCATGTTGCTGAACCACCCCGTGGAGAGCGCGACGACCTTCTCCTGGTCTTTGTGGTACGCGTTGTCACACTCCGATGGGCCGCCGCCGTCCTTGCCCTTCTCGAAGCTGTTGAGCGTCAGCACGGCCTTGGTGCTCGCAGTCACCGGCGGCGAGCAGTGGTACTGAGGGTATTGCTTGCCGTCCTCGCAGCAGTCCGGGTCGTTGCTCTTCTCACAGTGGCCTGCCTTGCCCGGGAGGTAGCCGCTGGCACGGCACACGCCAAGGCTGGGGCGGAGCGAGAATGCCACGTGGGAGGTGGACAGAGCGACCAAGAGAATGATCACCATGGTCGCCGGAGCTCGGATGGTGGCCATTTCAGGTGCTCTACTTTTCATTAACCCTCTGCTATCTCTTTACTCGATTGCTTTGTGTTGCTGTTTGTGTGGTCGAAGATAGTTTTCATCTGCTTATATAGTCGCCATGCTGCCAGTTGTGAACATGCAGTGGTTGTTTGCCACGGCAACTCGTTGCTATGTTAAGATTTAGTCTGAACTTGTGTGCTGTCGTACCGTGTCAGAAAAGGTTTACCGTTCCAAATGATTTGCCTTGCTGGTTAAACTGTTTCATGAGCTAACAGAGCGAATTATCTACACATTCTCTGAATGTCGGTGTCGGACAGTTGGACCCTTGGCTCGGGTATGGTGAATAAAACGGAATCCAGCAATTTCACTGCGACCTACAGTGACTTATACATGCCCGTTGGAAGTCCAGATGCGTACGTTTCTTTCCAACTACTAGTTGAGTTTGTGCCTGATCTATCAGCTTACTTATACAAGCACGCAATCTTGTATCCTGTAAAGTTCGGAGTTTCTCTGATACTGGAAACTTTGGATTTGTCTTTGGGTATTTGGTCCTGTTTGAAACAGTTAATTTTTCCTCGCAAAAAAGAAAAGGAAAGAAAGAAACAGCTAATTTTGTACAACAAACGAGGACTGCTTTCTCCTGTGACATGACAATAAGTGTTCTCTGCTCTGGACATAGTAACATACTCTCATTGTCCTAATAGGAAATAGTGGTGTAATTACCTTTGTCACATATTTAGAGTTTATATAAATTCAAATAAATCGTATTAAATTTTTATTTTGAGTCAACAATATGAATAAAATGACTGGACCAAGGACTCTTAATCCATCCACAACTCAAAGTACATGGATTTCTAGAGCTAGGTATGAGAAGCTTTAAAGAAAATTTATGAATTTTTTTAGAGCTGGAGCTATACCAAACAAGCCCACGCTTTCCTTGCAAAATAATAATAATAAAAGGCCCAAGCTTCACTTTTGATTGACGGTGGACGTAATTCTCTTTTTTTCCATGTCCATGCATGAAGAGTGAGGGAAGAACATTAGCTGGTCAAAACTTCATATCTAATAACTTCTGTAAACGCAAAACTTAGTTTGAAAATTATCGTTCGAGATAGGAGTGCGTGAGAAATGGAGTTGCTCACCCGCCTCAAAGTTTCAGTGTTGCAGAGTTCTGATACATGTTGAGAGAATGCATCACAATAGTTTACTACAAATTTGGAATGACAAGGCAATAAAACAGTTCAGAATTTTTTCTGAGCTAGATGAAGTCATTTCTAACAGCTTGAACAATCATTATTCAACAGTAGTGCAAGTCATACTCATATACTACTAAAGTAACTAAACCATGCATCTTATTATATCTTTGTAGATTGTATATATCTTTGGAGCGAGAGTGCCTTAGTATCCTGCTGCTAGCCTTCTATGCAGTCAATGTGTTCGCCAATGGTCTTGCCAAGCACCAGGGAGTTACCACACTGCTGGTACGTAGCCATCAACATGTTATTGTCGCACGCGGTACGTAGCCAGCATCAACATATAAATTCGAAATTAGCAGTATGTACTTGCTGGAAAAACTGGTAATAGTGCTCAATATACATGGCACAATGTATTTTGTAGACAATGATGATGACATAAAGCCACGGCCCTCACTACAAACAATAGTCACACACAGCATGTATAGAACAACGCAATAGTACGTGAACACGCTGCTGCACAACCATCAACAACAGCTCACTGCTCGGACCAGGTGATATCCACCATGCCGATGTTCTGGTCGAGCCCCAGGGCGTCCCATACCGCCGGTGACGCGTCGACGATGTTGTTGTCGCAGGGCGGCTCGAAGTTGTGCTCGTCGTCGCAGCCGTGCACGGAGTCGCACTCGTCCACCACCTTGGCGTACACAGAGTTGCCGTTCGCGGCGGTGATCTTGATCTGGTGACCGCAGCGCGCCATGTTGCTGAACCAGCCAGTGGAGAGCGCGACGACCTTCTCCTGGTCCTTGTGGTACGCGTTGTCGCACTCCGACGGGCCGCCGCCGTCCTTGCCCTTCTCGAAGCTGTTGAGCGTCAACACGGCCTTGGTGCTCGATGTCACCGGTGGCGAGCAGTGGTATTGAGGGTACTTCTTGCCGTCCTCGCAGCAGTCCGGGTCGTTGCTCTTCTCGCAGTTGCCCGACCTGCCGGGGAGATAGCCACTGGCGCGGCACACGCCGAGGCCGGCGCCTGGGCGGAGGGAGTGCGCGACGTGGGAGGTGGAGAGCGCGACCATGAGGAAGATCGCCATGCCAACTAGAGCCCGAGCAGAGGCCATATTTGCGCAGCCTTTGCTTGAGCTCCCTTGACCACTATTGCTAGTTTCTTTTGTTTCCCCTGCTTGCTTGTGTTTGGGGCGCGCAAAGGTGACTTTTATAGTAGTCATCGCACCTGCCAGTGTTTTTCTGAACACAGACTCTTGGTTTTCGCATGTGTCTCCACGGCAAATCACGGCAACGTTCGTGAACCGCCGTGCCGTATCAAACGGTTAAATGTACGTAAGAAACACAGCCACACGGCACTTCACCTTGTCAGTAAAAAAGGTTACCAAGGAGAGCAGGGGCGGCAAAATTGACCGCGGATTATTGTACGTATCTTTACATCGAATTCGAATATTTTTATGCAAGAAACAACTACGGATGGTAACCACACATCCGTAGCGTAGGCCATTTTGATGCTGTGAGTTTTTTTCTTTACATCAAATTTATAAATTCCAAAATATTTTAGCAAATTATTAAATTTAGAAATCCCAAGAAAGAATAAGGTGAATCAAATAGTCTTCACCGCTCCACCGAATATATAGGTTATTTGCAATGAATAGTTTTCCTAAATACTATACTTCAAGTGTAAAGCTTGTAAAATCTTCATCCTATCCAAGAAGGCAATTTCCTTCTTTTGATAAGATGAAAGTGGATGGAGATTTCTGATTGTCGAGGAGGAGCATTCACTGCTCACACATGACAGCGCGGGATGGGCAAGGATTGCCCTAAAAATGGTCTCCATGAGGAGTATTTCACTGCACGCAACAGGATTCTACAAAAGGGCCTTACAGAGTTGCAGCAACTCACGGGAGCTCCTACAGCTGAGAAACGAGGAATGCACTTGTGCAGCCTCGTGAGCATGAGCAGCCTCGTGTGCTTCTGGATACTTTAGGATTCCTATTTTTTTTTTCTACAGCAAGAGTTTCCATCGTGTTTTTGAATTGTGATTGAAAGAAAATGCAAAATCATGTGTAGAGATTAGTCTCACAAGTCACATGGCCCCAGCCATGTGCCTCTTTCAATGACAAAGCGATCATCTATACAGAGAAAAGGAACGAAGCAGAGCCAGCGCGGGAGGATAGCAATTGCCCCAAACGGGCGACACGTTCTCGCTCGGTCACTCCTCAGGTGTGTGCAAGAAACACCTCGGTTCACAGTTCCTCACTCCGGCCTCTACGTCTTCCTTGATCCATTCCGGCGAGCTGATCACAAAGTCCTCTTCCCCTTTGCCTCACAACCAGCAAGCTCCGCACCTCCTCATGGTATTTCCCTCTCGTCTAGCCATGCTCCTCGGTGCGGTCGTCATCGCCGCCGCGACGGCGAACCCCGGCGTCGCCTTCACGGCGGACACCACGACCGTCCACCACCCGCCTCTGCTCGACTGCACTCCGGCGCTGTCGCCGGCCGCGGACGACGACCGCGCGTTCCGCGCCAACTTGGCCTCGGCACTCGGCGCCCTCCCGTCCGCCGCCGCTGGCGCGCGGAATGGCTTCGCCCTCACGCAGTCCGGTCGGGCTGGCCGCCACCGTGCATTCGCGCGCGGCCTCTGCTTCGGCGCGAACCGCTCCTCCTCGGCCGGCGCCTGCCGCGCGTGCCTGTCCGCCGCCGCCGAGGACGTCACCGGCGGATGCGGCGGCGCCAACAGCCGGCGTGCCGCGGTCTGGCGCGCCGGTTGCTTCCTGGCGTACGCGGACTCCAAAGCCTCGTCGCCCTGGGAAGACGCATTCCGGGGCTGGATCTACGCCATCCCGCACGCGACGACGACGCCGGATCGCGGGTGCACGGCCGACCGGTCGGCGGCGGACTGCGCCCGGTGCCTCGACGACTCTGCACGTGTAGCGGCGGCGCTGGGGTGGCTGCCGAGGATCCGCGGAGACGAAGTGGTGGTGGTCGGATACGCCTGCTACCTACGCGTCCACATATCCTCACTGCCGTGGGGGGCGGGCGCCGTCGGTGAGTTCCGTCGATCCTTGCAGTCCTTTGGTCAAATCGTTGGAAAAAGGGCGGAAATTTTTTGACCCAAGTCTGTTATCCCTGGTTGCAGGTACACCGGGAAGCTTTGCATTCATCTTTTGGATGTCGATTATTCTGCCTGCAGTAGTGGTGATAATCGGAGCTATATTTGTCGAGGTACCTTCATCTCTCGTAGCTTATTTGGAGGTGATAAGCAACAATTGTGGTATGATATGCTCGCTTAATTATCCTTTTCTACTTGGCGCCTGATCCAGTTTGCAACATTCATAGCACAGACCCATTGCTTACGTTTAGTTCATTTGCTGCACCGGTAACCTGATCATAGTTCATAGGAATAGGAGTCACTCAAACCACATGTTTACGTATTTCATCAATCGATATATGCTCCTGATGTTCAGAGATTTGTATATGTGGCATTTAAAGATAATCAGTTGATTAGGTTTAAAGGCAGGTGCAAAATCTGAGGTAAGAAACAAAACAGATGACCTTTTTATGCATGAAAAGTATTGAAATGATTTTCATAATAGAACCTCCTCTGTTCCTGAAGTAATGTACTATAAGGTGATCGTATTCCCTTATCTGAGATTTTAAAGATAGTACTTGATCACTTCTTTTGTTTTTGCAGATTTTACTTAACTTGTAAGGTAGTTGGTGAATTTCTGGCAATGCTGCTCCGCCACTGGCCTTAGCCGTTAGAAGATGTTATTATCAGGTTAAGCTACTGCTCGGACCAATTTTCAAGATGTACATATATCAGAGGTAACCCCCACTGTTAGGATAGTATGTTCAGGCATGTCTGTCATCACAGGAGACAGGTGAAGTAGAACTACTAGGCCCCCCAAAAAACAGCTTCGGCTTGGGCTTATGCACTGTAGCGCAACATTGTCTGTATGTGTGTACGGTGTGTTGGTTGAGAGATTAATTAACTGAACTGAGGTGTACTAGTGGTAGCAGTGTTCAACCGTAATATCTTGTTTGGAGCACAAATTTGAGCTTTGTTGTCATAGAATTTAGGTGGTGTTTGGATATTGAGAAATAGGCATTGGGATAGGGAAAGGGAAATGGATGAAGAAATCTAGAACCTTCATTTATCTATCAAATTAAATCTCAACCGTCCATTCCATCTAGAAACATTTCCCAATCCCTAACCCACCTCTTATTTTCCAATATCCAAACACCACCTTAGGAGCACGTTAGCCCATTAATTCGGATTAGCCCAGCCCAACTCGATTTACGAGACTATCAACATTTCAAAATAAAAGAGTTAATATTTCTGTAAATTAATATTTCTGTAAATGAATTTCCACATTTTGTTAAATCTATTTCAACATTGTTGTGTCCCAATCAAATCCTTGTGTAAGGAGATGTTGGGCCGACGTCGAATCTGTCATCCCTTGCCAAGGCTTGTACTGTTACCACTACAGTGGTCCGTTTATCCTGTCAACTGGGTCAACCATCGAACTCGGGTAGGAGTACCTCTTTCCTGGAACTGGTCGAGGACGACGACGCGGCCTGAACCACAGGCAACCTTGATCTGAAGCGCTCGTCGAGGTCAGTGGCCGTGTAGCACGCGGCACGTCAGCGTCGTATAGCTCAGTTACTTTATCTCGAATAAATACTACTGGTGGTCGACGACTGCAGGTGTTGACCTCTAGCCAACCAAACCCTCCCCGTTCCCCACGTTGCCGGGCACTGTTTCTGTTTTTCGAGGCTATATGAGCTGGCGCTTGGAGCCGTAGGAGATCACCAATTCACGAGTAGGCATGGCTCCAGCTAGCCGCGCCACCTGCCTGGCGGCGCTGCTGCAGCTGCTCGTGCTCATTCACGAGCCCGCCGCCGACGGCAGCGACCTGGCACTAGCCTTCCCGTACCGTTCGCTCCTGCAGACCTGCCAGCCGAGCGGCTCCATCCCCGGCAAGTCCGGCAGCTGCAACACGGAGAACGGCTCCGAGTGCTGCAAGGCCGGGCAGAGCTACACCACGTACACCTGCTCCCCGCCCGTCACGGGCAGCACACGAGCCACGCTCACGCTCAACAGCTTCCGCGAGGGCGGGGACGGCGGCGGCGCGTCCGCTTGCACCGGGAAGTTCTACGACGACGGCAAGAATGTGGTGGCGTTGTCCACCGGCTGGTTCGACCATAGGAGCCGGTGCAGTAAGCACATCATGATCCGCGCGGCCAACGGGAACTCGACCAGGGCGCTTGTCGTCGACGAGTGCGACTCCACCGTCGGCTGCGACAAGGAGCACAACTTCGAGCCGCCGTGCCGGAACCACATCGTGGACGGGTCGCCGGCCGTGTGGAAGGCCCTGGGGCTCAACACCGACGACGGCCAGGCCCGGGTCACGTGGTCCGACGCGTGAGCCAAGGGCCGGGCGCGCGTGTGTGCATGCGCACGCGGGCACACGCGTTTGCTTGAATAAGTAGCTACTCTACTGCATAAACACTCCAAATATAAGAACAACGCCATGCGTGCGTGAACGTGCCTTGCCACCATCCAACCCATCGATGTGTACAACAAGTTCACGTACGATTACATTCTCACGTACGTCCAAATATTACGCCTTCCTTAGTGCGTGCGTGTGTTGCCTAAAATAATGCAACGTTTCATTTTTCATGGGTTCATCCATGGTTCAAGATACAGTATATTTTGGCGGCCTGCTCCACGGATGAAGGTCCACAGCAAAGAGCGAGCACACGCACGCACTCCGATTTAACTCTCCATCTACGCTATGAAATCGAGAACGTGTGTCGAAAAGCTTTTTTTTTTTCCCAAGCCAAATTGACGAAGCGCGCTGCTGAGAGCTACAGCACTGTGATGCGGTCCCATTGCTCGTGCCTTTTTCAAAGACGCAGCCATCACCTGCACCGAAACGGGAACGACCACAAAAGCAGCGCGCAGGATAGGAAGGGCAGATCGGGAAACAAGTCCTCAGGTGCCTATGGAGCGTGCAAGAAACTTCCCGGCCGGCTCTCCTCTCCTCACTCGTCTCCTTTTTCTTGCACCGCTCCGGCGATCTCGGCTTTTTACTCACCACCGGCGACGTCCGTCCGGCCTCCAAATGTTTCTCCCTCGGCTCTGGATTCAGGCCGCCAGCACATAGCTAGCTTCCTGTCAGTATTTATGCATTAGCCATTGCCGCCGACAGGTTCAAATAGTAGCTTTGTCAAATGTCTGCAATAGTGCCATGGGATTTCATTTGTCTTCAGCTTGAGTATTTCTTAAGCGTATCTCGAGGTCACCTGTAATATGGGATATACTCCTCTTCCTCCAAAAAAAAAAAAGTTTTATTGCACGTAGAAAACATATACCAGATTTATTTTGATAACGTTAGGTTGCAAAGCTCACGTAGCTCAGTTCAAAACAAATATGGAGAGAGTAATGCTAACACTGAAGATTGTGCATAAGAAGCAAAGTAAAGCCTACCTTAGAGCCACTGAATGATTTGAGGTCACCAGACACCAAAGGCAGTGTGAACAACTACGAACTAAGTGGTATGTATTCCATGGCCTACTTCAAGATTCTACTACTGTTCCTACAACAGACTTTCAATTTTGTGTTTCTAACTGAAACACAATGCACAAATATCTGTAGAGGTGGGTCTCGCAAGGGCCATGTGCATTTTTTCAAAGACGGAGCCATCAGCTACACAGAAACGGGACGAAAGGCAGAACAAGCGCGGGAGGATAGCAGTTGGCCCAAACGGGAAACAAGTCGTCGTCAGGTGTTAAAACACCTCGGATCACGCACGCTTCCTCACTCCGGCCTCTTCCTCTTCTTCCAACCGCTCCAGCGAGCTGATCAGCTCAGCTCCTCCTCCCATTTTTCTCCCTCGGCACCAGCGAACTACGCGTCTCCTCATGGTTTCTTCTCGAGTAGCCATGCTTCTCGCTGCGATCGTCATGGTCGCCGTGCTGGCCAACCCCGGCGTCGCCTTCGCGGCGGACACCACAGGAACCACCAACGTCCACCACCCGCCTCTGCTCGACTGCACTCCGGCGCGGGCGCGGCCAGCGGACGACGACCGCGCGTTCCGCTTCAACTTGGCCTCGGCCCTCGTCGCCCTGCCCTCCGCCGCCGCGGCCGCGCGGAACGGCTTCGCCACCAGGAAGGCCGGTCGGGCCGGCCGCCACCGCGCGTTCGCGCGCGGCGTCTGCTTCGGCGCGAACCGCTCCTCCTCGGCCCGCGCCTGCCGCGCGTGCATGTCCGCCGCCGCAGAGGACGTCACGAGCGGATGCAGCGGCGCCAACAGCCGCCGCGCCGCGGTCTGGCGCGGCGGGTGCTTCCTGGCGTACGCGGACTCCAAAGCCTCGTCGGCCCGCGAACACGCGTTCCGCAGATGGTTCTACGCCGGCCCGACCACACCGGCGACGCTGGCCAGCGGCGAGTGCCTGCGCGGCAGCGCCGTCGTCTGCGACCGTTGCTTCGAGGACTCTGCTCGCGCGGCGGCGAAGCTGGGGTGGCTGCAGAGGATCCGCGGCGAGGAGGTGGTGATGGTCGGCTACACCTGCGTCCTACGCGTCCGGATATCCGTGCTGCCGCAGGGGCCGGAGGGTCAGTACGCCCCCCTTTCTCCACTTCTTCCTTCCTCTTTGCGATCTTCCTTCGAAGAGTTAGACAACGGATGGATGAATTTTATGCTTCAAAATTTAAATCAGCCGTGCCGGCTGCAGATGATGATGGTGGAGACGTTGTTTTTGGAGTATGGATGCATTTTATGCTAGGAATCGCAGCGGGGATAGTTGCGATATTGTTTTTCTTCATCATCAAGACTGTGCGCGGTAAGTTCATCATCTTTAGCTAGTTTTGTATCGGTAAGCTAGCAGCAACGGGATACAAATTACGAGCATGCGTTAGCTTAATCATTATCACTTTTCGTTAAGATGCAATAGTTTTATTTCTTTTAGCTTAATGTTTAGCTAGTCTTCTACGTTTTTGCAGCGCTCCCACAAGTTAATGGCTGATAAGGTGGACGGAGCAGACCATCAGAAAACAGAAAAAACAAGCAGACGGAGAATTTTTCAGGCGGCTTCTGCATCATGGCGTCAGGAGATCAGGACATGTTGCGCTGGTCCTGTGACTTTTCTTTTCACGCCGTATGAACCGTGCGTGGGTACTTGATAATGTTTGCAAGAGGATTCGTAACATAGAAGTGTGCACATTCACTGGTCAGGGCGCTAAGGCCCGTGGCGGCTGTTGTTCTCGTTCCTGGGAGCTGCCGATCAACCGGGAGGCGTAGTAGGACTGGCAGTTGCCGGGCATGAGTGTGGTTGGACGTTGAAACCCGACCTTGCTACCTCGATTCCTCGTTGCTGTAAGCCAAGCGAGTTTGCACTTGTGTCCACCAATAGGCTACGTACAACGCGAACATCCATCCTTTTGCCAAAGTGAAATTAGCAAAAAAATAAAAAATATCTCCGCGTACAGACGACTAAATGGATTTACAAGCCTCTAGCTACTCAAAACATGTCGACAGGGTAGTAGGGCCCTCTACTCAAAATCGGTATTTAGTAGAGTAGAGATGACCATGGAGGCCAAGCTGGTACGTGTTCAATCTGAATGCTTTTTCAACAAAGGAGCGTGGCAAGGCGCGTATATATATATATATGCAAAGGGCCAAAGGCTAGCACTGCCTGAGCTTGCCGCGAATAGCTAGCCGTAGGGCTCACCGCGCGGCCACGGCAAACTAAATCGGTGCAAGGTGAATATGCCAAACCTTTTTCCGTATCGGTGCAGCGATCGCCTTCGCCGAGAAGTTGTGCAGGATCCATGCTGTGGACGGATGAGGGTCGTGGTTACTGATTAGCACTAAAAAAGGCACACGGTACTGGGCTCCTCCTGGCTCACAAGATCACTCAACAGCGAGCACGCAGCAACGCACACTGACACGCTTGCTAGTTTTCCTGTGATCGCCGCCGCCGTCGCAGACCACCAACGTTGCCGCTGCGGCGTCGCCGATGGTGTTGCTGAAGCTGTCTGGCGTCTCCGCTCTGCTCCTCCTCCTCCTCCTCCTCTTCGTCGTCGCTGGGACGGCAGGACCGGGGGTCGCTTTGAAGCTGGAGGCAGACAACACGAGCAGCCACTTCCCGCCTCTGCTCGACTGCGGCCCGGCGTCGACGGCGCCTTCCATCGCGTTCCGCGCCAACGTGCTCTCGCTCCTCGGCGCCCTCCCCTCCGCCGCCGCGGCCCGGCACACGGGCTTCGCCGCCACGCGGTCCCATGGCCGCGGTCCCGACCGCGCCTTCGCGCGCGGCCTCTGCTTCGCGACGAGCGGCGGCGGCGGCGGACTGCCTCGCGTGCCTTTCCGCAGCGGCCAACGACGTGGTCACCAGGTGCAGCGGCACGTGGCGCGCCGGGTGCTTCGTGTCCTTGGCGGACACCAACGCGACGTCGGCACGCGAGGCCGCGTTCCTGGACTGGTTTTACGGCGACGACGACGCGGACGCCACCCCGAGCTAGCCCAACCGCGGCGTGACCCCAGTCGAAGTGGTGAAGTGTGAACGGGATTCGGTCGCCGCCTCACCCCAGTTGAAGTGGTGAAGTGTGAACCCCATCTACGGACAGCTCTAATCTAGTCACTCCAGACAGCAGCATTGTGTGTCATCAGTCCAACTGATATCGTATCATCAAGTAGTTTCGTCGCTTTATACATTTGACCAGCTGGGATCATTGCAGCATGTATGAAACATATATCACACTTTGCATCAGCATATATGTGAAACAAGGCAGAATGCTGAACATATACATCATTTCCAATTCCCAAATGCTCGAACTAATTTGCGTCAATCGCCTGCTGTAGCGTTAGGAGACAAGGCCGCGGCGGCGGCGGCAAGCAAGGTCGTCGGGCACCAACAAGGCTACCACCTAAAATCGCAGGCTGCACGCCGAGGCCGCGAGTCCGCTTCATACACGCAGCCGAACGAATGGATGATGGCTAGGCGAGCACACGTCGTCCGCTTCAAGTATTGCGCCCCGCTCAGCACCGCGACACGGGACAAGGGGTGAGGCGGCGACCGAATCCCGTTCGTACTCTGCTTTTCCCAGGCGCGCGCGCGGCCGTCTTCGCGTCAGGTCCACGCATGACGCCGCGGCCTTCCGCCCGTATCAGTGGTTTAGTACCACACCGCGTGATCCGCGCAGCAAGACGCGGCACAAAAGCAGGGGCGTGCGAGCATCAGTCGCCGGGCCTCGTAGCGGAGGCCCTCTCATCCCAAGCTTAGTTGGGGGCTAAAGGGGTGAGTTCGACGGGGTGTCCCTGAGAGCGCTCGTCGACAGGGCTGACAATCCGACGGTCTCCCTGCAGCGCGCACCGCCGGCCGGTGGTACGGTCTCGAATCGTGAAGCCGGACGACGGCGACGGCTGCACAGCGGGATTGCCTCGGCCCGGACCGCTCTCGCACTCTTTCGAGCCCACGCCCTTTTGCCTCCGTTCGTTTTCCTCTCGACAATGCTTCAGCGAGCTGCTGGCGAGACTAGACTACTTCACGTCCACGACGAGATGTGGCAAAGCCATATCAATTCTGTGATTCTATCTCATGTAACAACTGTGAGTGTTTCAGAAAAAAGTTTGTTAGCTCAAGGCTCCCGACTCCTGGATGTTCAGGCTACGAACTCTGATCAGGAGTCTCTCTACTCTGTTTCGGTTTTGCTGTTGGCTAGAGAGACTGTGAACTCAGTGATCCACTGACACCACTTATTGGAGAAACCTTTCATTCTAAGTGTTTGTTGTATAAAACGGACATTTTACTTTATCGTACGCTTTCTCAAAGTCTATCTTCAAAATAACACCATTATGTTTCCTTCTATGCAATTCATGAATAGTTTCATGGAGAACAATAACCCCTTCAAAATATTACGACCCGGCAAAAAAGCCAATTGTGTTGGACTGATCACCTTTTGTGCTACATTAGAAATCCTGTCATTAGTAGCCATTTTTGTGCACAAATTTTCTTTTATGTTGTCTCGGAATGCTGCAAGCGTTTGTTTCATTCAGAAAGGCTTGCATGTTGCACTCTTGCAATTGTATTAAAAATACAAATTTGGCAATCTGCATCAGGAAAAAAATCATAACAAAAACTGTTCAAGAGGAGTCAAACTGTAATACTTACGGACACCGTTTGTCTGTCACCAATCACCATAGTGCTTGCAGACCTCCAGCTCTCACATTCAGTCTTGATTATCCACCAGTTGAAATTCAGAGTTGGCTGACTGCTGAAACAATCTGAAAACACACGCACGCTAACACGCACAAAAATAGAAAACAGTTTATGATGTATTAATGAACACTTCTGAGACAAAGCTCTGCAGTGTTTCAGTCCATGAGAACATTTACGGTGCACCAAAATCAATGTGGACCGTCTATTATGTTGAATCCAACCGTTCAGATGCATTGTATACTACCTTAAAGCCCCCACGGTGATATAGTGGTATTTTAAAGTAGTATAAGAAGGCCAGGGGTAACAATGGAAAAAATGGTTGGCGAGTGATTTTATCAATCTATCAGAGCGAACTACCAGCTGCTCGTCATTTGCTGAATTGATTCAGTTCTCATTCATCATTTCTCTACCCAACACCCAAATTCGTCATGGATTAACCAAATTGTTGTAGTGACCCGAACCCTAACAAGAGGCCGCCGCCATCTCCCCAAACCTGGCAGCTGTGGCCACCGGCGGCGGCATAGCGGTGCCCATCCTCTCTACTCCATGCAACCCGGCAGTGAATCAAGTGCTCTTCCTGCGGCTGCCTGCCTCTCGAGATCAATGGAGATCAGGAGAGAGGCGGCAGAGAGGGAAGGATATGCATAGTCCGTTTGGCGTCAAGTCCTTGAGAGAATCCATCGGCAAAAAGATTCCTTGCAAATCGTTCAATCAAAGGAAACTATCGAATCCGTATTAGTGTGTTTGAGAACATCATTGTCCAATATTCACTGAACTAGCATGATGACCCGCGCACATTGCGCGGCTAGACTTGTTACATGCGTGAAGAATTTATTTGTTTACATAATTTTGTTATACTATTTTTTGTTCTAACACTATTTAAATGATTTTGGTGTTATATATTTATGTTCTAAGAACTTTCACAGATTCTATCTTTTTCATAAACCCCTTGAACTGTAAAAATTATTATAGATTTGTTTTCGTGTTATTTTTTAATGTTGTGTCACTTAATAAAAACATTGAGATAGAAAATTAAATAGTGATTATTACGCTTTATTAGAATTTCAACTCGTTATAGGATAAAGTGTCGTGCAGTGATCATGAAGATTTCTAAACTCATGTAGCACATCAAGATCGAGATGGACTCCTGTTTACACGTTGGTCGAACCTCTGTTCAAATCATAGGTTGCACTGTGACTCAACAACCCCTTGGAGCATATCCCACAAATTGAGAAAAGAAGTCCCTTAAATGGTCATATGAGGGATTGGACAGATCTAGGTTTGTTCAATGCCCATTGTGTGACACTGGAGATCGAACAAATCCCATCTCTTGTATTTTGTGGGTAACACTATGCCATAGGTCGTATAAAACCATATTTTCTTCACTCCTCTCTATCCCTTCTCTCCATGTCTGTCGGAGCATGGAGGAGTGCGGCTGGGCTGTACAGGCAGCGGTGTGGAGCGCAGCGATGCAAGGTATGGCAGATATGGGTGTACGGCGCGAGGCACAACACTGCAGGGCGTGGGCCCGTGAGCAACGCGACAGAGCCGTGCGCGGGCCAGGGCCCTCCGCGATCGTGATGACGTTTGCGACAGGGCCAGGGTGGCCAACGCGTCGTGCGGGGCCAAGCACTGGCTAGAGCGATCGAGTGGCAGGTGACGGCAGGTGCGGCAGGGGGCAGAGCGCCCAGGGGTAGGTGGCGCGTGGGGCCAGGCACTGGCTAGAGCGTCCGGGTGCAAGGTGACGGTGGGTGCGACAGGGGTAGGGCGCCCAGGGACGGGAAGCGCGCGGGGCAATGCACTGGCTAGAGTTTGACCAGGTGGAAGATGACAATGGGTGCGGGAGGGGTAGGGTGGTGGGGGCGTTAAGAGAGGTGAGTCGAGCGTCAGGGCAGAGAGCTCGTGAAGGGACCGTGTAGGGTAGGCACTTCTCCCTCATTAACACGATATTGTTTTCATTTTCGTTTATCGCAATTTCTTGCCTAATACTGGCCTCGTGAAGGATTAGACATGGTGCCCGTTGTGAGAGGAATGAAAAGAAACGGAAATGCTTCAAGTTGGAGTCCAAACACCGACTCCGGTACCGTTGGACGGCGCAGCCGGCGACATTAGTGAACGAATCGATGGAATACATCATGCTGACCAAAGCTAACGTATAAGCCTAAACTGAGCCCAACTATCTTCAGATCTGACAGGCTCAAGTACCTAATCCTGAGATATCAATTGTAATCAGATCTACTTTGTGGTTGCAATGCTGCGGTACTATCGTTCTTGATCATGTTTATGTGTTCTTACTTTTTGGGCCAGGTTTGCTTGTTTTGAGATGATCAACACCAGATCATGTGCTTAGGCCTGCAGTACCTCGGCCTTTGGCAGCAGCTCGCGTACAGCTCGCGTAGAGACGCACGTCATCCTGCGGACGCCGTGACGCGCTTTCCCTCGGCTCGGAAGACTTGGAGTGCTAGCTGTTGGATGTTTCGGTCATCTATGTAGCAGCGTTGGAAAAGAAATAGAGGCGTACATAGTTGTATTTACGATTGCTTACGGACTCTTTTTTTTTTTTGGAACTCTAGAACGAATCTGAGCAAATATTTTCCTTATTTATTTATTTAATCCGAATTTTATCTATTTTGAACTGCAGTCGGCAAGGATTCTTTGGTTTAATCTAGACCATCAAATCACCATAAAATCCAATGGCAGATATCTTTTCTTTTTACCGATTAATGTGAAAATTTTGTGGCTTTGAGAGCGAACGTGGTGGCTCCTTTTTCCCTTTAAATACCAAGATAATAATAGAATATTTCTTTGATCTGGATGCGGTAAGGTCATTCAGTAAAATAATTTTATCTTTAACGTGAACTAGCCGCACCAGTACATGAAGGAAACAATGTTCACACCAATTCTTATGCAAACCTACGTAATTAAACTAGTTAACCTACGTTACATCAAGCCGTTCAGACTTGAATTGAAGGGGATGCCTGTACGAGGATGCTTGGGGATCGGACGAGCAACTGCGATAAGCCCGCGCTACTCCGGGAAGGGTCACGCCGTCATCATTTGCGCCTGGAAACGAGATCGGTTGGGGAGTGGAAATCGGAACTGCCGCTCCCTGGTACTGCTGGTAATTGGTGGCGGCGACGAAATCGATCAACATTGCCGTAAACGGATCGACGTTGGTGGCATCGAAACTTATCGGCGTTGATGGCGGCGGCCACTCGTCGCAAATGGATCGGGACTGCCTCAAAATGATGTACGACGAACTGGAGGAAAACGCACAGGAGACCTCGTCCGCCGTCGCTTGTTGAGGCTGTGAAAACTTTATCGGCGATAAATTTCCGATATTTCGGGCATGCCGGGTCTACCGCTGGGGTCCGGTAAAATTTGGGTGTCGGCTGAAAATTTCGGACTGTTTTGACTTCCCGTTGTTGACCTCGCGGGCCTCCGGCCGAAAAAGCCCACGCTGCCATCTTGGAGCCCACTGAGCCGCAATGATGCCCGTCGTGCTTAGTTGTTCGTGTATTTGCTTGGTCCGCCTCTGGAGTTCGCACGAGCAAGCAGCAGCGAGCCAGCGTCCAGCGACGGCCGGTTCCTACAGCAGCGATCTTCTCGCGCGTGCCGGCCTGTGCAGCTCGGTTCTCCAGCACCTCGCCCCGGCCTGTGCAGTGGCGACGTGACGACGAATGAAGTATGGACTGCTGAATATGGGGAGCGCGCGCGTCCCTGGACTCTGGCTGCCGCTGCGCCAGAGCATGCATGATGTGGAGCGCCACTGCCATGGCAGGGGAAAGGAGGAGGATGTTGAGGCGTCGTCCAGTGGCGCTGCTGGAAGGAGCACGACGACGGCTGCAACTGTTGGTTATTCCTTGATACTTGCATGTAGCAGCATAATGTCCGTTTCGTTGATGCTAATCATTCTCTGTACGTTAGTGTTTTGCATTGCAGTTTAGCCTGACAGTAGTAGCATTGTGTGTTTAATTCCCTGAGATTTGTTAGCAGCAGCTAGATCAATGTTTATTCAGAATTTTAGATTGACTGTCAACTTAGGTGTTACTGTTTGTAGTGTTGATTGCTCCCTGCATCTAGGCTATGAAGCTATATTATTTTTGTGCAATTTGTGATGTTAAATGGTTTGTGGACAATTTGTATGAATATATCTACAAGCCATGCTAATTTGTTTTCAAAAAAATTCAAATTTTTTTGAGTTTTTGAATTCAATTTTGAATTTTTTCCGATATTTCCGAAAATCGGGTTTATCAGTGACCTCCGATAAATTTTCTTTACCGATAAAGTTTTCCTAGTGTTGAGGCCGTGCTCGTCCTCCGGCGACGACGACCCTACCTCAATCCATTCTATTTTTTTTCCCGTAACGATTCAATGTCGCACAGGATTGTACATGCGGTGGCATTTTGGTAATAAGCTTCATTATCAAGACAATTACAATAATACTCAAGAGAATGGATCGTCATATCTATTATATATATAATTGACCACGAAACGGAGCCACCACGTTCGCTCTGAAATGCCAGAAATTCCCACGTTAATCTGAGAAAAATAAGAAGAGAAAATTACCCACAACTGCCATTATGAAAAAATTACCCAAAATACCCCTTTATGTTTAATGTATGTAAACCGCTTTTGGGACGCTTGCTACGTTGATCTCAAACCGGGCGTGGTCCTCCCAAGCTACGAGATCGCTAAAGTTGACATCAATCTGGGCGCGACATCCACGTCTGCCTGCGAGACCTCGCCGTTAAGGGTATGCATGTATGGCCACGAGGCCTTTGTCAAGGGCACGCCAAGAATCGATGAGCTATTGAGCATCCCAGCTATTCGTTCTCTATTGCTACTAGTACTAGGTAGAGCCAACAAGTGCGGCAATCGACGGTTTGCATGTATCCTTTTGTTTTGTTTCGCCCGCAATTGATTGGATCGGAAGCGTTGAATCAACAAGTTCATTGTTGTTGCAGTTTTGTAAGTTTAGGATTTCAGTAATATTGTTGCCAATCAATGGCTGAGATCAGGCTAACCTCCATCCTCACACAGGAAACCATACGAATCACATCTACCTGGCATTATACTCTCACGAAGGTGCGAAGCAGCAACAACCAAGAAGTCTAGCTTTCGGCTACCACGAAACGGAGCCACCACGTTCGCTCTAAAATGCTAGAAATTCCCACGTTAATCTGAGAAAGATAAGAAGAGAAAATTATCCACAACTACCATTATGAAAAAATTACCCAAAATACCCCTATACGTTTAATGTATGTAAACCGCTTTTGGGACGCTTGCTACGTTGATCTCAAACCGGGCGTGGTCCTCCCAAGCTACGAGATCGCTAAATTTGACATCAATCTAGGCGCGACATCCACGTCTGCCTGCGAGACCTCGCCGTTAAGGGTATGCATGTATGGCCACGAGGCCTTCGTCAAGGGCACGCCAAGAATCGATGAGCTATTGAGCATCACACCTATTCGTTCTCTATTGCTACTAGTACTAGGTAGAGCCAACAAGTGCGGCAATCGACGGTTTGCATGTATCCTTTTGTTTTGTTTCGCCCGCAATTGATTGGATCGGAAGCGTTGAATCAACAAGTTCATTGTTGTTGCAGTTTTGTAAGTTTAGGGTTTCAGTAATATTGTTGCCAATCAATGGCCGAGATCAGGCTAAACTCCATCCTCACACAGGAAACCATACGAATCAGATCTACCTGGCATTATACCCTCACGAAGGAGCGAAGGAGCAACAACCAAGAAGTCTAGCTTTCGGCTCCGCGACTAGCTAGCAGATACACATTTGCTCATGGATAGACAAGGCGGCAGCATGCTAACATTGCAACACCGCAAGCCTGCATTTGCGCAGCCAGGTGCCTCTTGACCTGGGAATTCTTTACTGTTGTTGTCCAAGGTGAAGCAGTTCTGCGTGTGACTTTTTTTGACCACACATGTTAATTTAGAGAGGCAAGCTAATTTGAGCAGACAAATTCTTCTCTTCCAATTACTCAGCTTAGGGAACTACTTAGGTAAATCAGTGCCGCGTACACCCTACCATCAATATTTTATTCTACTCTGCTTGCCAGAATAGTTGAAGAAATAAAGGCGGAATATGGATGTCAATTGAATCCGTACGTCCAGGAAACAATGGCAAATAAACAACATGAAGTTCCATAAATTCAACACATTTAATGGTTATTTTTCTATTCTCTTTGTACTCTTTTATGGTATTATTTCTCTACAGTGATACCTGTCCAGAATTATTATAGAAAATATATCATCCTTTAGTATTTTCATAAACACCCACCATTGCATCAAAAATTGCCCAAAAAACCAATATGTAAGTTTATAAATTTCACATTTATATTCATATTTGGGCCAAGAAAATATGGAGCTACCATGTTCATTCTCAAGGGCTTACCGCCACGTCCATTATAGTCAAAAGTTTCAAATTTACACACAGTATAATAACAAAAAGTTGCCCAAGATAACTACATATAAGTTCATAAATTATAAACTATTGCGGTTCAAAAGATGATTAGAGTGGAAATAACAATGTTAGAAAACACATCAATTAAAAAAACAAAAAAATGAAATGAAACATTTAATATAAATACTACCGCAGTCAATTACACTTTGACGGGAGAGAGAAACGAGAGTAATGGTTTCTGAACGTGTCCATGTGAAAGAAAAGAAATTTCCTGATCCAACCACTCCCCAGCCGCGCCGCTGCCGGAGCACGCCGCCGGAAGTCCGCGCGGGCGCAAGGACGGCGACGGCGTGCATTTCTCCCCGCGAGCTCGGCTGGGGCCTTAGCCCTGTGGCGTTTGGCGGTCGCCCCGACCCGCCGGCGATCTCGAGGGCGTCGAGGCCCCCTCCATCGACGTGCTGCAGGAGCGCCTCGCCTTCCTCCGCCTCGACCTCTTCAACGTGCCATTCCCTGCTCGCCTGCTCCCTCCGCAAGAACGTCGCCCCCGTCCTCTCCTGCCCTGAGAAGCTCGTCGTCATGGGCATGCCCGACTCGCCGTCTTCATCCGTGCCTAGATCTGCCGCCTCCATGGCCGGATCTAGGGAGGTCGCAGCCGGATCTGGCGTCTATGCCTTTGCACTCGGCAACGGCGAAGGCGGCACGGCGATTGCGGGGCCATGGAGCCGGGCGGGGTGCATCGTCTGCTTGAGGCTGCAACGTTGGGGCAAAGCGCCCACCAAGGTGGCCCTCTCTGGCTGCGGGTCGCGGCGACGAAGCCGACCAGCAAGTCGCTTCTGCATACTGCTGCGGAGGAAGCGCGCGAGCTTGTGCACTGGTCGTGTTGTTGGTGTCAGTTCTAGAGGTCGTGATGCAGCTCGTTCATGGAAGGATCTTTGCATGTTCTGGCTGCCCATCTTTGGCGTCATGGTCGTTTTGCCATGGCCGAACCCTCCGTCCTTCGTAGCCATGGATAGTGCTTAGGCTGCCATTGCGGTTGGTGCCTCACAAGTCGCTCTTGCCTGCTAATTTTGCTAGTGTGGTCGTTATTGAGTTCAGAAGCCATTGGCCTCCGGAGTATTATTCCGTGATGGTGCTTATGTGCCATCCACGATGGGTCGTTATCGGATCAGGCCGTGCCCTCGCCGTGCAGCGCTCCGGCAGCTCGAACGACGCCGGGACGTGCTCGCGCTGGTCGTCCTCAATCACGATCTTCATGCTTGAGCTCCATGCTCTGGCCGCCATAGTGCCCGGTCGTTCTGCACCGCGCCGCCAGGGCTGGTTGGTCGCATTCTGCATCTTCAGGCTGAATACAGACCGGCGCCGCCTTGTCTCATCTCTGCTCGGCTGCAAATTTCAGTGCGCTTGCTCTTTTGGTGGCCTCTCGTCCATTGGATTGCCCGGCTAGCGAGTCAAGTAAGCAAGCGCGCGTTCGACGCAGCCTGACTAGCTCCGCGCAGCCGCCGGCACGCGCGCAGAGCGTCCTCCCCTGCCGCGTCTGCTCCCTTCCTTGCTTGTGCGGATGCGCTTGCTTGTGCCTATGCGTGCCTGCTGCTTGTGTGGATACGTGCTTGCTTCTGCCTATGCATGCCTGCTTGCTTGTGCGGCTGTTGCTTCGAAGATTATTCAGAACAAAATAAAAATTCAAACAAAAGAAGCAAGCCGATAAGTCCAGCTTCAGAATGTTTTCAGATGCACATTCCAGGATTCTTTCCTCTCCAAAGCTGACTATGCTTGTTACTTTGGATTCCTCAATTGCTCTTTGTGGGTGCCAGAACCTCCAGCCCAAATTCCCCACCCGTCTTCCTTTATGGTGTTGCGATTTCATGATCGCCGAGATGTGCCGCCACCCTTGCAAGATGTGCTGCCCCTGTTTGTTTCGATTTGCAAGGTCATGGGCTCCCTTGTCTCGGTCACAAGAAGAACGCAGGGGCAAAAAAGGGGGAAAAAAATGAAGCCGGTTGGTGTTCTGGCGGGTGGGATGCAATAAGGGTGGTACTAGGGTGATTGCGCCTTTACTAATTGTGTTGAGGAGATGGCGCCCTTTACCAGTGGTGCTGAGGCAATTGCCTCCTTGACAAACGGCTCCCATCCGTTGCATGGTCGTCGGAGAGCCGCCTCCCCTCTCCCTCTTGGTCGTGGGGTCGCAGGAGCGCCGCTCCTCTGCCTCTTGTATCCATCTTGGTCGAGGTCGCGTAAGGCTTGGTTGTGCAGGGTGTCTCCTCGAGGAGGGCCTCCCTGTGAACTAGGCGACAACCACGGTGCCGGACCGACAGCGGTGGGCTCATGGCTATGTGTCGATTCGCCCGCTCCCGTTCAGATCCAACCGCCGCTGCTCAGGCTTGGCCGCCGGCACTCTGATTCGGCTCCTCTCGCTCGGGCCCAGCTGTCGGTACGCAGATCTAGCTCCTCCCACTTGGGTCCCGCCATCGGCGTGCGGATCCGGCTCCTCCAACCCGTATCTGCCCATCGGCACATAAATGAGGTCGTTCTCGCATATGGGCCTGGCCGCCGACAGATCTTGGCCGCTTTTCCTCGGGCCGTCCACGCCTGGACGCAGAACTCGTGGTTGCCGGCGCTTGGATGCAAAACTCATGGTCGCTATCGCTTGGTCATGGTTGTTGCCGCCTGGACATGGAACTCGTGGTCGTTATCGCTTGGTCGTGGTCGTCGTTGCTTTGGTCGTGGTCGTTGTCGCTTGATCGTGGTCGCCGTCGCCTGGACGCGGAACTCGTGGTCGCTATCGCTTGGTCATGGTTGTTGTCGCGTGGACGCAGAACTCATGGTCGTTGTCTCTTGGTTGTGTTCGTCGTCGCTTTGGTCGTGGTCGCTTGGTCGTGGTCGTCGTCGCCTGGACGCGGAACTCATGTTCGCCGCTTGGACACGGAACTCGGGGTCGCAGTTGCTTGGTCGTGGTTGCCGTCTGGTCGTGGTCGCCGTCGCCTGGTCATGGTCACTGTCGAAATCGCCTCGGCCATTCCTTGCCTCCGCTCGCCCTTCTCTCCCTCTTGGTCATGATGACCCGAGCACCTCTCCGCTGGCCAAATCGGCGTGTTTGGCTCGCCTCTCCCCTCCCTTCTCCCCCCTATGTTTGTCCATTTTTGTGCTAGCGTTGGATTCCACTAATTGTTGTTATTCTAAGTAACTAGTGATGGGGGTGATAAAGGGGTCTCCGTTGAGGATTCTTCCCACCCGAAGTCGTGACTTACAAAGAACTTGGTCCGGGTTTCCACCTGAAGTGTCTTTCTTTTCTTCTCTTTCACTGAATTCGAAACGCGTTGCCCCCGTCGGAGGTCATCGCCGTTCGGATGTCGAACAAGCGGTCGTGGTCGCTTAGTCGTGGTCGCCAGTGCCGTCACCTGGATGTGGAACGCGTAGTCGTGGTTGCCGCATGAATGCGGAACACGAGGTCGTGGTCGCTTCCGTGTGGACGTGGAACACGGAGTCATGGTCGTCTAGACGTGGCACACGTGGTCGTGGTCGTCTTGTCGAGGTCACCACCGCTGTTGTCTGGACATGTGGTCATGGTCGCCGCCTCTTGGACATGGAACACGTGGTCGTAGTCGCCGTCGTTTGGATGTGGTACACGTGGTCGTGGTTGTCGCCTGGCTGTGATTGGGAACTTCCTTATAGGCTTTCTCAATGGTCGTGAAGCTGTGGTGGGTTGTCTCGTGAGGCTACTTGCGCTACTCAGCGGTGGACTCTCCTAGTTACTGTTCAATGTAACGAGCGGTGGGGGTGAACAAGGGGTCTCCGTTGAGGATTCTTCCCACCCGAAGTCGTGACTTACAAAGAACATGATCTGGGTTTTCACCTGTCGCGTAAAAGAGTACCCAACCTGTTATGCCTCGGATTTGATACTCTTCTAATCTTGGTCGCATAGAGGCTTTGAAAGGAACGCAATAACAGGATCGCTCTAACATGTCGCTTGTCGCAGAAAATCATCAACGAGGCTAATTTTTAGGCGTTTCGGAGGTCTCCAAGCTGTGGAAGCTCCTTTTTCCTATGCGGGCTTAGAACTTGGTCGCGTGGAGGCTTTGGAAGTAAAGAAACAAAAGGGTACATGTATTCCAAGCCCTACAAACGGTTGCACTCGCGCAGGAAATCGTCGACGAAGGCAACCTTTGAGCGATGGCGGGCTACTCTAAGCTTCGGAAGCTGTTTTCCCCGCACCTGGGGCGGGCTTAACCCCCCCATCAGCAGTGTCTTTTTTCGTTCTTGTAATCTTAGCTTTGCTGTAGGTTTGTTTTCGTTTCCGTCCAGTCTTATTTTTGTGTGTGGTCGCTAGTACTTGTAATTCATCACTACTTCGTGGTCGGCTTTTGCTAAGTCCCTTAGGGGATTTAGTTCTGGCCACGTTGTAACAAACTTCTTCTTCTTCTTAATGAAAAGCGTGCTCCGCACGTCTTAAAAAAAACATTTAATATAATATAATACAATAATAAAGTTTAACTAAGACTATATACCATTGACATTCACTAGCCGCGCAAATGCGCGAGCAGCCATACTAGTTTAACTTAAACCATTTCTTTTCTCAAGGTAGTATAGTGTATCGTAAAGGTTCTCTCGTCCATACCCCCTGGGCTTTTCTGAACCGTAAATCACATAGATAAAACTTACATTTGTGTGTTTCCCAGGTTTCCCAAAGGCTCATTCTAAAGCATCCTTCTTGCATGTTCTGTTGATTGTCGGATAATTTTCACAGCAGGCCACTGGCCACCCCTGTGTGCCCTCTACCATTTTTTTTTTTTTGAACGGAACTACAACAAGGGAGGCCCCTGCCCCATTATTACAAGAAACCTTAACTAGTACTAGAATTAACAGTAACACTAGCAGTAGGATGTAAGGATTTATGCTCAATCTGTAGCATTGATCTTGCACCATACAGAGGGGTAGATTACACAATTTGATCTGCAAACCTCCAAAATTCAAGCTGATACCTGCACATAGTGTCATTCCAGATCAATCCAACAAGATAAGAAAACAGTGATGTGCCAAGAGAAAACGAAAGCATAGGCATGATGGTTATAATAAAAAAAATACATTAATGTTCAAGAAAACTTTTTGTCGCCTTTCAAGTAATTCCCAGTCAAATAAATAATAACTAGTATGCCTGCACGCGCGGCTCGACTTATAAAACTATTTAAATTATTTTCACATTATTTCAAGAGTTTATACATAGTTTATTATTTATTTTTTATAGTACTTCTAACATATCTTCAATTGATTTGAGAAATTTCTCACCGAGCCTGTGAATTTAGTGTGTGATGATATTTCTTAATGATTTGATTTTCATGGTTTAATTCTTCTGCCTCTACGTTTTTGCAGCACTCCCACAGGTTAATGGATGAAGATAATAAAGTAGATGAAGAATTTTGGGGCGGCGCTTCTTCTGCATCAGGGCATGTTTTTGCTGGTCTTTTCTTTCTTTTTCGCGCCTTATGAACCATGCGTCGCTAACAGATACGACCGTTGGTGCAAGTCATGTCTGTTGCAAGTGGCATCGTAAAAGAGAAGTGTGCATTTTCACTGATCAGGCCGCTCTGGCGCGGGCCGGCTGTCGTGTCGTTTTCGGTCCTGACAGCTGTCGATCGCGAGTGTGGTTGCAATTTGGGACTTCGCCTTGCTTGCTCGATTCCTCATCGTTGTAAGCTGCCATCGCCTACAGCGATTTGGGACTCTGCCTTGCTTGCACATCATGATCCGCGCGGCAAACGGGAACACTGTCAGGGTCGCCGACGAGCACAGCTTCGAGCCGCGGTGCCGGAACCACATCGTAGACGGGTCGCCGGCGGTGTGGGAGGCGCGGGTCACGTGGTCCGACGCGTGAGCCACACGGGCGCGCGTGTGCAAGCGCACACAGGCTTACGCGTTTGCTGTAATAAGTAGCTACTCTATCTACTACATAAGTACTCCAAATAAGATCGACATGCGTGCGTGAACGTGCCTTGCCACCAACCAACCCATCGATATGCACCACAAGTTCACGTACGATACGATTACATTCTCACGTCCAAATTGCACTTATTCCTTAGTGCGTGCGTGTGTCATGGGTTCATACATGGTTCACGGATGAATCATGAAAGTCCACAGCAAAGAGCGAGCACACGCACGCACTCCGATTTGACTCTCCATCTACGCTACTAGAAAAATTAGGCGCGCTCCGCTGCGCCCATCAAGCCCTCGCCATCTATTTCATGGTTTGTATGCGATTTGTCAGGCCAGCAAATAGCTTGCCGGTGCAAATGTTGTTGTCAAAAAAACAAGAGAACTGCCCCATCACACTTGAAGGCCTCACTTGCACTGGCAACGGAGCAGGAATATAGACGACGCGGCCATGCCTGTACCCGCACCATGGAATCTAAAGCTGGCCTCTTCACGTGACAGGTAAACATGGAAGAGAGTACTCTCCATTCATCTTCAGACCACCTGGCCGCTCTCTCTTTCTTTTCTATTTTTCCCCCTCCTCGCTGGCAAGCGCGCAGGAACCAGGAGGCCACGCGGCTCCAGCCCTTGCCACTTGCTGCTGGCTGGCATCAAATGACGTGACCCACAGGCCTTATACATCTCTTTTCTCTGAAAAAATCTAGCAGGAGAAACCTCTCTCAATCTCTCGCTTCTCACCAAAGCGCAAAAGCACACCGCCACACCGAGAGGTCGACTCCGCCGAGCGCTGCCCCCGGTCGCGCGAGTTCGTCGCCCGGCCGCTCAGCTTGCGCCTTGCGGCGGCACTCCCAGCCTCTCTCTCGACTCACCCTCTTCATTTCACGAGTGCACAACACAGCCTCAAGATGCTCTCCTCGCCTAATATGCCATCTGCTGCATCCAGCCGCATGCAAGAGCTCGCGAGCACATTCCCTGTTTCATCTCTCTCACTCCCTCTCTCAAAATCTGCATGGCTCTCTCAGGAGGCAAGCTTGATCTTAGGAGGTTGCTCAACGACCTCGATGCTGGGCCGTCCCCTCCTGCACATGCCGCGCGTGGCGTCGTCGTCCCGTCCGTCCTGCCGCAGGAACCTGTTGGCCACTGTGCCGGCGCGGCGACGGGTACGGCAATGGTCGAAGCTGGCTTGTACCTCGACCGCACTCGTGCATGCCTCAGCAAGCATGCAACGCCTCACCGATGGACAGGTAACAAAATCCAGGCCCAGACACCAGTCAACCAGCGTCAGCGCCTCAGCCGCGGGCACAGCCCATGGTCGACGGCGTGGGCCGGCGGGTCGCGGGCGCATCGGCGAAGGTGCGGGCATGAAAATTATGGCCAGACACGGGCTAAAGCTGACCTTGGCGTGGGCTTCCAACGGCTGAAGCGGCGTCGATGCGAGGCCTCCTGCATGGGGCAGCTATCGTGGCCCATGACTCGGGACGTATGGCGCCTCCGACGGCTATGGAAAGTGACGATGCTGACTGAAGACGGCTGGGCGGAGTCAGGAGGCTTTGGGCCTCCTTCCCGATTCGGCCTCGCCATGGCCGTCTAGGCCGGCAGTTCACAGCCCGGCATGCAACCGACTTCGGGGTGGAGACGTGCACGCCGCGGAAGGTGCCTACGACGGCCGTAAATGGCGTGCTCACACGGTACAGAACCACGTCTTTCCAATTGCTGTGGAGTGGCGGAATCTACGCGCTTTCAGCTTTAGACTATGCCATCGAGAGCGTGAGTTGAAACGCGTATTTTTCAAAGCCAAATTGGCGAAGCGCGCTGAGAGCTATAGCCCTGTGACGCGGTCCCATGCCACGTTCGTTTTTCAAAGACGCAGCGATCACCTGCACCGAAACGGGAACGAAGACAAGTCGTCAGGTGCCTATGGAGCGTGCAAGAAACTTACCGGCCGGCTCTCCTCTCCTCACTTGTCTCCTTTTTCTTTCAACGCTCCGGCGATCTCGGATTGTTCTCACCACCGGCAACGTCTGTCCGGCCCTCCACATGTTCCTCAATCCTCCCTCGGCTATGGATTCAGGCCGGCAGTACATAGCTAGCTTGCTGTCAGTATTCATGCATTAGCCATAGCCTACAGATTAAAATGTAGGTTGTCAAATGTTTTGCCATATTGCCATGGGTGTTCATTTGTCTGCAGCTTGAGTATTTCTTAAGGTTATCTCGAGGTCACCTGTAATATGGGATGGCATTTTTTTCCACAACGAAACGTGTTCTAATGCACGTTAAAAAAACACCATATAAGCTCATTTCAAAACAAAATATGGAGAGAGTAACCCTAACCCTGAAGATTGTGCACAACAAGCAAAGTAGAGCCTACCTTAGAGCCATTGAATGTTTTGAGGTCGCCAAAGGCGGTGTGAACAACTACTAAGTGGTATGTATTCCATAACCTACTTCAAGATTCTACCACTTTTCCTACACTACAACAAGACTTTGCACAAATATCTGTAGAGGTGGGGTCTCATCAGTCATCACACGGGCCATGTGCCTTTTTCAAAGACAGAGCCATCAGCTACACAGAATGACAGAAACGGGACGAAGGCAGAACAAGCGCGGGAGGATCGCCGTTGGCCCAAACGGGAAACAAGTCGTTAGGTGTTAAACACCTCGGCTCACGCATCCTCACTCCGGCCTCTCCCTCTTCTTCCATCCACTCCAGCGAGCTGATCGGCTCAGCTCCTCCTCCCATTTTTCTCCCTCGGCACCAGCGATCTCCGCGCCTCCTCATGGTTTCCTCTCGTCGAGTAGCCATGCTCCTCGCTGCGATCGTCATCGCCGCCTTGTTGGCCAACCCCGGCGTCGCCTTCTCGGCGGACACCGCCACGAACGTCCACCACCCGCCTCTGCTCGACTGCACTCCGGCGCGGGCGCCGCCAACGGACGACGACCTCGGCCCTCGGCGCCATGCCCTCCGCCGCCGCGGCTGCGCGGAACGGCTTCGCCACCATGAACGCCGGCCGGGCCGGCCGCCACTGTGCGTTCGCGCGCGGCTTCTGCTTCGGCGCGAACCGCTCCTCCTCGGCCGGCGCCTGCCGCGCGTGCCTGATCGCCGCCGCCGATGACGTCACCGGCGGATGCAGCGGCGTCAACAGCCGGCGCGCCGCGGTCTGGCGCGCCGGATGCTTCCTATCGTACGCGAACTCCAAAGCCTCGTCAGCCCGCGAACACGCGTTCCGCGCCTGGTTTTACGCCGGCCCGACCACACCGGCGGCGCTGGACGGCGGCGAGTGCCTGCTCGACAGCGTGGCCGACTGCGGCCGCTGCCTCCACGGCTCTGCTCGCGCGGCTAGGAGGTGCTCGTGGTCGGCTACGACTGCTTCCTACGCGTCCGGATATCATCCTCACTGCCGTGGGGGACAGGCGGTGAGCCCCCGTTCTCCATTTCTTCGTCCAAGAGTTTGAAAATGGGTGGATGATTTTCATGCCAGAAATCTGCTTTGCCGGCTGCAGATGGTGGTGGTGGTGGAGACGTTGTTTTGGGATCATTGATGGTTTTTGCGGTAACAGTCTCTACGGGGATAGTTGGGATCGTGTTCTTCTTGATCGTCAAGGTTGTGCGCGGTAAGTTCATCATCTTCCACTAGTCTTTATCTGGTGAATTGGAGGAACTTCTTCCACAGCTAGTGTTGGCAGCTCCCATGCCTTACTCCAGCTCCAAGAGTTCATGGGAAACTTTGATGGCATCCTGAACTTTCTGTTAAGATACAAATTATGTGTTAGCTTAATCATTACCACTTTCTGTTAAGATGCAATAATTTTATTTCATGGTTTTAATTATTTTGCTTCTACGTTTTTGCAGCGCTACCACAAGTTAATGGCTGATAAAGTAGACGAAAACAGGCAACATCTACATCATGGCGTCAGGAGTCAGGAACTCAGGATATATATGTTGCGCTGGTCCTGTGACTTTTCTTTCCACGCCGTATGAACCGTGCGAGCGTGGGTACCTGATAATGTTGCAAGCAGGGAGTCTTCGTAAAATAGAAATGTGCATGTTCACTGATCAGGGCGCTAAGGGTGCGGGGCGGCTGTCGTTCTCGTTCCCGGAAGCTGCCGATCAACCGGGAGGCGTAGTAGTAGGAGTGGCAGTTGCCGGCCGCGAGTGTGGTTGGAACCCGGCCTTGCTAGCTTGATTCCTCGTTGCTGCCTGTAACCTGTAAGCCACCACCTTGAACGCACTTTTTGGAACTGAAGAGCTTTAATTGCACGTGTTCGATCGGAATGAACTTTGCCCAAGGGAAATACACAAAAGTGCAGAAAGAGCACAACTACTGCCCTTGCTCTGAAGGCTCCACGTACAGACCGGCCAGTGACCTCTCTAGCTACTCAAAACAAGTCCACACACCATCAAAAAGAAAAAAGGTCCACACGGTAGGGCCCACTACGCGGCCATACCAAGCAAAACCGGTACTCAGTAGAGTGCAGATGAGCAAGGAGGCCGAGCCGGCATGTGTTCAATGTGAACGCTTTTTCAACAAAGGAAATTGGCGAGACGCGTATGCAAAAGCTAGCACTGCCAATTGCTTGCCGCGAATAGCTAGCCGTAGGGCTCACCACGCGGCCACGCCAGACTATGTCAGTGCAAGCTGAATATGCCAAACCTTTTCCGGATCGGTGCAGCGATCGCCGTCGCCGAGAATTTTTGCAGGTTCCCATGTTGTGCACGGATGAGGGAGGGTGGTGGTTAGCACTCAAAAAGGCACACGGTTGGTCCTAAGCTCCTCTTGGCTCACAAGATCGCCCAACAGTGCGCACAACGCACACTCACACTTGCTACCTTTCCAGTGCTCGCCGCCGTCCGTCGCAGACCATCACCACAACCACCGTTGCCGCCGCTAATAATGGCGCTGGGAAAGATCTCCGGCCTTTTGGCTCTGGCTCTGCTCGTCCTCCTCCGCGTCCTTGTGATGGCACGACAGGGGGACGCTTTCAAGATGGAGGCGGACAACACGAGCAGCCACTTCCCGCCTCTGCTCGACTGCGGCCCGGCATCGGCGGCGCCTTCCGTGGCGTTCCGCGCCAACGTGCTCTCGCTCCTCGGCGCCCTCCCCTCCGCCGCCGCGGCCCGGCGCACGGGCTTCGCCGCCACGCGGTCCCATGGCCGCGGTCCGGACCGCGCCTTCGCGCGCGGCCTCTGCTTCGGCACGAGCGGCGGCGGCGCCGACTGCCTCGCGTGCCTGTCCGCCGCCGCCAGCGACGTCGCCGCCAGATGCCACGGCAGCCGGCGCGGCGGCACGTGGCGCGCCGGGTGCTTCGTCTCCTTCGCGGACACCAACGCGACGTCGGCCCGCGAGCGCCGGTTCCAGGACTGGTTCTACGACGACGGCGACGACGACGGGTCGAGCCCGACCGCGGCGCTGACGAGCCAGTGCGCGGGCGACCGCGCGGCGGCGGAGTGCTCCCGGTGCCTGAACGAGTCGGCGCTGGTGGTGCCGGAGCTGAAGCGGAGGCGCCAGCTCTCGCCGATCCACGGCGACTCGGTGGTGGTGGTCGGCTACGACTGCGTACTCCGCGTGCTGCTTGAGCCCCCAGAGCCGCTGTGGGAGATCATCCGTGAGCTTTCGATCGGTCCCTTTGTTGCTCCTCGAAAACAGAAGCGTGCTGTGACCGTAATTTTGACGGTTTTCTGTCCATCTTTGCAGTATTCGACATCCTCTTCGTTATAGACGTGGTTTTCGTCGTAGTCATCGAAGTGTGCGGGATAATGTGGTGTATCAGGAGAGCCGGCCAAATGAATCAAAATCCAGCATGAGGGCAGGTACGTTCATCGATCGACCGGTAGCCTTTGCTTTGGCGAGCAACAATTAGCATATGACATGGTGCCCTGCGTGGCCGTTAGTCCTTGTAAGCTTTAACAACGAACAGCCCAATTGATCTTGATCCTGCTACCCTGGTGCAGGATTTGGGCGCTTCCTGAACGTACCTGGTTGGCTATCCGTTGCCATGAAGTGTGAACCCATCTACTGATGGCTACGTGCATCTTCAGCGACTAGTTACTATGTTCTTAGAAAATTTCAGTGACTAATTACTTAACTCTGGCCATCTTCACGTTAATGTAAAGAATTGCAACGCCGATGCATGCTCTTTCATCTACTGACGACTTGTGTGCGATTTCATATCTTGATGTATCTTCTGTGAACAGCTTGAGTAGCTCTGGTTCTGTAATTCTGTTGGAGTGCAGAACGTGTAATCCTGCAAACTGTTCTGCTCACTTCAGCATCTTCTGGGCCACTCCGATCTGTGGGTCTCCTCGAACGTTGATGCAACCATCTGTCTCATACAGAAAGGCTTGTATTTTGTCGTCTTTCTTTTCTTTTCTTTTTTTGATTACTTGCATGTTGCCGTCTTGCAGCTGTATTAAAAACACTAATTTGGCAATCTGCATCAGACAAAAAAAATCATAACAAAAAATTGTTCAAGAATCAAACTGTAATACTTACCGAGACAGTTTGTCTGTCACCAGAGTGCCTGCAGACCTCCAGCTCTCACATTCAGTCTTGATCTTGTCCACCAGCTGAAATTCAGAGTTGGCTTACTGCCGAAAAAAATCTGAACACACACACACACACGCACGCACATAAAAATAGAACACAGTTTATGATGTATTCATTAACTCTTCTGACCCAAAGATCTGCGTTTTCCACACGCCGGAGCCCACACACCCAACCTTTGGTTTCATCAAGCTCTTTACACTCAGCGGCCGTGTAGCGCGCGGCACGTCAGCCGGACAGCGCGTCGTGCAGCTAGCTCCTCTCGAGTCAACTAGTCAAGTCTTTCAAGTGTACGGTACGGGGGATCGACGACTGACTCTGTTGACCTCAAGTCAACACCAAACTCTGCTCCGATCGATCAACACGTTACCGAGCAGCCTCTCGCGGCGCGGCTATAAAAGCTGGCCATATTGAGCGGCAGGAGATCACCAATTCACCAGTAAACATGGCTCCCGTTAGGGAAAAAAATTGTCTACGGACGGTCGGCAGATGTGTGTTTTGCGGACCCTATCTAGATTGCAGACACGTGGAGATCGTGGAAAATCAAACGGCACCACACGTAGGCTTAGGTCCGTCCAGCAGACTGCAGCGATCGACAATCCAAATAGGGATCGGGCCGGCGCTTCTCCTCCCAGCGGCGGCGATCCATGACGTCCACGATCTCCTCCTCCGGCGGCGATTCAAGACGGCGCTGTACGTGTCGGACCCCATTTCTGGAATTCACTGTGCTTACCGTACCAATTCCTAGATCAGTAGTTGATACGCACAAAACAAAAATAATACCTAGTCCATACTTTGATTATTATTACAATACCACAAATGTCTTGCAAAGACTTCAAATTACAACACCACAATGACCGGCAGGCCTGGTCACAAACTAACGAACATAAAGCGGAAAACGCAGAGTCCAACTTCTACAGACAACTTGGGCGGTGAATGTAGACCCTACTCGTCGTCACCACCGTCTTCATATTCAACATCTTCTTCTGAATGATTAAAGCAAGGGTGAGTACATAAGGTACTCAGCAAGTCCTAACACTAATCAAGGGACTGTAGATGCATATATGGCTGTATCAAGGATTAGGCTATAGGGTTTATACTTTAGCGGAAAGCTCATTTTTAATGCAGGGTTCATTTCAAAGCATAAAATCTTTTAGAAAAGATTTGATTGTCATCATTAAGTGGGTTGGCCCTGGGGGAGATACTTCAATCCCGCCAGTTCCCAATTTTAGGCAAGCCTTCGGGCGCACGGCCGTACCGACTCTCATTTCAAAAAACACGGGCAACTACTACCCACTCACACTTCAAGGAGAAGATAAGACTAATCATTGTGAACTCAACCATAGCGCGTCTGTGACCGCGACACGGCTATCCGGATAGATTTAACTCTGCAGAGGTTGTACACTTTACCCACAGACTACATCGCTCTTAGCAAGGGAGCAACATAGCGGAACCCACCTTCCCTGAGTGCCACCACAATCCCACCTACGAGCCATTACTGACCCAGGGACTTAAGATTTCGACTATAAGTAGTCAAGGACCCAAAGGTCAAGTCGGACAACGACCAATGTCGTGCCTGCTCCTGGTTGCTCGCTGCACTACCGCCTCCGAGGTGGATCAAGTGGTAGACACCAGAAAGTTAGGGTCAAGTCCTGCCGCATACAGGAATCTGTTGGTTGTACGAAGTTCACTAGGGTGAGGTCCGATGAACCGGTCCTTAACCGGTAGAGGCGAGCATCTTCCACCTATCCCCACCTATGTGGGTTCACTAGCCATCAATCACCATCTCGCCCCCGCCTAAAATTCCCACTTCAAGCCAACACACTAGTTGATTAACACCATTCCCCATTTTATTTAAAACACCAAACACTTATTTTCACACATTTCACAAAACATGTAATATGGTGAAGCAATAAATAAATATTGCGGTAAATTCCTAAACATTTCTAGTGCCAAGGCAATAATCCAACATTATTATAGCATAATGAAGAAAAACATCCTAGGTTGAACAAGTAACAGACATCAATATCAAGGATTCCTATTCTAATAGGTTCTTAACTAACACAACATTTCAAATAATAAAATAAGCATGCATGATATAAGTATTTAAAACAGGCCATTCATAGGATGTGGTTGTAAAACATAAGATCAACATGATCAAGGAAAGTTAGGACTTGCCTTCAAACTCTTCCTCGTGCTCCTCCTCGAAATCCGGGTCCTCGTACTCCTCTTCGAATTCTTCGTTAGCTAGAGTACGTAAATTACCGTTGAATAAGTAACTACCGTAACATAAAATAAATCCAAATAAAACACAACTGAACTCCACTAAATTGGAGTTAGGATGGGGTAGTTATGATATAAGGAGAAGGAAAAGGATTAATCTAGGCTTTGAATTATTTTACTAATATTAAACCTATCTGGTGTTGTGAAAACTATGGTAAAATAATTTAGGAAGCATGAGGTATTTATAGGAATTTTTCTAATAAAGAAAGGCTTCGAAACAAGCTTCCGTGTACACTAGCAGGGTGGTTGTAGCAGAAAGGCTTGCGCAACAGAGGCTGACTGGTGGGGTCGGGTTGCATAGTGCACCCGGGATTACTGTGCTGTGAGCTAGGTGCATGGGTTTTGTGGACCGGAGGCGTATGTGTGTGTGGTTCATGTGGACCGGGCGTATGGAGGAAAGAGAGAGAGGAGAGCTGACTGGGATTATGTGGTGGGACCCGCGCGCTTGCGTGGCAGGTGGACCGGGGTCAAAAGGTGGCCACGTCGGCGCCACGTCGGACGGGCGCGCGACTGGGTCAGCGGACGGCGGCGCTGGGCGAGGCGCGGCGGTGGCTCGCCGGAGAGCTCGCCGCCGGCTTCTAGGGCTGACTAGGGGCGACGGGATCTCGCCGCAGATGCTAAGCACGCGACGGCGGAGCTAGGAGGGGTACGTGTCGTCGACGGCGTGCCCTGGAGCGGCAGCGCGGGCTCGCCGGAGTTGCCCGCGGCGGCGGCGTGCGATGGGAACGCGCGTGTGTGCGCGTTCGTGCGGGTTTGAGAGGTCGGGGAGGTGCGCGATGCTGCGTGGAGCGCGTGCGCGTGCACGGTTGTGCTAGCACGACCGTGTGCGTGGCCGGCGACAAGGTTCCATGGCGGCGGAGGGCGGCGCTCGACGCAACTAGGGTTTGGGGCTCGGCCGGGCTTAACCAATGCTCGCAACAGAGAAAGGGATAGACAGAGATGGTACAAAAACAAAGAGAGGGAGGAGAGCTCACCGGAACAGGGAGAATGGCGCGGCGGCCGGAGTTAGGGAAGAAAAGGGGATCGACAGCGATCGGAGCAATGTGGGACTTGATTTGAGGAATGGTGGTAATGGGGAGCTGCGCAGGAGGGTCGCTGACCTATTTATAGGCGGAGGGAGGCGGTTCGGGCAGGAAATATCGTTGGCGGCGATATTTTCCGGCGATGAGCTTATCCGCGAATTGAGGGCGAGGCTTGGCGCGAAAGCTATGGACTCGGTCAGAAATTGCGGCGCGGCATGGGCAACCGCGAGGCCGTACGCCTAGCTGGCCAATGGTGCGGTGAATCGGACGGAGAGAGAAGCTCGCCGGCGTTCGGGGACGGAGATATTTCCGGCGGCATTGCGCGTGGCGACTGCTCATTGGCCCAAATTGCGGCGCGGCGAGGTCAGTCGCTTGGTCTCGAAGGTGAGCGGCGCTTCTGGTCGTCGTTGACGAGCTCATCGTCGCACCGTGAGAGCAGAAATTCCGGCGGTCTCCATGCGGGTTTAAATGGTGCGGCGCCGCCCCGTGCAGCGAGCTGGCAGAGGGGTGGCGGTGATGACGTCTCAGCGGCATGGCTACAGAGGCGCGGGTACATGAGCTGGAAAGTAGGGGAGAGAAGGGGGAGAACGGCGGCGATGGCGAGAGAGCTCTGCTCTCTGAGGAAGACGACAGGCGCACGGATGGGCTGGGCTGGGCCGCACGGGCTGCGCTGGGCCAGGGAGAAAGGAGGGAAAGGCGGCCTGCTTGGCGAAGGAAGACGGGCTGGGCCGGCACGAAAAGAAAAGGGGCTGCACCCCGGGAGAGAAATGTTTTAAACATTTCCAGACTTCAGTTTGGACAAATTTGAATAAATTTGGGGAAAGGAAGTTAAACACCAATAAAAATCCTAATGGCAAATAAAACAAAAGCAAACACTTGAGCATGAACTTTTATTTTAGAAATTCTTCACATTCTATTTGTTCAACTACTTTAATGAGATTTTATTTTTGTAAAATCATGGTATTACCTATAAATCTAAAAAGTTCAAATTCTGAGTGATTTTTAACGTATTTAAATTTTGAGGCTGTTACAGTACGCCTCCCGGTCGTCGTGCTTCTTCAATCGCGTTTGTGCCGTCTCCTTGTTTTTCATCGGTTCCTTTTTCTTTCTGTTGTGGAAGCCGAGTCTAGCCGATGGCTGCCGTTGCCGATCCGAGTCCACGCTTCTCCGTCCGATCTCCACGCGTCCCCAATCCAGATAAGGTCCGCAAAGCGCACATCTACGGACGGTCCGCAGCCAATTTGTTTCCCTGCTACCTGCATGGCGGCGCTGCTGCTGCTTCTCGTGATCCTTCACGAACCCGGCGTGGCACAGGCGGCCTTCCCGCACCGTTCGCTCCTGCAGACCTGCAAGCCCAGCGGCTCCATGCTCGGCAAGTCCGGCAGCTGCAGCACCGAGAACGACTCCGAGTGCTGCAAGCCCGGGCAGAGCTACACCACGTACACCTGCTCCCCGCCCGTCACGGGCAGCACACGAGCCACGCTCACGCTCAACAGCTTCCGCGAGGGTGGAGACGGCGGCGGCGCGACCGCCTGCACCGGGAAGTTCTACGACGACAGCAGGAAGGTGGTCGCGCTATCCACCGGCTGGTTACACGGCGACGGAGGCCGGTGTGGGAATCACATCGTGATCCGCGCGGCCAACGGGAACACCGTCAGGGCGCTGGTCGTGGACGAGTGCGACTCCACCGTCGGCTGCGACAAGGAGCACAACTTCGAGCCGCCGTGCCGGAACCACGTCGTCGACGCGTCGCCGGCGGTGTGGGACGCGCTGGGGCTCAACAAGGACGACGGCCAGGTCCGTGTCACGTGGTCTGAGGCGTGAACCGCACGGGCGCGCGTGTGCAAGGCTCGTCTGCAAGAGCACACACCAGACACATAAGTACTCGTAACTACTACTCCAAATAAGAACGTGACATGCATATCACGGGCACTCTGCCGACCAACTACGACTTGTTCGCGTAGCATGCATGCCTGAATGCGTGTGTGTTTGCCTACAACAAATACTAATACCGTTATTATTACTACATGGTTTCATCTACGGTTCGAGCAGATTACTATATTACTGTAGCTAGCAACTCAACCCTGTTCAGCTCGACGGATCAAGGTCCAGAGGAGCAGAGAGCACACACACGAGCTCCGCGACTAGTCTCCGTCTACACTTGCCATCATTAACGTGAAACGCGTATTTTTCCATGCCGAATTGGAGAGACGTGCAGAGAGCTAGCACTGTGCTCGCTGCTCGCTCGGAAGTCTCCGCGAGCAACGTGATGCGGTCCCATGCCACGTTCGTTTTTCAAAGACGCCGCGATCACCTGCACCGAAACGGAACCAAGACAAAAGCAGCGCGCAGAATAGGAATTGGCCAGATCGGGAAACAAGTCCTCAGGTATCTATGGAGCGTGTCCTCTCCTAACTCGTCTCCTTTTTCTCCCACCGCTTTTCCTCACCACCGGTGACTTCCGATCGCGCCTCCACATGTTGCACCCTCGGCTAGCCGCGCTCCTCCTCCTCCTCGTCGCTGCGGTCGGGATGGTTGACACCGGCGTCGCGGCCGTCGTGGAGGGCAGCACGAGCGGTCAGCAGCACCACCCACCTCTGCTCGACTGCGGCCCGGCGCCGACGACGCCGTCCAAGAGCGACGACGACGCAGTGTTTCGCGCCAACTTGTCGTCCGCCCTCGCCGAAGCCCAATCTGCTGCCGCAACCGTGCCAGAGGCCTTCACCACAATACAGATCGGCCGCGCCTTCGCCCACGGCGCTTGCTTCCTCTCGAACGTCTCTTCCCCGGCCGTGACCCGCGCCTGCACCGCGTGCCTGTCCGCCGCCGCCAGGGACGTCATCGACCGGTGCGGCGCCACCAGCGTCCGCGCTGGCGCCTGGCGCGAGGAGTGCTTCGTGTCCTACGCGGACTCCGACGCTTCGACGCCCCGGGAGGACGCGTTCCGCGGCTGGTTCTACGCCGGCCCGACCACACCGGCGGCGCTGGACGGCGGCTACTGCGTCCTCGACAGCACGGTCTGCGACCGCTGCTTCCACGACTCTGCTCGAGCGGCGGCGGCGGCGCTGGGGTGGCTGCAGAGGATCCACGGCGAGGAGGTGCTGGTAGTCGGCTACAACTGCCTCATACGCGTCAAGTCCTCACTGCCGCGCGGGCCGGACAGTGAGGGAACCCTTTCTTCATCTCTTGGTCCGTCCTTGGCACCTTGACGGAAATTTTGATTGAACTTTGCGGTGCTTCTGCAGATGGGGATGCTAAATCCGTTGCTTTAGGAGTATGGATGTCAGTGATGGTAGAAATGGAGGCGATTATACTTGGGATGGTGTTCTTCAGGATCGTGAAGATTGTGCGTGGTAAGTTTTCCTTTCTGCTTCTGTAGTCTTGTGGCGATCGATAAGCTAGCAGCAGCACCGCGATAAAAATTATGTATTCTCTTAATAATTTGATTTCAACGCTTAATTCTTCTGCCTCTATGTTTTTGCAGCACTCCCACAGGTTAATGGATGAAGATAAAGTAGATGAAGAATTTCCGGGCGGCGCTTCTTCTGCATCATGCCGTCAGGACGTGTCTCGCTGGTCTTTTCTTTCTTGTTCCGGCCTATATATGAACCATGCGTGGCTAGCAGAGACAAGACGAGTGTTGGTGGTGCATGTCTGTTGCAAGTGGCTTCGTAAAACAGAAGTGTGCATTTTCACTGATCACGCCGCTGTGGTGCGCGGTTGTCGTTTTCGGTCCTGTCAGCTGCCGATCGCAAGTTGTGGTTATTTGGGACTCCGCCTTGCTTGCTCGATTCCTCGTCGTTGTAACTCGTAAGCCAAGCGAGTTTGCACTTTGTCTACCAATAGGCTACGCACAACGCGAGCATCACAGCGAACTTGTGGACAAGCAGCACCGTAACGGTGCGCCATTTCTAATTGAAGCACTTTGGTTACACGTGTTCAACCGGAATACATGCATTTTGCCCTAGGGAAATTCGAAGAAATGCACTTTAGCTGCAGGCTCCGCCTACAGACTGAACAGTAACCACACACCATCTCTAGCTAGCAGCTACTCCACTCAACACAAGTGGACACGAGATGATAGATGAGCGAACCGGCCGAGCGGTACGTGTTCAATCGGAGACTTCGGAGTCGGAGCCCCTCTTCACCAAAGCGGCACGGCGAGACGCGTAGGTACGTAAAGAGCCCGCGCTGCCTGTGCTTGCCGCGAATAGCTAGCCGTAGGGTTCACCACGCGGCCCTGTCACACTAAATCGGTGCAAGCTGAATGTGCCAACCGTTTCCTGACAGATGCAGCCATCGCCGTCGCCGGACTTGTGCAGGATACTACATGCTGCGGACGGATGACTGGTGGTTAGCATTCGAAAAGGCACATGGTCATGGGCAACCTGGGCTCACTCGATGACATGACGCCGAGAACGCAGCAACGCTCACTGACGCTTGCTAGTTTCCCAGACCGTCGCCACAAACACCTGTGACCGCTTTCCAGCAGGAGGCAGACAACACGACCAGCCACTTCCCGCCTCTGCTCGGCTGCAGCCCGGCGTCAGCGGAGCACACTCCAGCGCGTTCCGCGCCAACGTGCGGTCGCTCCTTGACGCCCTCCCCTCCGCCGCGGCGGCCGCGCCCACGGGCATCGACGCCGGCCCTGACCGCGTATTCGCGCGCTGCCTCTGCTTCGGCGCGAGCGGGCAGGGAGAAGCCGACGGGGAGTGCCTCACATGCCTGACCGCCGCAGCCAGAGACGTCGCCGCCGGATGCCATGGAAGCCGGCGCGGCGGCACGTGGCGCGTCGGGTGCTTCGTCTCCTCCGCGGACAACTTTGAGCGTGCCGGAGCCACATCGTGGACGGGTCGCCGGCCATGTGGGACGCGCTGGGGCTCAACAAGGACGACGGCCAGGCCCAGGTCACGTTGTCGGACGCGTGAGATAAGGCCGGGAGCGCGTGTGCAGGGCTCGTTTGCAGGAGCACACATGTCAGGCACAAGCGGTTGTAACCAGTACTCCAAATAAGCACGTGCGGTGCATATCACGGGCACGACTAAATCGGATGATTGACATATTTTTGTAATAATTAGTCAAAAAAGAAATAAACACCAGGCTGCATGCTATGCAGAGACCGGGAACTTTTGGACAGTTTCCATTATCTCTACTACTTAGTAAGTCTAAAGTGGGTCGTCAGCCCAAAATTTTCAGACCTCTGCCGTTTGAATTCGTGTCAATTTCAAATTGAATTTGATTCAAATAGAGTTCAACTCAATAATCCGAGTTTATTTTATTACTTCTTATAGCCGTAGAATGGCTTTTATTCAATGCGTAGCGCGTGCTCCAGTGGTAGAGTGCCTTGCCTCCCATCCACAATACCTGAGTTCGAATATTAGAGGCTGCCATTTCTTGTTTTCTTTTTCTCTTGTGTTTCTTTTTCCTTTTTGGTGAACATGACATGAACAGAGATATTCACTGCTCCATTATTCTTGATGTTAGTGAAAATTATTTTTGTTTTCCTTTTCTTTTGTGTTTCTTTTTTTGCTTTTGGTGAAGAAGACTTGAACAGAGAGATTCACTACCCCATTCAACTTTTATTCTTGACATTAGTGCAAATCATTTTTGTTTTCCTTTTCTTTTGAGTTTCTTTTTTCTTTTTGTTGAGCAGGACTTGAACAGAGAGATTCACTACCCCCTACAACTTTATTCTTGACGTTAGTGCAAATATGGACATCCACATTTAGCAGGTGCCTCTTGTTTTTCATTTATTTTGGTGTTTTTTCCCTCTCCATTCGGGTGGATAGTTTTTTCCTCTCCTTTTAGATGGACTGGAAGTTAGTGTGCATCGCACAAGCTAAAACAACGTCCGCTTTTTAAATGACAGCCGTAAAAAATTGTGACGATTCAACCAACATATAAATATTAATAAATTATTTAATTAAATTACTTATGATCAGCATATAAATTAGTGAGCTTTGATCGAGATTCACTTTTGGATAGGGAAAGCTTTAGGCTTTGGTGGACACATTCATTTTTAAAAGTAATGAGGCCAACCGTATGTCTAAGAACCACTAAAAAATGGTCCAAAAAAAGATCATGTTATTCAAGTTAGTTGCATAACAAATGTTCGGTTCCCGTTGCAACGCACGGGTAAATTCCTAGTATATAAAAAAAATATCACGGGCACGACTAAATTCTTCAAAATGAAGAGCACTTGAGATGAGGATGCTGGACTGCTGGTTGTCCCGCTTGTAACTAGTAACTTGTTTCCATCGTTTCTTCTTCGATCTGCCTCTACGTTTTTGCAGCTCTTCCGCAAGTTAATGGCTGATGAAGTTAATGGAGAATTTTCGGGTGGCGCTTCTTCTGCATCGTGCCGTCCGGACATCTTGTGTTGATCATGTAACTTTTCTTATTCACGCCGTACGAACCATGCATGGGTGACAGAGAGTGTTGGTGCATGTCTGTAGCTACATGCTTCGTAAAATAGACGTGTGCATATTAGTCATCAGGTCGATCAGGCTTGTGGGGCTGCTGTGGTTCTCGTTCCTGTACGAGTTACCGCGAAGCTTTACTCGACTAGATCGGATTTTCATTTGGGCACCTAAGGCTAGGAGGCTATCTGAGCCGTCCATTCTGCAAATGAACGGTGGCTCTCGGTGAACTAGGTTTTTTGATTTACTCCTTGCTTGATCCCAAGTTATAACTTGGAGTATAATCTTCACTGCTTGCCGTTGATGTAATTTTTATTTTACAAATCAAACACTCACAACGCATACACATTCATCCTACCACTAACAGTACAACACCGTTAAATTTTAGAAAATTCGTTTTCACGGGAATCGATTCCACGTTACACGGTTCTGCTTCAGCTCAGCCGATAACCATCGCCGGTTTGCCATCACCTTGTACGCGCATGTAAGTATGTAACGCGCTACCATCGTCAAGTCATTTGGAAAAGACGCACTTCGGTTGCGCATGTGTCCACGCTCGGAATGTATTTTGCCCAAGTGCAAAATGCACGAAGAGCACAGCCACCAGGCGTTCAGACTGGCCGCAGCATTTCTAGCTACCCAAAACAAGTAGACACTGTGGGGCCCATGACGGGGGCATGCCAAGGAAAATCGGTGTTGAGGACATATGAGCAGCCGGGCGAGCTCTGGTGCGTTTTCAGTCGGCAAGCGTGCACACCAAAGCAACATGACGAAACGCGTACGTAATTAAAGGGCTGACGCGGCCTGTGCTCGCCGCGAACAACCAGCCGTACAGGGCTCACCTCGCGGCCGTGCCAAACTAGATCGGTGCAAGCTGAATGTGCCACACATTTTCCGGATCGACGCAGCGATCGCCGTCGCCGGGAATTCTGCAGGACGGTACATGCTGCGGATGGACGATTGAGGGTGGGTGATTTAGCATCCAAAAAGGCTCATGGTCCTGGCTCACTCAACAGAACGCAGCGGCGCACACTAGCGCTTACTGGATAAAAGCTGTGGTTTAGTTTCCAGTGATCGCAGCTACCGTTGCATGCAGTCGCAAACCACCACAGCCACCGCGCTGCGTCGCTAATGGCGTTGCAGCGCTCCGGTCTTTCTGATCTGCTTATCCTCCTCCTCGTAATCGTTGTGATGGCAGAACCGGGGTTCGCTTTCAAGCTGGAGGCAGACAACACGATCAGCCACTTCCCACCTCTGATCGACTGCGGCCCAGCCTCAGCGGCGCCCTCCAGCACGTTCCACGCCAACGTGCTGTCGCTCCTCGGCACCCTCCCCTCCACGGCGGCGGCCGCGCCCACGGGCTTCGCCACCGCCCTGTCCCGCGGCGCCGGCTCGACCGCGCATTCGCGCGCGGCCTCTGCTTCGGCGCGAGAGGGCGCGGCTCCTCCTCTCCCGCGGCTGACGGGGACTGCCTCACCTGCCTGTCCGCCGCCGCCAGAGACCTCGTCGCCAAATGCCACGGCAGACGGCGCGGCGGCACGTGGCGCGCCGGGTGCTTCCTGTCCTTCGCGGACACCAACGCGACGTCGCCCCGCGAGGACGCGTTTCGCGGCTGGTTCTACAACGACGATGATGACGACGCCACCCCGAGCCCGACCGCGGCGCTGGTGAGACAGTGCGCAGGCGACCGCACGGCGGCGGAGTGCTCCCAGTGCTTGAACAAGTCGGCGCGAGTGCTGCGGGAGCTGAGGCGGAGGCGCCGGCTCTCGCGGATCCACGGCGAATCGGTGGTGGTGGTGGTCGGCTACGGCTGCGTCCTACGTGTAGTGTTGGTGTCCCCGCCGCCGCAATGGCAGATCAACTGTGAGCTTTCAGTCCCTCTTTTATCTTCCTCCAAAACAGGAGCTGACGTGATTCTTCTGTGGTTGTTGGGAATTTTAGTGAGGTGACAGGGTTTTTTTTCTTCTGTCCATCTTTGCAGTTTACGGCATCCGCTTAATTGCAGAGATGGTCGTAATCGTAGTCGCCGGAGCCTGTGGGATGCGGTATTGCATCAGGAGAGTGTTGGAATGTCTAGTGGCTAACGTGCATCAGAACAGCCATCGGTGGTAGGTTGTGCCTGGAATCTGGATGTAAAGAGTCAAAGCCACAGATGTTGGAAACCGCCAATTTGCCGAGTGCCCACTGGTTTGCCGAGCGCAATCCCTCGGGCACTCGGCAAACAGGGAGTTTGCCGAGTGCCAGAGGCTCGGCACTCGGCAAACTCCTGGCACACGGTACCAAAAAGGTTTGCCGAGCGCCGAGGCCCTGGCACTCGGCAAACAGACAGTTTGCCGAGCGCCAGAACCGGTGGCACTCGGCAAACTCCTGGCACACGGTGCCAAGGGAGTTTGCCGAGTGCCTCCGTTAGTGGCGCTCGGCAAACTCCCTGTTTGCCGAGTGCCTAACGTGGGCCCTCGGCAAAATATTTTTTTTTTCATTTTTCTCCACATTTTCCATTTATGTGGTGGATGTATGTATTAATGTTGCTTCATGCGAAAGTTTGGTGATTTTTTCAATCCGTTTGGTATATTTAAGGTGTTTATGACATATAAAGTATATATTGAAAATAATTCAAATTTGAACTTTAGGTGATTCAAATAAAAAAAATATTCACACAAAAGTTGATATACATGTTCTTGAGTCCAATGTAAGGTGTCAACCATGAAATGAAATGATAATTCGTTCATATTATACATAAAATATAAGCGAAAAGAATCGGTTGAATAGTATTTTAATTTTATAAAATTAAAACCAAGTCTAAAAATTACGAGACTCGCGCTGGTATCATGAAATCATACGTGGAGACCATGATAAATCGTAGAAAACGTTTCGCTAAAGTTGTGACGTACGTTGTTTACAAACAGGAGCATCCTCGAAGAAGATCCATAAACATATGAAGTGATCGTTTGGATTTCGAACATAAACGACGGACATAATTTGGTTTCACCTTAAACATATTTTTTATAGGTAAAGGATCATATGAAATGTATCATGGCAAAATGTAGCATTTTTTTGAATTTATTTCGATTTTATAAATTTTTTTTGAGTTCCAGCAGAAAATGTTTGCCGAGGGCCGGCCCGGGGGCCCTCGGCAAACAAATTTGTGCCGAGTGCTTTGGGTTTGCCGAGTGCTTTCAGATCTAGCACTCGGCAAACCTTATTTTTTTGACTTGGCTCCGCGCGCGGCCTTCCTTTCTTCTCTCTTCTACCTTATCTTCTTCCCTCTGCTACCACTCGCCGCGCCCGCGCCTCACCCGCCCCCGCACGCCTTGCCGCCGCCACTCGCCGCGCCGCCGCCACTCGCCGCGGCCCCGACGACCCGCCGCCGTCGCCCGCCCCCGCGCCTCACCCGCCCCCGCCCCCGCGCCTCGCCCGCCCCCGCGCCTCACCCGCCCCCGCGCCTCGGCCGCCGCCACTCGCCGCGGCGCCGCCACTCGCCGCGGCCCCGACGACCCGCAACCGTCGCCCGCCCCCGCGCGTCGCCCGCCCCCGCCCCCGCGCCTCGCCCGCCCCGGCGCCTCACCCGCAGGCCCGGCGAGCCGCCGCCGTTGGGCGCCGCCTTCCCCGCGCCTCCCCCACTCCTTCCCCGCCGGCGACGTCGCTCCGGCCTCGGCCCCCGACCCCCGACGCCTCACCTCCGCCTAGGACCCGGACCGAGGCCGCTCCACCCGCCCCCGAGCTCGCCGGCCCCCCACCCGCCCCCGAGCTCGCCTGCCCGACGACCTGCGCCTCCCCAAGCTCGGCAGCCCTCCACCGACGCCCTCCACTGCCCTGGCCCTCCACCGACGCCCCTCCACTGCCCCGGGCGTCCATCCAGATAAGGTAAGCTTCTTTCTTTTTTTTTTTTTTTCATTTTGTCAACATATGAAATTGATTGGTTGTTGTTTTTTGTTTTTCAAATGTTAGTTATGAATTCGATGTTAGTTATGAAATGCAAATGCAAATATAATTGCAAATGAAATTTAAATTTCAATTTAGAAGTGAGCTATGTAATGCAATTGAAATGAAATTGGTACAAAAAATAGACAAGTGATGTGGTTGTTTGAATTGGTCAAAATGCCATTGTTTCAATTGGACCGAGCGATGAGTTTGTTGGAATTGGATGTGAAATAAGAAATTGTGTGGAATTATTTGATCGGTCTATGTCATTGAACTTGAAAATCAAAATTGGACCAAGTGATTGTTTAAATTTGATGTGGTATCCGGCCATCGTGCCGTTGATTTGTTGGATGTGCTTGCCGGCCATCGTGCCGTTGTTTTCTTGCAGGTTTTGGGAACCTCACCGTATAGGGGAGGTGCTGCCGAAATTTTGAATTGACGGTGTTATGTTTTATTCTTTGTAGGAGAGGAGAGCTACTTCTTACGCCAGCTTTGTGCTAAGGAGATATCAACTTCCGTGATTGCAGACCTGGAAAAAATGGCGCATGTGTTGCTCTGTAAGTTGGAGAAGATATTTCCACCAGGCTTGTTCACTCCGATGGTGCATATGATTTTGCACCTTCCGTATGAGGTTCGGATGGGGGGGCCTGTGCAGAACCGTTGGTGCTACCCAATTGAGCGGTGTCAAATGGTTCTTCGAACAAAATGTAAAAATAAATGCAAAATTGAAGCATCCATTGCAGAGGCACACGTTCTGGAGGAGGTGTCAAACTTCACAACAAAATACTATTCTGAGAACCTTCCGAGTGTCCATTTTCCACCACCTCGTTACAACGTTGACGAAAATGAATCGACCCTCAGCCTTTTCCAAGGGCAATACGGGCGCGGAGGTGAAGCGAGAAAAAAGAACTTGACATATACAGATGCCATTGGGCAATACGGGCAATACGGGCAAGTCTCTCCCTCTTGTCGTATTCAAATGCCATTGGTTTGATCCTCAAGCAGTTAGACGGACCCCTAATCTTGGGCTAGTCGAAATTCGACAATCATCCGTCTATCCAGGAGATGATGTATATATTGTTGCTCAACATGCCACACAAGTTTATTATCTCTCATACCCGTGCCAAACCGACGATCGTCTCAAGGGTTGGGATGTTGTGTACAAGGTATCGCCACACGGCAAACTGCCGGTCCCAAACAATGAAGATTACAATGTAGACCCAAACACAAATCTTGACGGAGAGTTCTTCCAAGAAGATGGCCTAGAAGGGGGATTTGTGATAGACTTAACCGAAGAGATCGAAATGGAAGTAGAAAATGACACGATTGTTGAGGACGATGCTGGAGATGAGGTTTATAATGCGAACGACTTGAAACTACTTGAGCAATTACATTTAGACGATGATGACATCCCGCCTACAGAACACGTGCAAGATGAAATCGATTATAGTGATGATGAGGCAAACGATGCAGAAGAGATCGATTTCGATGATTATTTCTGATACATGTATGTCCCGTAGTAATTAATTTAATTTTTGCAATACTATCTTACTTTCTATTACATGTTACTTTCTATTACTATTTTGCATATATTTCGAAATGCTGATGGATTTAATCTTGTTAATTGCAGGTGATTGATCAAAGATGGTGGGCAAGGGTGGTGTGATGAGGACGGTCCAGTCGCTCTACCAAAAAGCGACTGGGAAGCGGAGCGCTGAGGGGTCTGGGAGCGGGAGGAGTCGGATGAAGTCTAGAGGCAGCAGAGGTGGCGGCAGGCGTCGAGGGAGGGGGTCGAGGGCACCGTCCCCCTCTCCTTCCGTGCACGAGTCGGAGGAGGAGGAGGAGGAGGAGGTGCGAGGGCAGGACGCCTCGGAGGAGGAGGTGCGAGGGCAGGACGCCTCGGAGGAGCCGCAGCAGCAGGAGGCCTCAGAGGAGGAGCACGAGGCCTCCGAGGACGGAGACGGGGGGGGGGGGGGGGGAGGACGGAGGCGGGGGGGAGGACGACGAGGAGGACGGGGAGGAGGACGGTGCGTCTGGGGACGTGCCGAAGGTGTGGGAGCGCGGTCCCGCACGACTCCCACCGCGACCGATCCCTTTTGAGAGACGCCCGTTGGTTCGACCCAAAGGAAAGAGGTAAATAACTTTAACTGTAAAGTCATTTGCTATGTTTAAAATCTCAATAAAAACTAATCATTGTCTTCATCACTTGGACAGGGGCTGGGAGACGATCGTTCCGGGCGACCACAAGCGTCTTCCTGCCGGCATCCTCGGCCTTTTGTGCAAGGCGCACTTTCCTGGGATGGTGCCACTTCGAGACGGGGGGGAGGAGCCGGCCTTGACGTGGGCCCACTACAAACGCGTCCCTGACGTCCCAGACGAGGATGGGAGAGACTTTCGCACCGTGGCGGACCGGGTGGTTGGAGAGCTGTGGGTAAGTCTTGTTTGTATTGCATTGGTCAATTCATCTCGTTCATTTGATATTCTTCAAATAATGAAAGTATACATCGCGTGTATGTGCAGGATTTCTTCAGGGTCGAGCCGGAATACCGTGATCGGGCGGTGCGCTGGGCGTACGATGCATGTCCTAAACTCGTTACGGACATGCATCACGAGGCGCGCGTCCAGGCCGTGAGGAGCTACTACGCTAAGTACCTTGGTACGAAGATTGACAAAAAGCAAGCTCGAACCATATGGCCGAGTGAAGAAGAATACGGGAAGGTAATTTGACATTCTCATGTTTTCTATACTTCATTAAGTACGTTTAATTTGATCTACTCATAGTTTCACAATAACTAACATTTAACTTTGGTCAAATGACGTGTAGGTGATTCCGTGGTGGTGCGCCACTCATAAGCCTTGCTGGGACTACTTTGTTGCGAGGTGGTGCGACCCCGAGTGGCAGAAGCAGCACGAAGCTTGCCGGGAGCGGCGTTTGAAGATGCCTGGTCCAGCACACCATCAAGGCAACCGTTCCCTTGACGACTACGCGGCTAGCTGGGTACGTGAATTCAATTCGTTGTTTGTAACACTTAATTTTCCATGATTTCTAATCATCTTTCTGTTTTCTTTGCAGTCGCAGGCGCATGACGGCCGAGAGTGTCCCCCGTTGATGGCTTGGGCATTGGCGCACAAGGGCAAGGCGTCGTCGAGCACGGTCGACTACAACCCGGAGGACGGGCCCGAGGCGTACAGCAACCCCACCGTGCACACTCGCCTCCGTCGGTACACGGAGATGGCTAGGGAGAAGCACGGGCCAGAGTGGAACCCGAGCACCGAGAACCTTGATGGAGAGATCATCATGAGGCTTGGTGGAGGTAAGAAGCATGGCCGGTATTGGATTGGAGACAGCACACTGGACACGGCCTCTACTCCCACCCTCTCTGAGATCCGAGCGAGGAGCTCGTCCTCAACCCCGCCCATACGCCCACGGCCGAGTGCTGCACAGCTTCAGTTTGAGCAATCACAGGTTATTTCTGTTCTACTCGTCGTTTCGTTGAGTTTGACATATGTTTGCTTTGCATTGTAACATTGGGATGACATATTGTAGACCCAGCTACGGGAGGAGATGGAGGCGAAGCTGCAGGAACAGGAGAAAAGGCACCGGGCAGAGATGCAGCGACAGCAGGAGGAGATGCAGCAGGAGATGCAGGAACGTGATGCAAGGATGCAGGCGGAGATGCAGCGGCAAATGCAGTTGATGCTTCAACAGTGGCACAACAATGGGATGCTACCGCCGCCACTACCTCTGCCTCCTATCGGCACTCCGAGTCCGACTCAAGGCACTCCCGTGAGTATTTCTAAATTCTTGTAGTTTCAATCCTCGTCCTGTCGACACTTCTAACTGAAAACTTGCGTTAATCATGTAATATCTTTTTTCTTGCAGAATATATCCGCTGGATCCAACAATCAGCCGGTTTCCCCTCCAGCTGCTTGGTCACCGTTCCCTCCTTATCCCCGTCCTCCTCCGATGTAGCTTGTAGTTGTATATGTACTTTAATTGCATGAACCAACTAGTTGTCGACGTGTTTGTGAACCATTTCATGAACTTGTGCTTGTGGACGTCAAGTTGAGCTATTTCTATGTGTATTTGGAGACAAATATGTGTTTGTGATGGATTTCAATGTGTTTGTGGTGATTTCAATGTGTTTGTGATGATATATATGTGTATGTGATGATGGTGAGCATGTATGTATGATTTGGTGTGATTTTGGTCCAGGTTGCATCGATTTTAGACAATTTATAGCGTTCTGCGAAATTTTTTTGCCGAGTGCCTCAGAAGTTTGCCGAGAGCCAAACCTGAGGCACTCGGCAAACTTACCATTGTTTGCCGAGTGCCTTGAGCCTGGCACTCGGCAAACAGGCACTCGGCAAACAATGGTAAGTTTGCCGAGCGCCTGGCACTCGGCAATTTTTTTTGTTTGCCGAGTGCCAGACGTCATGGCACTCGGCAAACTTTTCTGACGCCGTTTTCCTGCCGTCACGTTACTTTTTTTTGCCGAGTGTCTTCCTGGCTCTCGGCAAAATATTTGCCGAGTGCCCGACAGAAAACACTCGGCAAACTCGTCTTTGCCGAGAGCTGGCTGCCGAGTGGAGTTTGCCGAGTGTTACCCTCGGCAAACTATTTGCCGAGTGTAAACAGGGCTTTGCCGAGTGCCTCTGGCACTCGGCAAAGCATGGGTTTCCCGTAGTGGCTTCTTACAGAATGCCAAAGTTGAATACAATCTTCTGGTTATCTTTACACGGCGCGCGCTTCTTCTGCATCGTGCCATACGTCAGGGCATGTTTCGCTGGTCTTTTCTTTCTTTTTTCGCGCCTTATGAGCCATGCGTCGCTAACAGAGACGACTGATGATGCATGTCATGTCTGTTGCAAGTGGCTTCGTAAAAGAGAAGTGTGCATTTTCACTGATCAGGTCGCTCTGGAGCGGGGCGGCTGTCGTAAGTGTCGGTCCTGACAGCTGTCGATCGCGAGTGTGGTTGCAATTTGGGACTCCGCCTTGCTTGCTCGATTCCTCGTCGTTGTAAGCTGCCATCGCCTACAGCAAGTGTAGTGTTATTATTATTATTATTATTGGGCGAGGTACAGCAAGTGCAGTTGATGCTTGGCACTGCATCCTGTTCCACCATGTAAAACCCTTTTTTTCTGCTGAGACGATGTACAACAAACTGCCTGTCCTGTTGATGGGGGAGAACCAGCACCGTACTGGGGCGCCACTACCTTCTACCGCTGTAGGTGTTCAACCGGAACGCATTTTGCCCGAGTGAAAATCGAAGAAATGCACAATGAGCACAGCCACTGGCCTCGTACAGACTGAACAGTGACCACAGCATCTCGCTAGCTAGCTTACTCAAAACAAGTCGACACGTAGGGCCCACGACGCGGACATGTCAAACAAAATCGGCTTTCGGTAGAGATGACAGGCGAGCGAACCGGCCGAGCCGGTCCGTGTTAAATCGGAGCCCCGTTTTCACCAAAAGCGACACGGCGAGACGCGTACGTAGGTAAAGAGCCCGCGCTGCCTGTGCTTGCCTCGAATAGCTAGCCGTAGGGCTCACCACGCGGCCGGGCCAAACTAAATCGGTGCAAGCTGAACGTGCCAAACATTTCCGGATCGATGCAGCGATCGCCGTCGCCGCGACTTGTGCAGGATCCATGCTGCGGACGGATGAGGGTGGTGGTTGGCATTGAAAAAGGCACATGATCCTGGCCTTCCTCCTGCTGGCTCACATGATCACTCAACAGCGAGCACGCAGCAACGCACACTGACGCTTGCTACTTTTCCAGTGATCGCAGCCGCCGTCGCACACCATCACCACAACCACCGTTGCCGCCGCTGGCGTTGCCAATGGCGCTACAAAAGATCTCCGGCCTTTCCGCTCTGGCTCTGCTCGTGCTCCTCCTCGTCGTTGTGATGGCTGAACCGGTGATCGCTTTCCAGCTGGAGGCAGACAACACGACGAGCCACTTCCCGCCTCTGCTCGACTGCGGCCCGGCGTCAGCGGCGCCCTCCACTCCGTTCCGCGCCAACGTGCGGTCGCTCCTTGACGCCCTCCCCTCCGCCGCCGCGGCCGCGCCCTCGGGCTTCGCCGCCGTGCGTTCCCACATCGCCGGCCCTGACCGCGTCTTCGCGCGCGGCCTCTGCTTCGGCGCGAGCGGGAGGGGAGAATCCGACGGCGACTGCCTCACGTGCCTGACCGCCGCCGCCAGTGACGTCGCCGCCAGATGCCACGGAAGCCGGCGCGGCGGCACGTGGCGCGCCGGATGCTTCCTCTCCTTCGCTGACACCAACGCGACGTCGGCCCGCGAGGACGCGTTCAGGGCCTGGTTTTACGACGACGGCGACGATGACGGCTCGAGCCCGACCGCGGCGCTGGTGAGCCAGTGCGCTGACGACCGCACGGCGTCGGAGTGCTCCCGGTGCTTGAACGAGTCGGCGCTGGTGGTGCCGGAGCTGAAGCGGAGGCGCCAGCTCTCGCAGATCCACGGCGAGTCGGTGGTGGTGGTCGGCTACAGCTGCGTCCTCCGTGTAGTGTTCGTGCCTCCGCCGCCGCAGTGGAAGATCTTCCGTGAGCTCTCAGTCCCTTTGTTATCCTCCACAACAGAAGTTAGTTTATTTTTGTTGTTGTTGGGAATTAGTGAGATGACGGCCTTTTCTGTCTATCTTCGCAGTTTACGGCGCCATCTTCATTGCAGAGATGATCATAATCGCAGTCGCTGGAGTTTGCGCGATACGGGCATGCATCAGGGGAGCTGGCCAAATGAATCAAAATCCAGCATGAAAGCGGGGTACGTTCATGGATCGACTGCTGGCCGTTGTTTTGACAATCAGCAATTAGTATATGACATATTGCACTGTCTGCCTGTCAGTCCTTGTGCTTAACAATGAACGGACCAGTTGATCCTGCTATATAACCTTAGTTCCTCAACCTGGTTGGCAGAACGTTGTTATGAACCCATTTACGCACAGCAATGCCTATACATACATCCAATTAATCTTCTTCAGTGACTAGTTCCTTATAGTTGTGTCCGTGCTCGTGTAAAAGGCTTTGCAACGCGGGTGCATCCCACAATGCGTTCCTCGTAAACTTAACAAGTGTGTGATTTGTAACGTTATCTTCAGTGAACAATTTAACTAGCTCTGGCTCTGTTGGGATGCAGAACGTAATCCTGTGAACTGATCTACAGACTTCACAGCACTTCAGCTTCAGCCTCTTGTGTGTGTGCGTGTCCTTGTCCAGCAATATGCATGGAGAGCGAGTGTATGTGTACTGTTCTGATTAATATATCATGTTTTGTAGACAACATGAATGTGTGATCAATAGCTAGGACTTGTGCGTGATCTGCTCAAAGTTTTCGTCACAGTTCTCCATCTCCATTAGAACAGTACAGACTGTAAGGATAGATGGGGGATGTTGGTAACATTCAGTGGCTCAGAAGGAATTTTCTGAAAGAGCTAAGACTTCTCATCTACTTGTTTGACATGTGAAAAACCTCATCTTTACGAAATTAACTTTTGCCCGCATCCCGGCACGCTTAATCTGCACACCACCTGAACAGAGGAGACCAGGATGAAGACCCGTGTCTGCGCAGTTGGCTGTAAATGAGTGACGTTGTTGAAAGAAAATGGAAAAAGGTACAATCCCATTAAGGATAAGTTACCTTATGCACTCAACGCCAACACCAAAGAAGAGGACCGAAACAGCCAGCACGCAGACCACTGAAGAAAATCCGGCAACTGCCGGACTGACAGCCATCCTACAACCTGAACTCCTGAAGGCCTCCCTTGGCGGCACCTTGCTTGAATGCAAGTGGGCACTTCCGTTGAATGTTGTTTAGGAACAAAGTAATGTACACTTGACATGTTGAATATTACTACTTGGTCCTAGTATAAAGATTTGACTATTTGATCTAGTAATGATTTGTTTGCCATTTCTTTTTTTCTTTCATTGTATCGACAATCTGCAACCATTTGTTTGATACATTAGCAGGTAGAGGCAGCTAGAAATGGAAGGCTGCATCATGGACTTCACAATGCTTGAATGTTGCAGCCATGCAGCTGTATTAGAATTACTTATTTGGCTATCTACGTCAGAAATAAAAACATAACCGACATTTTCAGGAGCCAAACTTTTGCCTGTCATCACAGTGCCTGCGACCTCCGGCTCTCACATTCAGTCTTTATCTCGTCCACCAGCAGAAATTCAGAGTTAGCTGACTGCTGAAACTCTATGAAAACACACACGCACACTCAAGCCTTCAAGCACCCATACCAAAAAAGAAAAACATTGAAAATAGTTTATGATGTGAACATGAACTCTTCTGACACAAAGATCTACATTCTACAATGCATACTCCATACCCTGTGGGCTTTTATGAACCGCAAGTAACATAAGAAAACTTAAATTGCATTTGTGTGTGGTTCCCAGGTTTTTCCAAAGTATCCTTTTTGCACGCTCTGCAGGCAAGCTGAACAATGTATTAGTGGTATGTTCTGTTAATTGTACGTTAATTTCCACAGCAAGCCACCCTGTGTGCCCTGTACCAATACTACAACCAACCTGAACTACTAGTAAACAAGAACGCTAGCAGTAGGGTGTACTAGATTTATGGTCAATCTGCGGCATTAATCTCCCACCCTATAGAGCAGTATATTACACAAATTCATCTGCAAATCTCCAAACTTTAAACTGATACTGTCAATCCAACAAGATGAAAAAAAATGTAATGTGTCTAAATGAAACAAAATCATAGAATGATTGGAGAACTATTGTTACCTTAATATTCAAGAAAAAAAAATGTTGCCTTAATGTAATGATCAGTGAATAAATAACTATATACACATTGCATTCATGTAATTTTTCATGACTCATAATAATAAGTTCTTCACTAAGGATGCAACTACATAACACAAGAAAAAACCACTAAAAAATCCCAGTGCAATGGGATTGGTTTATCAAACACTACCTTATTTGTCAAGCAGTCTAACGCTAATGCGGGTATTCATATCTTTGAGGGAAATATAAGGAACCAGATACTTCTAGCAAAATTCCTCATAAGCTCAGGGCCAAGTCATCCTGGAGTGGTTCGTCCTCAAACCAAACATCCCATAACTCCCTCAAAAGTGCAGGACTATATTGAGTCACATGCTCAAATCCTCCAAATGCCATGACCACATTAAGCGTGGGAGGATATCTAAGGTAGTCGATGCAATCTTTCTTCAGCCTATAGCATCCGTGCCTTTCAGCCAACACCACTAGATTTACAACCGTATTTAGGTCTATGTATTCTCTCAATGTCTCCGCACAAATCAGCTTGAGCCTATGCATTTCGTACCAGTCTGCCGCCGCCAGCAAATGTGTTGCCATTTCAAACTCTTCCTCTTTCGTCATCTTCGGAAGGGAATCCGTGTACACGAAATGTAGCAATTTCTCAAACGCACGCGGGTCCATGTCATCGATCCGAACGCAAACCTTGCCGAGGAGCTCCGCCTTGAACACTGGCGACCGAGCCGTCAGAACACACCTGTGTGCGCTGAACGTCTCGCCGGCAACTTGGAACGTGACATCGGCACCCACTCCGGACTCGAGAAGGTCGCCGAAGTGTAGGTGCAGGTTGGACGGCGGCACTATGACTATGTCCTCCATGCAGCGTCTCCTGAGAACGGTGACGTCACACCCGATCGCGAAGCAGTCGTCCACGAGATGACCCGACTCCTCGAGGAACTCCCTCCTTATGAAATTATCGAAGCCGTACCCAACACCGGCGGCGGAGTACTCGTGCAAATCCGTGCACCACAGGGTGTGATCCGGAACGGGGTTCCCCGCCCAATCGAGCAGACTAAACGCGGCGCGTGCTTTGACAGGCTCGGCGACGTCGTCATCGAGGCCAAGAAAGATGGATATGTAGCCAGCACTGGAGGAGAGGTCGTCGACGGGGCGGCAGAGGCAGATGCGCCAGGAGCAATCGCCCACCTTGAAACTGTGAGAAAGGAACAACCGGCTTGGAGGGGCCTCCTTTGTGCGCGAGTAGCAATTGATGTGGAACAGGCGGTGCACGGTCTCCCCGACAATGGCGGAAGCAGAGCCGTAGTGCGTCGTCGCCATGAGAGGCGGCGGAATTCAACCCGTGGAGCGGCGAGGGCTTCTTTCGGAACTCTCTGCGCGTGGGATGAGATCGATCTCAAACTCTCTGATAGGCCAGTGTGGAACACAAATCTGGGCTGGACGCCAGATCGTACGTTTTTTTGTTTTTGTTTTTTGAGCGATGTTGGCAAGGATATTTTTTGAAACTAGCAAATTACCCGTGCGTTGCAACGGATTGAAAAGTGTGATACATAATTTTGGTTTTTTTATATATGAGATCAAAAATCCATTTTGAATTATTTTATTAATTAGGTCCAAATTTAATCAAACAATCCATTAGCATTCCAACAAAGTTACAATAAACTATACTACTTAGTAATATCTGAGCCAAATGTGTGTCTAAATTAGTCTAAAATTTGATTAAAAAAATTAGTCTGAAATTTCCTTGAAAAATTGGGCCTAGCAAAAAAATCAATTCAAGCTGTAGGCCAGTCCATCAAAAGTTTGAAGGGAAAGAAAAGAAATAGGCAACTAAATTGGGCCTGTGCCAAATGTGGTGTAATTTTTACAATTTAATCTTTTTTAAAAAAGTTTTTCACATATGGACCCTTGAGAAAAACATGTCCAGAAATGGACCCTTTTCTGAGCGCCGTGTGATTTGGCGCTCAGGTTGAACTGATGAGCGTCGTTATAATTGGCACTCACCCTAGCCACGTCAGCAGGCGGGCACTCGGTCGTTTTGCTGACTTGGCAGGGGGGTAGGCGCCAAATGATTTGGCGCCCACCCCCGGGCACACAAAATTTCTTTCTTTCTTCCCCTCTTCTTCCTTTCTTCATTCCAGTCGCTACACAGCAACTGCAGTCCGCAGCCCATGTCCACCTTACATGTCGGCCTAGTTGGAGTACTCATTTCATTTCATTCTATTTTATTAGTCTTTCATATTTTTTCCCCTTCTCTGTAACATTGTTTCAACTTTCATATTTATTTTTTTCCTTATCTTTAACATTTTTTAAGTAGCATATAATGGATAAGGACATGTTTGGGTGTAGTTTTTTACCAAAGTATAAAAAAAAATGGTTTTAGCATAGTTTAGAAAAAAGAGATCATGAGTGGTGTTTTTAAAACTCCAAAATGGTTGCATTTTTAGCAATACTATGGTTTTTTAAAACTATAAAAAAAATTACATCCAAACACCTTCATGCCTCTTAAAACTAAATTATTTTGCAAAACCGTACTATTCTTACAAAACTCTAAAAATATTTTCTATCCAAACATAGCCTAAGCTGAAATATGAAAGGAATCATCGGCTCGTCCATCCGATGTTTTTTATTGAGCTATTTGGTCGCTTTGTACCTTTTTTTTTTTGTAAAAGCAAACATCTTGCGAGTATATCAAATTAAATTCAAATTTGCAAGCGTGTGGATTCATAAATTGTATTCGCGTGAAAAGTAGAAAAGTGATTCCGATAAGTTGTAAGCCCATTCCTCGAAACTCATTAAAAATAACTGGATTAAAGAATGTATGAATGGTTTGTAGATATCCTTCGTGCTGTTAACCAGATTTGGAGCTTAAAATCAAACGAGCCTCATATTTCAAGGTTGCACCAAACGACATGTTTAAGGAAATTTCTCACCAATAAAATGTAAAGTTAACATGACTTGTTCATTGTTCAGAAAAAAAAATGACTTGTTGGGTAATTCAATTATGGGTCTGGCTGCAAGCAAACTGAATAGCTGCAGCTGAAACAAAGGAGAAATGGACTAAATCATGAAACTTCTTGCTACAATGGTCTTCTGGAGATTCGGTCCAAGCATTACATAAGATGACTTAGTCTTCTGGAGAACTCAGACGACTCACGAGAGCATTCAGCACCACCTACGACACGATTCACAAGAGCGGCTCATGGTTCAAGGGTGACCTATCACAAGATAACCAAGATAAGCATGTGAAACGTGTTACTTGAAGGAAATATGAGGGCTTTATCATCGTAATGCAAAATTTTATTTCACCTAATGTATGAAAGCATTTGCTAACCGGATGGCCAGATGATGAGGCCGTTGAACATCCGCAAAGTTGGCTAATCTTGGACCGGCTAATGTTGCATTGCCTACTTATTAGCTACACGTCCATCAGCCAGTAAAGAATAACTCATTTTTAAAACATGATGCGATTGATAGCTAAGCTCGTGCAACTAGGATACCTGAATGGCAGAGTTGACGTACTCGTTAAACTCACAAAACTCCTTAATCGTAGTTACTAGCACATCACTCTTTCACCGTAACCTATCCGTCAAACCATGTTCTCTCAAATTTTTTCAGTTTTAGTACCTCCTCCCGAAGCTGCTCCACTCGTGTGGACTCAAAATTCAGTCGGTGTCTCCTCAGAGGGCCTGCCTCATCTCTTCCGGTCACCTCAGAATTCTTGGTGGATGAGCTGCTGAAGTCCAATTATGTTATTAGGCAACTATAGAACTGAAAAATAGATTGCAAAGTAGAAAAGCTTCGGTCAGAATCACCCAGGTAGACCTGCCTGCGACCATTATGCACACAAACTTTTGAAAGTTTGAAAGGATGTTCGGTGTAGTTAGGTTGTAGAGGGCATCACAAACAGTACTCTGTCTATCTCAGAATGTACAGAGTTTAAATTTTGTCTCAAAATCATGGAGGTGGAGGAAGATAACTTGGAGAAGCAATTTGTCTAAAAAATCTCGCCTCAAACCATCCGGAATCGATCAATTTGGTGGAGGAGATTGGATGGGAGGGAGAAGGGGGCGCCGGCTGTTTTGTTCGTGTGTGCGACTGGAATGAAGGGAGAAGAGAGGAGGAAAGAAGGAAAGACCGACCTTTTGTGTGCCCGGGGTGGGCGCCACCCCCTGCCATGTCAGCAAAATGAGCGAGTACCCGCCTGCTGACGTGGCTAGGGTGAGCGCCAATTATAACGGCGCCTATCAGTTCAACCTGAGCGCCAAATCACACGGCGCTCAGAAAAGGGTCCATTTCTGGACATGTTTTTCTCAAAGGTCTATATGTGAAAAACTTTTTCAAAAAGAGCCAAATTGTAAAAATTACACGCCAAATGTGTGTCTGAATAAATCTGAAATTTCCTACACAATTGGGCCCAAAACTAAAAAGTTTGCAGGGCAACTGAATTGGGCTGCCGATATTTAGTTGGCCCATGAAGTCCACTGTCCAGCACCCCCGAACGAATGTTCTCTTCTTCCACCTCTCGCTGTCTCACCCGCCCGCCATGGCCAGCACAACTCAAACTTTGATTGGGGTGCACAGATTGAACAATCACACTCATAGACAAGCAAAATGGAATTTCTTCTGCACAGATTGGCCGGAGAAGACACGGATTCGAATCCTTTTTCACGTACAAGACCCAATCAAAAAAATCTCAAAAATTGGGAAAAATCGGAAAAATCCGAATTGGAGTTGAACTCGGTTCAATTCATGCAGATAAACGAAGGATTGGCAGGACGAAAGACGAAAAATTGAGTCAACCATCTCTTTCAGCCTTTTTAAGTAGTACGGTTCAATTCATGCAGATAAACGAAGGATTGGCAGGACGAAAGACGAAAAATTGAGTCAACGATCTCTTTCAACCTTTTTAAGTAGTAGAGATAAAGGCCTTTCATGTCCAACGTACGTTTATTATTGAAATCCCCATAAAAAAAAACGTTTATTCTTGAAAGGCCTGGCCTTTGATTTCTAAACGGGCTTTGTACCATTAAAGCTCTAGGCCCATTTTTCATGCCGTTCCCAAAGGCTTCCGCCGATGACGCATTCTCTCCACTTCGTGATTTCGTTCGTCCCTTCCCCCCAATTCCCCAAATCCAACCGCCATGTCGTTGCTTCCTCAAGCGCAGAGCAGCGCCGCTAGAGCCGACCGCCTCCTCTATATAGCCTCGCCTTCCACCATGCCGAGACCCTCCCCTCCCACTCCATCTCGCTCCCGTGCCTCTCCTCCACCGCCTCGAACCTTCTCGCCTGAGTGCTGTTGGTCTTGGTTCTCGAGGGGCTTGCAAGGTGTTCGACGGGTGGTTCCACCGCGTCCGATTGCGGAGGCGAGATGTCCGAACGCAAGCGCGGCTTCGATGACGGCGCCGGGTCCTCACAGCAAGGTTCCGCGAAGGAGGAGGCGACGCGCGCGCCCGGCGACCCCTCCGTGGACACGTCCCTTTCCCTGGTCCAGCAGCCCGGCGGAGGTTAGTAAGAACAGCGAGCGCGGGTTTTCTTGCCTTCTTGGACATCGATTCGAGCGCGTGTTTTCTTGGATTCTTGCGGTGTTGTGAGTTTCGATCGACTTCTTGGTTTCTTGCAGTGGAGGACGGCCGGACCAACGCGGAGCAGCTGCAATCGCAGGCAGCAGTGGGGCGGGCACAAGAGGAGGAGCGGGCGGTGGCGCTGCAAGGACGCGGCCGCGACGTCGAACGGAGGACCCAGGACTTGATATCGGCGATCCATCTCCGCGGCACGAGTTCTGTGAACTGTCAAGGTCAGTGCGCGCTTGGCTCATTTCTTTCTGGTTCTCTCCGTTCTTGGACATCGACATGAGTCGTGAGAGTTCCGCGTCGTTCTTGTAGCCGGCGGGATCGACGGCACGGGTCGTGGGAGAGCACAGGTGCCGCAATCGCAGGGAGACGAAACGCTTGCCGGCAAGGATGCAATGGGCATCACCGGGCCTGGGATCTATCCAGGTCAGTGCCGTGGGGAAGCGGTTTACTGGTTCTCTCTGTTCTTTCTTTGGCAATAATGATGCTTGAGCTTTTACATTGTTCTTGCAGGCAATGCCACTGGGATGGGGGTGCCCATTCCTGGGATTGGTGCGCCGCCGCCGCCAAGGCCACCAACACCAATGGAAGCGGCGATGCGGCAATTAATCCGGAGAGAGGTCGACCAGTTCATGTCCCAGCCTGCGGTCCAGCAGCAGCTTGCGGCCGTTGGAATGCAGCAACGCCTCGGAATCACTCCTCGTCCCGGCATCCCTCCGCCGCTGCCCCAGGCCCAGCCCCTGAACCCGGTTGCCAACCATCCCCGTGGCACGAGTTCTGTGAACCGTCAAGGTCGGTGCGCGCTGGCTTAATTCTTGGGTTCTCTCTGTTCTTGGACATCGACATGAGTCGTGAGAGTTCCGCACCGCATTGTTCTTGCAGCCGACGGGATCGACGGTGCGGGTGGCTGGAGAGCGCCGATGCTGCAGTCGCAGGGAAACGAAACGCTTGCCGCCATCAGGGCTACAATGGGCATGACCGGGCCTGTGATCTATCCAGGTCAGTGCCACGGGAAGCGGTTTACTGGTTCTCTCGGTTCTTTCTTTGGCAATAGTGATGCTTGAGCTTTTTTGCGTTGTTCTTCTTTGCACAATTCTTGCTGGATTTTGCAGTGCTGCCACCGGGCATGTCGCCACCACCATCCATACTGCCGCGGCCAAAGCGGCCGAGGTTCGTGAGCGGGGGTGACCCGGCGAGTTTGCTTACGCCAGATTTTCTGGAACGTGCCGCCACAGCCAATGCCCGCAACTCCGTACTCTTACCAAGAAATTACGCTTCTGGCTCGTCGAAGGTTCCTGGTCGGTGCTCATCGACTCCACTCGTCCTGTTTATTTCAGTTCTTGGATCGCTTGGTTACTGAAGTTTTCCTTCTTGCAGTCACTGGGTCGGCAGAGGCACTCCGGGTTCAGAGCCAGCCAAGACCGATGATCGGCCAATCGCATGGATCACAACCAGCAGTTGCTCCTCCTCGTCCCCCATCCAGGATTGTGGAACGGGCTTCAGCGGCTTTGGCAGAGCACTCACTGGCTCTAGCTTCCTCAGGTATGGTGTTGGCCACAGGCGATCTGCAGCTCGCCCCACCTCTGTCCCAGCCCGAGCAGTGCCCGTACTGCCATGTCAGGATGGGCACCATGATGGATCAGCCAATATCTCATTGCTGTCTTTGCAAGGCGTGTCTCACCCTCAATGGCAACGCCGTTGCCCGGTGTGCGGGCCGGTTAGGATAGGAGGTGCATGAGCTCGAAGAGTCAAAGTTCGACAACCCTATCGAGGTCCATAGATTCTAAGAGAACACTAGTAGCCTTGTTTCTGACGTCTATTCATGCTGTATCATATGAGAAATGCCGTCGTTTATGACCTCATTTCTGGTGGGTTTAAGCCCGTTACAACCTTTGTACTGTAGCATGTGGGAATTCGATGGTTTGTCGTATGATACTACTATATGATGGTTGACGGTAATCGAGTAATTTTTGTTCTCTGTATGGACATCTCAGTCATGGTTGACAAAGCTTTGGTTCGAGAATTAATGGTTCTTGCATGCTGTATTGTGATTTGCAAATTGCAGCCTGGTCAAAATTCCCTGTGATTTGCATTGCAGCATGGTGCTGCATTCTCTGGTTGTCTTGTGTTTTTCTGCCGAGGAAAGTAACATTGATACTTGTCTACTCTAACTGATAAGGTGGGGAGAATAAATCAGTGTCAAGAGTAGTGCATTCTCAAAATTCCATCTATGAAGAATCTGGACCGCAGGTTGTGAATCTAACTGCTACAGTCAAGAGATGACGATATACAGCCTTATTATTCAGTTTATGTTGTCGCTGTTCTTTGTGTCTGCCAGTGTTTGTCCAAGCTGGTTGTTTCTTGTACCCAGTTTTTCATAAATCTTTGTTACTAAACTGTGTCTGTAACTGTTAAACGGGTATTATACTTACCTAGTTCTTTTACTCATACTGTACCATATGGCAAATGCCATTGTTTTATGACCTCATTTCTGGTGGGTTTAAGCTGTTGCAACCTTTCTGCTGTAGCATGTAGGAATTCAATAGTTTGCCGTATGGTGCTACTATATGATGGCTGACAGGAATTGAGTAATTCTTGTGCTCTGTATTGGCATACCAGTAATAGTTGGCACAGGTTTGATTTGGGAAATATCGGTTCTTGCATGCTGTAATGCTATGTATATGTGATTGTAATTTGCAAATTGCGGCCTGGTCAGTTTTCCCTGTGATTTCAATTGCAACATGGTGCTGCATTCTCTGGTTTGTGGCAATGCAGTGGCAGAACGGAGGTGAAATAAAAATTATTACCAGTATATAAGTTACATGGAGATCATGCTTTCTTCTGACGTCTTTGGAGAGGAGCTAAACTATTTACATGTCGATTTGTGGAAAACATTTATGTTTTTAAGATGTCATTGAAATTAGCACTTGTCATTTGACATGATTACGTACAGAAATTCTGAATTGCACATTAGTAGTACAAAGAGAGTGTGGACGTGGCGACAGTGAAGATGCTCTACTCTGACAATGGTGTGACGAACTGAATGCAAAGTTAATTCGGAAGTTTCTGTTTTTCCCCCCTCCTGAAGTTTCAGAGTTAGCAAAGGCCAAGGTTCAGAGAAGAAATTGGGCAGCAGTATTCAGCTAAGCTCAGCATTTTCGCTGCCGTGTTCTCGTATATATAACTGCTCAACATGTCCTCGCAAATCAGCTTGAGACCCGGCAAGTCGTGTTCTCGTCGCGCTAATGATCTCTGCCTCGAAGGCCAGTGATCATCTCGCCGTCGGTTTGGAACGTGGCGCTGATCATCTCGCCGTCGGTTTGGAACGTGGCGCTGAACATCTCGCCGTCGATTTGGAACGTGGCGTCGGGGGCCGTGAGGATCAGGACTCGGCAGCAAAAAGGGCGTGGGTTCGAAAGAGTGCGAGCGCGGTCCGGGCCGAGGCAACCCCGCTGTGCAGCATTCGTCCGGATTTACGATCGAGACCGTCACACCAGACTTGGCTGCAGGGAGACCGTCGGGTTGTCAGCCCTGTCGACGAACGTGCTCCGACCACCCCGTCAAACTCACCCCTTTGCCCCCAAGCTTGGGATGACGTGGGCCACCGCTACGAGGCCCGGCGACTGATGTTCGCGTGCCCCTGCTTTTCTGCGGCATCGTCCTCCGTGGATCACGCGGTGTGGTACTAAAACCACTCGATCTAATCACTCTGCTGGCTCGGTACTGGTGACAGGCCGCGGCTCCATGCGTACACCTTACGCCAAGACTGGCTGCGCGAACGGGATTCGGTTTCCGCCTGCCCCTTGTCTCGCGTGGCAGCGCGTTCATTCCCGGCTGGGCGTGGCGCAGTGCGTGTGCTCGCCGTCGTCCGCGCGACGGCGTGCCGCCGGTCAAGTGCCCGACCAGGTCCGGGGGCGGACACGCTCACATCATGCCGCGGCTCGCCGAGTGACACGGCGTTCCGGGCCGCCCATTTCTTCCACCCCCTTCCTCCTGAAAGACTCGGCGGCGCGCATGGTTATACCTGGAGGCGAAGAGACCGGGAAGGCGCTGTCGTGCCGGAGGCCCCTCGAGGGTACGGGCGCTTGATGACATAGCAGACATGGCGCCACCCAGAGCTCAGTCGTGACGCAGATCTCCTATGCGTCACACCACCTCTCCGGTGCTGTCACAATCGCGTCCCTGTTCTTCCCTTCCCATCAGTCCACGAGATGCCGCCGTCCACGAGATGCTCCGACACAGCCAGAACGTCGGATGAATCGCGTTCCCTGGTGTCGAATGAATCGTGATCCGAAGCAGGCCATCTCCGCTAGGTTGTCTCGGCAAGCACGGCGACGTAGCACTACCGTAAGACTGACTCCAACACCTGACCAATTGGGCTCTTCATACTAAAAATGGGTTCTCAAACCTGTAAAACATCCCTCCAACAAGTACTACCGGGCTACGCTAAACAGCCCCCTTCGAAGTACTACCGTAAGAAACATAGTGGATTTCTCTCTAAGAGTATCACCCACCATACTAGTAAGGAACTACATTCCTTGAAGTTTCATTTAATTTTCTTGGTTACTACTATATTATTTTAGCTACCAACACTGAAATTAATATATTATGAAGCTGCTAACAATTTTTTACTTTTCTGATAGAAATCCTTCGAATATTTTGCCCTTCTTTCTCGAGGCTATCTTACCATTAAAATTCATTTTTTATATTTACAAATATCTTACTAAAAAATAAATATTATATACAATAATATAAATGTTAATTTAAAAGATATTTACAGATAAAATATATTTATAATAAACCTACCTAGGCTATATGGAACCATTAGTTGTTTTCGAATGTCAGTTAGTAGAACAATTGATGCAATACACGTCTCAGTTTGTAGAACAAATTGATGCAACATCCACATTACACTTAGATACCTCTTGATTCTTGAAAACAATAAAGTTCCCGCTAGGTACATTTTGTAGAACTTCTTTTGCGATGTAGTACATAATGCTTCTTTGGCAGGATCCATGTCAATAAGTTTAAGTCGCCCATATTTCTTAGAGTGGGTTGCAAAGTATGCAGGAACTAATATAAACCTTTGTGTCAGTCTGTGCTACCATTAATTTTATACGGAAGCGTCATGCTAAGTACTGTTGGTTCTAAGTTTAGAAGTTAATGAGTTTTTACCGAGACTCTTTCTAAGTTTTTTCTACAATTTATGTACTAGAGTAAAGTGTATTTTGAAACAAAGCATGGATGTTATAATGTGTGTAAGTTGAACAAAACATAGCGTATGTGAATTAATTGTTGCTCCTATGAATCTAAACACTGGAAGCAAAAAGGATATCCTAACCAGATTCTAAGTGATTTATCTGCAAATTTAGTGATTGACTTACTTGCTGACTATAAGCGTCGCGGGCGATGGAACGGGACACGCGCGACCTATTAGTTGCCAATGAACCTGACAACTGAATCGGACATGTTCAATGAAATAGCCGCTCATAAGAGACGAACACATGGGTAGGTGTTTGGTACATGAGTTTGTTATTGATTCAATTATTGGATTGCCTTGGGGCTACAACAAATCAGGTGTGGTGGACCAAATCACAGGAAGCCCATCAGGTCCGCACCGAGTCGGAAGTTGCCATTAAGAGTTGTGAAGGAGTGGCTCGCCACCTCCTCGGACGGCGGCCACATCCCCGCCGTGGTAGCATTAGTGTCAGTTGTCACCGCCGCGCCCGACCACGGCTAATGATCCAATTCTTAAATGCTATTATTCTACATGTGGGTGATTGTGATTCCTTATTGCAGAGGTTAATTTTGTGTGATCATTTGTCTGCACGCAATGTTGGATTCTCTAAATGTTCTGTTTTGAGGAAGAACAAAGAATCACACATGAGATAATTTTCCATGTAATATAACGAACCTACAAATTGACATTTGCCATATTATGCCATTAAGAGTTTGCCGACTGACTTTGTTTCGCCCAAAAGAAACATTCCCGATAAAAGGAGTATGTCCTAATGCGTACTATGAATAAAGTGCGGGCGTGCCAGTATACTAAGTATACAAATAAATAGAACACAAGAGATAGGGAACTCTGATCTTTATTAATTCTTCATAGAATTACAAAGTACACATTCCCACTTGGGATTTATAATATATTGCGCATATATCTGACGTACAGGTCGTTGTGTAGTTCTTGGTTCCCGTGGCCTCGGAAGGCCGCCGGTTAATTACATCCACAGCTTTGGGCTGCAGAACACCTCCGATTAAGCTATGTCGATGGTCGTCGTCTTTGGATAAAATAAGTGTCACCTCCAAATATGCATAAGCACAAGTTAATGAAGTATGGCGTGCTAGAGCCTCGTCGGCCTCTAGCAAAAGGTATCCGGCTTCGTCGTGCGGATTCCCACAATGAAGTCTTGAAAGGTGTTCGGTCTCGTCGGTCACAAACAAAGGGTGTCCAGCCTCGTCGGTCCAGACTAGATGATTCCGGCCTCGTCGGTCACGGAAGAGAAGACATCCCAGCCTCGTCGGTCAGGGAGTAGAAGACTTCATATAGTTTACCGGACTCAACGGTGCGGAAAGCGGAGGGTGTGTGAGAATAGTGAAACTTGTACTTATGCAACACATATGATTTCTCCATATATTAGCTTGTGAGATCATCGGTGCCTCTTAGTCGGATGCCTGCTCATTATCGCGTGATGGCATGTACGTGGAGGTTGCCTCGTCGTGTATACTGATGTGATAACACTTGAATTAACAAGTAGCGTGCAAAGAGCTACACGCATATTCAAATAAACAGGTGCTTTCAGAATAATGTGTAGGAGCATGGCCTTTCCTCGGCGCGAGAACATAATCATCGGATAGAGAGCCTCCTCTCATTCGCATGCTGCTCGCATTGATGTACGTATAGGAGTTTACGTACATTGGTTTCTTAGACTCTATTTACTGATGGGCCATACAAAGTGAACGTCAAGCCCATTATTATGTTGACATGGGTTCATTATGAGGAAGCACATGACAATTGCCATCAAGGCTTTGCTTCTATGTACGTAGAAAACATGTACTGCAGATATACGTCTGGCATTAAGGACGTATGTCACTACTGAAATTCATCATGAGGGACATGGTTGAGCCGCTGAGCTGCTAGCGAAGTGCATGAAGATGGCTGGGTTGTCACCGCACGGCCGCGGTAGGGGCTTGACATGCTCGTCGCGGAACCTGCCCATCGGCTGCTGAAGTTGCTGACCCAAGCTTGACATGTTTGTCTGCGGGGTGTCGGGCATGGTTGACGTACTGGCTGCTGGAATCGCCATTGCCGGGATCAACAAACATATTGGGGCACTGCCTGCGTTGCCAGATAGATCTCACTGCCTTTGGGAATTGACATGCAGCTGCCACTGATGACTAACTAAACGGCAACACCACCGGCATCTCGTCGACGAGTACGTCTGCGTGGCTGCTGATGTATCTGCACTTTTCTCTATGTACTAAACTGTTGCAACTCAGAGTGATTATTGGGTAGCTTCTGCTGCCCGAATCTCTTTCTGAATTTCACATGGTAACTTCTCAAAGAACTGCTGCTGCCGTGACAATCCTGAAGTGCTTGCCTTGCATTTGCCATAGAGCTATGCTGCTATTCACTACAATCTGTTGACCACAGCGCATGCTGGAGCTTCTTCTTTCTGCTGGAGAGGCATCAGAACTGTCTTTTCTTCTCTATACTATGAAGCATAAACTTGCACAACGGCTGCCCTCTTCGCTGGAACTGTCTTTTCAAGGTGCAGCACGGCAAGTCCTCTAAAGGACACTTCGTGGTTTGGCTTCTAGGTGCATCACGGTAAGTCCTCTAAAGGACACCTCGTGGATGAGCCTCTTAACAGATCACGACAAGTCCCTCTTAGGACACCTCGTGATTTTGATTCTTGGTAGATCACGGCAAGTCCCTCTTAGGACACCTCGTGATTTTGCTTCTTGGTAGGATCACGGCAAGTCCCTCATACGGACACCTCGTGATTTTGATTCTCGATGGATTACGGAAAGTTCTCTATAGAACACCTCGTGATCGGGCTCTTGTACGTCACGGCAAGTTCTCTAAAGAACACCTCGTGACTGATAGCAAGTGATTGGCGAACCAACCTTTTTTCAAGACAACATTGAGATCGGGCTGGCCGATCATTATCCTGTGGCAACAAGCAAATAGGGAGGAAGAAGAGAGGATTGCTATCACCAGCAACGATACTCACCATCTGGACATACGGCAGCCATGGCGTTGACTGCACGGCAGGTTGTACGCGACGGGCTAGCTTGTGGGCGGACGCCGGCGCGGCACTACGGCATGGCCAGCTTACGGCGGCGCTACTTCTCTCATCTCCCTAGATGTATGTGTGTATTCTCACGTTGTAGATGGGAAACTAGCAAAGCTTGGGCATCTTCTCGGCGACGGCTGGTAGATGGAAAACAGTAGCAGGGCTTCGCCCGTTTCTTCTCCTCTGCGGCCTCCGTGCGTGAAGGGGATAGGCTGGTATTTATAGGCAGAGCCTAGGGCAAGTAGGGCGTGGCCTACTATGACGCCTGCGCCGCCATCGAGTTGTTGGAGAGCTAGAGTCGTTCTGAGATTCGCCGTCGAGTTGTTGAGGAGTCCGGGATGCCTCCCCGGAATATCTGGGAAGGCGGTTTCGTTAATCAATCTTTATCTCTTGCTGCAGCGTCCAGGATTAGCAAGACGAGCTGGCCGCGTATCTCTACATGCCATCTCGTGCGTACAGGCACAAGCAGAGCAAAGCCAACTGAATTGAGGGCCTCGGCAAGTTTAAGGCCCACTGCTCATTCAAATGTACGTGAACACTTTCTATCATTTTCCAGTGCATGTACTTCTAGCCATATTTGTATACGGCAATCTATCTCAATCTTGAAAGAGCTTACGGGAAATCACCGGCCTCGCATGATACGCTACGCATCCAAACTGAGTTGAGAGAACTGATCTTTTCCGTCAGCCATGCGAAGGAGATTATCTTTAGGAGCTGCCGCGTATTTCTACGGCCTATCCGGCCGCATACCCGTGACCATGTACAGTGCAACGTTGGGCCGCTTTTACCAAAATTTGGGCCACAAGTCATGTGCGTGCATGTCCATGCTCAAAAAGTCTTTATTATACTTTTTTATAATTATCTTCATTCACATGCATATGACTATATTTGTTAAAAATTTGCGTCAAAATTTCATCGTACAAATGCCCCCCACCAAGTGGAGTTTATGCTAGGGACAGCATGAACTCGACTTGGTGACATTGTATATCAAAGCGCAGGAAGGCAATTAGCTCAAACTGGTGGTCACTGGAATGGTCGGTTTCTTACCTATTTAAACATGACCAAAAGTATGGCATCGTGTAAGAGCTTGAGCTGACCCAAGTGGTCGGGCAAGTGATAGCAGGGCCTATATGAAAGTTGAGGCCTTGCAATGCCACACGGCCACAATGTACCCCCTTTTATCATTGTTTTTAACATGTCCATAAAAAAAAAACAAATACTGGCAAGTAGCTTCCAAATCATGTAGCATTATTAGCTGATCGATCAGGCGATAACTACAATATGGTTGGGCAATTCTTATTAGTGCCTCATATGTTCAGTGATCAGATACTTCTGATGCCAGCATATATCAACGCAGGGCCCAAGAGAAAGCCATGAAAAAGTTTTGTGTAGATAAGTAATGGCGAAAAAAAAAGAGAGGAGAATACACGAGGAAAAAAAAATCGTGCCTCCTCCTAGGGAGAGAGACACAAAGGAGAACAAGAAAGAGGGAATAGCGTAAGTCCATGCTATTCTCTTAAACTATACACAGTTGTCATCTGCTACGAAAGACCATGCCACAGGGTTAGTGCAATTTTTGTGATGACATTTTTTTTGTTGGTGAAGGTCCATAGTCCATACCACAAGAAAATGGTTTGCAAGGCGAAAATCCATGCCAGGCATTAATATACTGTAGGTTTTTGGTGAAACGAAAGACCATGTTACAAATGTATAAGTATAGTTTACTTAGCGAAAGTCCATGCTAAGTGTAATATGTGTGGTTGATTTCTATGACGGAAGTCCATGCCATAGTAACAACTGAATGGGTTTGTCATTTGAATTATGGCGAAAGTCCATACCACAGCTCAAAATAATCTAAGATGATTCACTGCGACCGTTTTGCTGCCACGGTGCCAGCCAATGAAAACATCTTTGATATACCTTGATTCACAACGGAAGTCCATGCTGTTCATCAAAGTTATTTTATCAATTATGTTGCGACCGCCTAGCTGCCACGGTGCCAGCCAACAAAATTGAAAGGGTTAACAGATCCGCATGAACCGCACTGGAATGCTTCACTGGTCCTTAAAATGTGATGTCCACATAAGTGTAGGACACTAGTAATGTAAAAATTGTGAGTCATATTGCTGAATAGGCCTCACAAATATAATCATGTAATGGGATAAGTATTTTGTTTCACAAAACAACTAAAAACTTTCTTTGTTTGTAATGTAGACCATTCTTCATCGAGCTAGATGTATGTAGCTGCAAGTGAAGCTGATAGAAGATTCACATAAATGAGAAAATTCACAGTGTTGATTCCTGGAGCTCTTGATCGAGGGCATCATGTTCTAGTAGATGTTCCAGTGTTTACATGGCCATGCTGCCAGTCTATCGCCAAAGTCATTGAGTTTGCTACTAGAAGCAATGTGAAGCCATCGCCTGAAGAAAGGTCGTGTCGCCAAAGTATTTAGGAAGAGGCATGTGCAGGCCCTATCCATATACCAAATATAGTGTGGCAAGATTGCCATTGGGGACTGGTTGGCTGGTCCGACAATGCAGTAGTGTATGGCCTGCTAAATTATGGTTGATGGTGTTGTGGAGATTGCCTGGAGATCGTGTGGCGCAACACTCCTGGTTCAGTGCTGCTCAACAAGCCAGCGTTGACGATCGCCAAAGATAGTGTGGGATGCATACATGCATTGTTGGGGTTCTAAAATTAAAATATAGAAAGAACCTCTCTGTAAAAATGAGCGGCCATGTTGTAGTCGTTGTGATACTTGACAGTGACAATAAGATAGGCAAGATCGATGGCCATCAACAGGACTTCGACTTCAGTGATGTATATGTGTGTAGAAGGGCAGCAACATAATGACTGCATATGGTGGATGCCGCCCTGGAAAAGACTCACAATGAGTAACAAAGTAGAGCCGATGCCTACTGGCTACTACCATATCGCAGCTAAGCCTGATGAAGCTGTGTTAAAGCAGGGTCAATTTCCATTAACCGCAAGGTAACTGTTGACCATGGTAATACATGCGCATTAAGCCCAAGAAAACCCTCATCTACAAGGTTTAACAGAAGGGGCCGTCACATACTTCTGCAAATTTATTTGTTACTCGTTATCAACCAAAACAAATATATCTTGCAGGTAAAACATAGTATCTTGATTTCGGCAAACAAGGATTGGAGCGGCCCTGTCCATTTGAAGGAAGTACTGAAGATAGACGCCGAGATGAAGCACAAAATGAGGAGTTTAGGAGTGACCTGAGCGACGTCCTTACCACGCCTCTTTCAATTGTAACGAGAACTGTTATTTTCCAGGCATCTGAGTCTGACATTAATGTGAGGGCACTACCGGATCTATTAATCTTGGAGACTCTTAAAGAGCTTTTTTTTTTTTTTTTGATAGACAGTAGGAGATTGACGAGGTGCCACCTCATTGGAAAGATATGTTTGCCACTGAAAACATAACGAGACTAACAGGTGGATTGTAACAATATGCAAGAAAGATCTTTAGCGCAACTATTGCCACTTGTTGATAGCAGTGGGGGATCACTTGCATCGCTGCGCTATGGTGGGCTGGGCGATGGAGAGGCTGAAAGTAAGGTCGTAGACATTTTCAATGTGGTGTCCTCTTGGAGCAACTGGACAGCCTGGAAGATACTGCAAGTGGCAACACACTGCTTTGGTGGCATGTTCGGAACAGCATGGGAACAAGTTTAAAGAACCGCACAGGCTCCTTGCCAAGGAGAAGAAAAATCACGTAGCATTTTTGGCTCAACTAAATGATATAGACGTGCTGCTGGGCCTGACAACCATGGCACATGAGAATGCCGTAAATTCATTAGCACACGTACAACAACTTATGGACCAGAGCAATACCTCGCAAGATGCTGAGAAGAAAAATGTGTTCAAAAGATTGCTCTGGTACTCATCGTGAAGGCCCGGGATATGGTTTCTCTCCTTTGGTTTATTTAGCAGGTAGCTTAAGTGGCATTTTGATGAGTCAGCCTTATGCCCCCAGCACGTGTGTCTGAGTGTTCTTGTCAGAAGCAAGGCGGAGTCAGCCTCGTGCCCCCAGTGTATGTGTACCGATATGGAGTACTGCCAGAGGACATATATTCAGATCAGCAAACGTTTGCAACTGAAAACAGGCTGCTTACTTTTTTAGTCGATGGGGAAAGATAACTCCCACTTGAAAGAGGGCTGCTTAATTAGCCCGATCGAGTTATATGTTTATGCAGCCGAGGAGCAGCTACAGCACGTTATTTCAGTTGTGCTGCATATTGCAGATAAGTAGTCGGCCAAACTAGCTGAATTCCTGTTGCACGCTTTATGAAGACGCGCCATATGTTTCAGTACTTGTGTCTGGGTAGAGAAGAGACTTAGCTGTCTGCCAGCTGCAGCCATCAGAATGGTTTACACAAGCGAGAGCAAATATTGTGATTTTGATTTAATTCAAATATCTGAAAGCTAGAGCATTCTTTAACGAAGTATACAGAGCTAAGAGCTTCTACTCTGTCTGTTTGTAGTTCACGGAGATGGAAGACGAAACCATGTCTCATATACATGCATACAACCACATGCCTTTCTTCTATGAAGAGCAGCGAAAGGAGTGAAGATTTGCTTTCGAAGAAGAGAACGTCGATTCACCTTTCCATTGGGAATTGTTATGAATATACATCAAGTAAAGCCAGAGAATTGCATTCTAAGTACTTCTTGCTCAGGGAACCATCACATAATCACCATTCTCAAATATATAGATTTTAAATTCGTTTGGAGGTGGGGCACCACTGGAGGGTTCAGTGCCGCCTTTCATTGTGTCATCAGTAGAGTGAGCTTGTTGTATATATTTGGGATAGCCATCTTACAGGAAAGAGATCCATGCTTATAAGGGAGAAAACATCTAAGAAATGGGAGCGTGTATGAAAAAAAAACGCTCTCCTTTTTGTTCGCGGTAGAGGTCCATGCCACATAAAAAAAGCTCAGTTGTAGATGCACCGTGTGACGAGGTACATGCCACATGTCAAAATATTATTGTGAGTTAAATGTCAGTACATATATATATGTGAAAGGATATCACAATGACTGTTGTGCTGGCAGCAAAAATCCATGCCGTAAATGGAATTGTCTCTCACCCCATGCCATAGCCGTAAAATACTGAAGGAAATTCATTGTGTCCGTATTGCAGGATGGAGCCAGCCAATGAAACCTTTATTCTTATTCGATCAGCGGCGGAGGTCCATGCCACCTTTTTAATGCTTGTTGTATAACTTGGCGTGAATAAGATCACTAGAGAACTCAATCATCTGGTGCTCATGAATGGTCACCACAATCTGCATCCAATGTGCTTTCTTAGGTGAGTTTGATGGCAACATATTCAAGGGATGATTCCAGTGATTTGGAGATCTCGCAGAACTATCTCCTTGGCTAGTTCAAGCTGTCGACCATGAACTCCTCAAGAGACATTGGGCATGGCTACGAAGAGGAATGGTTTTGTAGGTGCGAATGGTTGAAGATGCCTCACTTTTTTGCAAGGGTGGTGGAAGGTGATCACTCTCAAGTGAGAATTTGCTTGGAATATATGCAGACTTCATTGCTCCTTCATAGAGTATGATTTTTCTTTACCATACACTTGACATTTGTCTATTGTTGGAAGCTTCATTGCCATGACTTGGCAGTTGAACTTGAGAACTTGACTTCTTCTTTTTTTTAACATGATCTTGTTGTTCGTAGCTTGAACTTGAATTAACTTTTGGTTGTCTGATCTTCATCTTTGACACTTTCAAGATCACACCTTCCACACTTTGTGTCACTAAGACCTTGCGGGCACCATTCTTATTTTTTTTTAGGACCCTTGTTGAAATATTATGGGGTGGCATGAAGCTACACACTGCACCACAACTTTTGTTGGGACAGGTAGCCCTCTCATGCTCTTTTGCCTATAGGTTTCCCCAGGAAAATGATGTCTCTATGAGAGTAATTACGAGGTGTACAGCAGCATTGTTGCTTCGGATCAAGATCAACTCAATCTCCAACACACCAGTCACAAACACTTGGCATGTGCATTATGTACAAATGTTGTGATAAATATGATTATGATGGCAGACTGTCACAGCCATCATGTTCCATTGACAGAGTTCTCTAGCGACCAAAACTCAGGTCATAGTCATAGGCTAAATTTGGTGGCTCGAGTATATAAAGCCGCACCCGATAAAATTGACCACACCAGGCTCCTTCCTGGCGGTTACGCCAGCAAATTTCATTACCAAAGATTTTCACAATTACACAAAGCACTGGTGATTCACGTCATTATTACTGTTTTGACATGTGGCGGAAAAAATAGTTTCTAACAGACCAGTACATGAACTTGGTCTTGGAAACTGGAATCATGTAGCACTGCTTATAACATCCCCAAGACAGCAGGGACTTTTTTTATTTGAGAAGGAGAATGCTTCCTCAAACAACACTTGAGTTTCAGAATTCTGTAGTCAACGAAAGTGGGTATCACTATTGACGAAAGGGGAAATAAGCAGGGACCTGCACATATTTTTCCTGCCCCCAGTTCAGAAAATTGCAAGTTTCCTGACCCGTTTAGATCATTTCACTTAAGCTCTGTAAATTTGCTGCCCTCAGTTATTACGCAGCAAATGGCTGGTGATTATGTGGCAAACAAAGAAGGCTGAGGCCCCCAGCTCATCTCTTGGCTTAGCAAATTTATTTATATGCCGCTGAATAAATATTTGTTCCATCATCAGCGACTGATGGTTTCATCTTGGCCTAATCTTGACAATGAAGTGGTTACGCACTGAATGGGAGCTTACAAGGCAGTAGTGCTCAACCTGGAGAATACATGGAACGTGGTCATCAATGGAAAGGGGCCAACGTGTCCCGAGGCCAGATATTCTTCCCTCAACAATATATTCACTGGAGGGCAGCGATGAAATATGCAAATCTTGCACTTGATAATGTTGAGTGGTCAATGTTGTGTTACTTGATAATTGGGGTTGATTTCCTCAAGATCAAGGATTAGTTTGTCTTACCAACCACGCGTCATTTGTGGCCAATAATACTTGGTAGGCCTTCCTGAGTCAGGCTATATGCAGAAGTATTTTCATATTTGACCCTCATTAGCAAGAAAAGGATCAAGGTCGTGACTCTTCCCTGACCTCACAACTGAGTGTAGAGCCCAGAAACGGACAACTCAAAATGGAGCACGGGTATATTGGGGTCTCCATTGGACAGGAACCCACCATCATAATATGTGCCCCCAACATACAACTGGCTTGGTACATTTACTGGAATGACTTCATTATCTAAGAAAAAAAATTTACTGGAATGACTTGTCACAAATAGTATTGATCTAGTGTCATTGGATAACAATTTTCCTCAAACTTTGTAAGTTTACTGCCCCAGTCATTGGACGTAATATGTCTCGCAATGATATGGCAAACGATGAAGACGGTACCGATGCCCTGAGCGCTAGGGGTGAAAACGGGACGGATAATTCCCGACCGACCGACTGCCGAATCCGAAAAAAATTAATATGGGCAAATACAGGATGTGTCAATAATTATCCGACACTATCCGTGCCCGAATCCGAGTCTGAAAAATAATAGCGAGATAGGATACGGGATGAGTGATATCCGTCCCGACTCCGAGAATCATGTGATATGAGTAATTTTATAATAATTATATACACAATTTATAGTGTAAAATTGAGAGATTAATATAAATAAGAGTTGAATTGTTGTTATTATGTATATCAATGGTTAGAATGCCCTTTTTTTTTTACTCTAATTGTTCCTCCATCATTTGATTTTTCATCCTTAAAAACTTTATGACAATATCCGTGTCCGACTCCGAATCCGAACAAAAAATATAGGACAGGGTATGGGATGTAAAAACAATTATCCGGTACTATCCGCTCCGACTCCGAATCCGAGTAACAAAATATAGGATAGGATACGGGATGACTACTATCCGCCCGTATTCGATCCGTTTTCACCCCTACTGAGCGCATCTCTTGTCTTAGTAAATTTACTTACGTACCTTACAATGACAGGCACATAATGAACATTTGCTCCATCTTCAAAGACTGATGGGTGTCGTCTTGGCCAGATCTTGGCAATCACACCTGAGAGGAACTGTCGGTTCTCTTATTCTGAGACACGAAGACATCATCATCTGCCATGAATGTCTCATCTTGGATCATAAAAGTCGTATTGAAGATGAGAAATGTCTGAAGACGAATACAAGGTGAGCTGTTGTGTTCCTGAACCGGAACTTGTTCCCCAATGTAGCTTACAAGGGCTTGTAAGACAAACATGATGTACACAGTCAGTCAGCAAAGAACTGGGCTGCTTCTTACACAACCATCGGCTGAAAGGAGGAAGAAGCTCCAAGGCACGAGTGGCTCAACTTGGACGATACATGTCATGTGGTCACCAATAGGGAGCGACCAACCTTTAGACCGAATGCCCCAGGCCAACGTGGTCACCAATGGAGAGACCAACCAATGGACGGGATGCCCCCAGGGCACTTTTCACATATGTATACATTGGACAGGAGCGATATCATACGATATCTCTATAGATCTCAAGAGACGACAATGACGACCATCGGAGCAAAGCAAAGATGGGAGGAGAACCATGTCCCACCGGGCGTGCCAATTTGTTTCGCCAAAAAGAAACATTCCCGATGAAAGGAGTATGTCCTAATGCGTACTATGAATAAAGTGCGGGCGTGCCAGTATACTAAGTATACAAATAAATAAAACACAAGAGATAGGGAACTCTGATCTTTATTAATTCTTCATAGAATTACAAAGTACACATTCCCACTTGGGATTTATAATATATTGCGCATACATCTGACGTACAGGTCGTTGTGTAGTTCTTGGTTCCCGTGGCCTCGGAAGGCCGCCGGTTAATTACATCCACAGCTTTGGGCTGCAGAACACCTCCGATTAAGCTACGTCAATGGTCGTCGTCTTTGGATAAAATAAGTGTCACATCCAAATATGCATAAGCACAAGTTAATGAAGTATGGCGTGCTAGAGCCTCGTCGGCCTCTAGCAAAAGGTATCCGGCTTCGTCGTGCGGATTCCCACAATGAAGTCTTGAAAGGTGTTCGGTCTCGTCGGTCACAAACAAAGGGTGTCCAGCCTCGTCGGTCCAGACTAGATGATTCCGGCCTCGTCGGTCACGGAAGAGAAGACATCCCAGCCTCGTCGGTCAGGGAGTAGAAGACTTCATATAGTTTACCGGACTCAACGGTGCGGAAAGCAGAGGGTGTGTGAGAATAGTGAAACTTGTACTTATGCAACACATATGATTTCTCCATATATTAGCTTGTGAGATCATCGGTGCCTCTTAGTCGGATGCCTGCTCATTGTCGCGTGATGGCATGTACGTGGAGGTTGCCTCGTCGTGTATACTGATGTGATAACACTTGAATTAACAAGTAGCGTGCGAAGAGCTACACGCATATTCAAATAAACAGGTGCTTTCAGAATAATGTGTAGGAGCATGGCCTTTCCTCGGCGCGAGAACATAATCATCGGATAGAGAGCCTCCTCTCATTCGCATGCTGCTCGCATTGATGTACGTATAGGAGTTTACGTACATTGGTTTCTTAGACTCTATTTACTGATGGGCCATACAAAGTGAACGTCAAGCCCATTATTATGTTGACATGGGTTCATTATGAGGAAGCACATGACAATTGCCATCAAGGCTTTGCTTCTATGTACGTAGAAAACATGTACTGCAGATATACGTCTGGCATTAAGGACGTATGTCACTACTGAAATTCATCATGAGGGACATGGTTGAGCCGCTGAGCTGCTAGCGAAGTGCATGAAGATGGCTGGGTTGTCACCGCACGGCCGCGGTAGGGGCTTGACATGCTCGTCGCGGAACCTGCCCATCGGCTGCTGAAGTTGCTGACCCAAGCTTGACATGTTTGTCTGCGGGGTGTCGGGCATGGTTGACGTACTGGCTGCTGGAATCGCCATTGCCGGGATCAACAAACATATTGGGGCACTGCCTGCGTTGCCAGATAGATCTCACTGCCTTTGGGAATTGACATGCAGCTGCCACTGATGACTAACTAAACGGCAACACCACCGGCATCTCGTCGACGAGTACGTCTGCGTGGCTGCTGATGTATCTGCACTTTTCTCTATGTACTAAACTGTTGCAACTCAGAGTGATTATTGGGTAGCTTCTGCTGCCCGATTCTCTTTCTGAATTTCACATGGTAACTTCTCAAAGAACTGCTGCTGCCGTGACAATCCTGAAGTGCTTGCCTTGCATTTGCCATAGAGCTATGCTGCTATTCACTACAATCTGTTGACCACAGCGCATGCTGGAGCTTCTTCTTTCTGCTGGAGAGGCATCAGAACTGTCTTTTCTTCTCTATACTATGAAGCATAAACTTGCACAACGGCTGCCCTCTTCGCTGGAACTGTCTTTTCAAGGTGCAGCACGGCAAGTCCTCTAAAGGACACTTCGTGGTTTGGCTTCTAGGTGCATCACGGTAAGTCCTCTAAAGGACACCTCGTGGATGAGCCTCTTAACAGATCACGACAAGTCCCTCTTAGGACACCTCGTGATTTTGATTCTTGGTAGATCACGGCAAGTCCCTCTTAGGACACCTCGTGATTTTGCTTCTTGGTAGGATCACGGCAAGTCCCTCATACGGACACCTCGTGATTTTGATTCTCGATGGATTACGGAAAGTTCTCTATAGAACACCTCGTGATCGGGCTCTTGTACGTCACGGCAAGTTCTCTAAAGAACACCTCGTGACTGACAGCAAGTGATTGGCGAACCAACCTTTTTTCAAGACAACATTGAGATCGGGCTGGCCGATCATTATCCTGTGGCAACAAGCAAATAGGGAGGAAGATGAGAGGATTGCTATCACCAGCAACGATACTCACCATCTGGACATACGGCAGCCATGGCGTTGACTGCACGGCAGGTTGTATGCGACGGGCTAGCTTGTGGGCGGACGCCGGCGCGGCACTACGGCATGGCCAGCTTACGGCGGCGCTACTTCTCTCATCTCCCTATGTATGTGTGTATTCTCACGTTGTAGATGGGAAACTAGCAAAGCTTGGGCATCTTCTCGGCGACGGCTGGTAGATGGAAAACAGTAGCAGGGCTTCGCCCGTTTCTTCTCCTCTGCGGCCTCCGTGCGTGAAGGGGATAGGCTGGTATTTATAGGCAGAGCCTAGGGCAAGTAGGGCGTGGCCTACTATGACGCCTGCGCCGCCATCGAGTTGTTGGAGAGCTAGAGTCGTTCTGAGATTCGCCGTCGAGTTGTTGAGGAGTCCGGGATGCCTCCCCGGAATATCTGGGAAGGCGGTTTCGTTAATCAATCTTTATCTCTTGCTGCAGCGTCCAGGATTAGCAAGACGAGCTGGCCGCGTATCTCTACATGCCATCTCGTGCGTACAGGCACAAGCAGAGCAAAGCCAACTGAATTGAGGGCCTCGGCAAGTTTAAGGCCCACTGCTCATTCAAATGTATATGAACACTTTCTATCATTTTCCAGTGCATGTACTTCTAGCCATATTTGTATACGGCAATCTATCTCAATCTTGAAAGAGCTTACGGGAAATCACCGGCCTCGCATGATACGCTACGCATCCAAACTGAGTTGAGAGAACTGATCTTTTCCGTCAGCCATGCGAAGGAGATTATCTTTAGGAGCTGCCGCGTATTTCTACGGCCTATCCGGCCGCATACCCGTGACCATGTACAGTGCAACGTTGGGCCGCTTTTACCAAAATTTGGGCCACAAGTCATGTGCGTGCATGTCCATGCCCAAAAAGTCTTTATTATACTTTTTTATAATTATCTTCATTCACATGCATATGACTATATTTGTTAAAAATTTGCGTCAAAATTTCATCGTACAGACTTATTGAACCTTATCGAGAACAGGGAAATAAAGTCTAATTTATAATTTTTTTAGTGAATTGTACAAAACAATAACTATTTGTGTCACGGTTTCAGAAAACTACAACTTTTAGAACCTATTTCAGAGACTAACTGTTTTGATCATGTCTTTCAGAAAACTACAGTTTTTACTTCTAGCTCCACATGCCAATCTCAGTTTGAGAATATTACCATTTGTGAGGCTAACATGTGAGACCAGACACAAAAGTTGCAGTTTTCTAAGACCCATTGTCAAAATAATTGCAGTGATACACTTTCGGTGAAGAACGATTCGGTGGTGGATGATCTCATAATGGTTGGGTTTTTTTTTTTTTGGAGCAAAAAACAGGAGGGGAATCCCCTACTGTACCTCATTTTTATAAATTTTTGTATGTACAGGTTACAAGTGTGTACAAGGTGTAACAACACCAAAAGAAAGAGAAAAAGCAAATCACCTAAAGAGTTCTATCCAGTTTTCTAGCTGTGCCTTCTTATCACCTCTTGCTTTGATCAGATTGAGGTCGAACTCTTCCCTGAACTCTCTTTTCCAGTTTCTGATTGATGGAGATTTATTATCAAATATGATACTGTTTCTATGGTTCCAGATTGACCAACATGGGTTTTTGGCCGTTTGAACTGATGCAGCAGCATTGGCCTGCAGTTGCTATGTTGGTAGACAGCGCCAGAGCTCGCAAATGTTCCGATACATATTACATATAGGCTTGTGATTCCTCCGCGTAGGGTATTCACTGTTAAACTGACTTGTGATGCCTAGACTAGAACATGGGTTTTGCTAAGTTAATTGGGCTTACTGATTTCTGCCCAATAAAAAGATGACCAAGACTGGTCAAAATGAAAGAACACTTGCATCGCTGCCGTTGCTGATCCTGACGATTACCTTGAGAGGTTCAGAAGGGAAACCGACAAACAGAGCATTGCAGAAGAAAAGAACCATTCCTGTCATCCAGAGATATTTCTTCTCCGTTTGGAATCCTGAAAACCTGAAGCCAGTTGGGTCATCTTATGGTCGATGGTGTGAGACGATACAAGAGAATCGCGCCTGAATGGTATACTTCAACAACGGCAGCATAAGTTTGTTTCTAGCAACCAACCAAGATGTGCACTAGTAATACGGTAGCGACTCAAAAATGTTGTTTACTAGCGACTTCCTACTGCCACACTATATATAGTTCCTTGTACACTTCTAGACTAGTATCCGGTGGCAGACTCATGTAAAAAGTGTTAGCATTTTTGCCTCTGCATTTTTTCCTGAATCCTGGACTCGAGACTGGTTGCAGAACAGTTCAGATTCTGACCATTTAGACTTGGTATTCGTGGTTCATTTGCTGATAACCAATAAACTGTCGGGCACCGCCTGGTTCGTCCTCCCTAAGGCCTCGCCGCCGCTCGCATCCATGCCGGCAAATTCCCGAGGACCGCGTGCACCCATTGGCATGGTGAGCATAGCGAGTGCAGGCATTGAGCATACTAGTCGCTGTGTCGACGGCGATGGACGCGGCAGCATAGCACCGTGAGTCCGCCGACCCACGCGCGGCGCGCCACCTGCTCGTGCGGCGTGGCCATGTATCGCCCGCGCCACTCCGCAGCAAAAAGGGCGTGGGTTCGAAAGAGGGCCGAGGCAATCCCGCTGTGCAGCACCCGTCCGGATTGCTCGTGCGGCGTGGCCATGTATCGCCCGCGCCACTCCGCAGCAAAAAGGGCGTGGGTTCGAAAGAGTGCGAGCCCGGTCCGGGCCGAGGCAATCCCGCTGTGCAGCACCCGTCCGGATTTACGATCGAGACCGTCACACCAGACTTGGCTGCAGGGAGACCGTCAGATTGTCAGCTCTGTCGACGAACGTGCTCCGGCCACCCCGTCGAACTCACCCCTTTGCCCCCAAGCTTGGGATGACGTGGCCCACCGCTACGAGGCCCGGCGACTGATGCTCGCATGCCCCTGCTTTTGTGCGACGTCGCGCTCCGTGGATCACGCGGTGTGGTACTAAACCACTCGATCTAATCAGCCTGCGCGGTAATGGGAAAGGCCGCGGTGCCATGCGTACACCTCACGCGAAGGCGGCCGCGCGACGGGATTCCGTCTCCGCCTCCCCCTTGTCTCGCGTGGCAGCGCGACGTTCCCGTGTTACCGGGCTGGGCGTGGCGCAGCGTGCGTGTGCTCGTCATCGTCCGCGCGACGGCGTGCGTCGGCTTCGTGCCTGAAGCCAGCTCGTGGCCTCGGCGTGCCTCCTGCCGAGGGCGCGCAGGCCGCCGGAGCCTGACCACCCCGGGGGCGGACACGCTCACATCATGCCGCGGCTCGCCGGAGCGACACCGCGTGAGCGTGATATTGCAGACATGGCGTCACCCAGAGCTCAGTCGTGACGGAGGATACAACTACATAAAACAAGGAAAAAACCCCACTAAAATGCCCAATGCAATGTGATTGGTTTATCAAACACTACCTTATTTCGCAAGCAGTCTATATCATGAGAAATTATATCTTCAATGGCACATATAAGGAATTAAATCATTCCAGAAAAATACCTCATAAGCTCAGGGCCAACTCATCCTGGATTGGGTCATTCTCAAACAAAACATCCCATAATTCCCTCAAAAGTGCAGGACAGTTTTGAGTCACATGATCAAAGCTATCACCAAACGCCATGACCACATCAAGCGCGGGAGGATATCTAAGGTACTCAATGCAATCCTGTTTAAGACTCTGGCATCTGTGTTTTTCAGCCAACACCAATAAAGCTGCAACCGAAGTATCAAAAAAAAAAAAAAAAAAAGCTGCAACCGTATCAAGGTCTATATAGTCTCTCAATGTCTCCGCACAAATCAGCTTGAGCCTATGCATGCCGTACCTGTCCCCCGCCACCAGCAAATGTTTCGCCATCGCAAACTCTTCCTGCTCGGGCATCTCCGGAAGTGAATCCCTGTACACGAAATGCAGCAAAGCCTTAAACACAGGTGCGTTGATGTCGTCAATCCGGATGCAAACCCCTGCTACGGCGCCTTCTCTCGCCTTGTTGAGGAGCTCCTCTTTGAATACCGGCGACCGAACCGAAAGAGCACACTTGTGCGCGCTGAACGCCTCGCCGGCGACTTGAAACGTGACGTCGGCACCCACTTCGGACTCAAGGAGGTCGCCGAGGTGTAGGTGCAGGTTGGACGGCGGCACTGTGACTAATCTATTGATCTATTCTCTGTGCTCCTGAAAACGGTGACCACACACCTGATCGTCAAGCAATCATCCACAATATGATCTGACTTCTCGAGGCACTCCCTCTGAGCGAAGTACTCGAAGCCACCTCCCATACCAGTGATGGAGTACTCCCAAGAGGTGGTGGACTGGGTGTAATTCGGCACTGGGTTCCCAGCCTTATCAAGTAGACAAAACATGGCGTTTGCCTTTACAGACTCAACGACGGTTTCGTCCAGGCCAAGAAAGAAAATATGTAGCCGAAGAAGGAGGAGGGCCCGATTCCATTGGGGCTGAGCCAGATGCGCCACGAGCATTCGCCGACCATAAAAGCATGAGAAAGTAAGCACCGGCCTGAAGGGACCTCCTTCAACTGTGGGTAATTGATGCGGAACAGGTGGTGCTCTGGTCGCCCCGACAATGGTGGAAGCAGAGCTCGTCGGCATGAGCGGCGGCGGCGGAATCGAACCGGTGCAGCGACAAAGGATTCTCTCTCGGAACTCTGTTTGTGCATGCGAAGAGATTTTTTTTTTTCGTTTTTCTAGGTGAGCTCCTTCATGGGACGAGACACGAGATGGCAGAAGAATGAGGCCCATTTAGTTTTCCGTCCAACTTCGAAGCGACGTTGCCGAACAACTCTCATGCCCAGCCCACGTTTGTTCTCTGGGCCAGTGATGGCCAAATGGGCCGCCCGGCACGGCACGGCCCGAGCCCGAAATGGCACGGCCCATTTAAATTTCGGGCCGGCACGGCACGCAATTGATTTCGGGCCGTGCCGTGCCAGCCCACGTGCCTACCCCTCGGTCCGCGGCCCGGCACGAAATTGATTAATCATGCCGGGCCGGTCCGCTTAGCCCGACAACCTGTTTTAAATTTCAGTCCATTTAGCCATTTTTTGAAGGAATTTAGTGTTAAATAGTGCAAAAATAGATGCTAGTAAGGAGAATTGAACTTGATACCTCATACTTAAGTAGGAATGCACTTACCACTAGACTAAGACTACTAGTTGTACACATAAAAACTAAGAAATATATTTGATAAAACTTAATCGGGCCGGGCCGTGCCGCCCGCCGTGCCCGCCCCTCGGCCCAAGCACGGCCCGACGGTACGCATCGGGGCTGGCCCGGCCCTAAATTTGATCGTGCTGTGCCAGGTTCGTGTCGGGCCAAATAATGCGTGCTTCGTGCCCGCCCGATTAGCCTGGCCCATTTGGCCGTCACTATCTCTGGCCTTGTTGCACCCATGCTAAATCTTGTCGGGCAGCCTGGCCTATAATTCCTAAACGGGTTGTCTCTTTAGCCGCGCTAACCCAAATCTGCTTCATCCCCTCCCCCAAGACTAGGGGTGGAAAGTGGATACGGATAATTCGTATTATTCGATATTGTATCTGATAAAATGTAAATGTGGTACGAAATTTGCCATTCAATTAGTATTTTTACACTATTCGAATTCGATTAGAAAATATGGATGTGGATATGGTTTGAGGTTTTGACACCAGATATTCGACATATCCGTATTTGTATTCGTATCCACAACTATATCATAAATATACCCATATATTATATAAAAAATATTATAAAATTGACTCAATTTTGATGTGAACTAGTGTATACCATGTATAATAATGCTATTAAAGATATTTTAGAGAGAGAAAAGTGTAGTAGTTGTCTTAATAACAACATAGAAAGTCAGATGTATCCGTATCCGTCTGAATTATAGTGACATTCACTTTTGTATTCGCATTTGTTTAATATTCGATCCGTATTCGTATTCATATTCATATTCGTTTACAAATATGGATATGGATGTGGAAAAAGCACTATCCGGACCATTATACGATTATGTTACAATTTCTAAGGAATCCTTTGAAAGTTAGAATGTTTTCCCCTTCTTTCTCAAGGTTATCTTACCATGAAATTTCAATTCTAAAATTTACAGATATCTTACTAAAAATAAGGGTTGTACACAACAATATATATAAAAATTAATCTAAAAGATATTTGCAGATAGAAGATATTTATAATAAAATTTACCTAGGTCATAGGCTATATGGGACCATTAGTTGTTTTCGGATCCCAGTTATCTCGGTTTGTAGAACAAATTGATGCAATCCACATTACACGTAGATACCCTCTTGAACACAATAAAGTTCCCGCTAGGTGCATTTTGTAGAACTTCGTTTGGGATGCCGTACATAATCCTTCTTTGGTATGATCCATGTCAATAACTTAAGTCACCCATATTTCTTAGAGTGGTTTGGAACGAAAGCATGAGCACTATGTTGCACTGGTTTCTTAGTAATAGACACAAATTACGATTTATGTACTAGAACAAAATGTATTTATTAGAAACAAAACATGGATGTTAGAATGTGTGTAAGTAAAACAAAACATAATGTATGTGAATCAATTGTGGCTTCTATGAATCCAAAGCCGGGAATAAAAAAGGATCTCCTAGCCAACTTCTAGGTAAAAACAGAGATAAGCACTTAAATTTAGCCTTCTGTTTGATTCACTTCTTAGATCGCTTCTGCTTAGTGACTTGAAGAGTCACAAGGATGTGTCGCGTGCTCTGTCGTGTCTTTGTTGCCGTGTATTTGGTCATAGTATGTCTTTTGTTGGGTTTCTAAGCATCGTGTTTTTTTCGCTTTTGGTCGGTGCGTGGTTAGGGCACGTTTGTTTGTGTAATAGAGTAGCTACCTGACCGTGTCGTGCCGCGTCAACCGTTTTGAAAGTGCAATTTCTTTGCGCCGGCTCCACAGCACTATAAAAGATGAGCTCGAGCACATGATACGCAGCTTCGGATCCCTACTGCAATGCTCGTCGTCTTTCACAAGTGTCGAGTTCTTCCACCATAAAAAACGGCGATGCAGCGTCCCTCTCTGTCTTCACCTCTCCACTACCGCAGTGCAAAGGCATCACCACAGGGGCCTGTTGCCTTAAAATCTATTGCGTTGCGGATTGAATCCCTGGCCTTTCCTCTACTAGCATTTTTCTTACTATGCCGCGTCGCTCACACGAGCAGCAGCTGCTCGGCTTCGCCCGCTCGACATCGTCATTTTGCCTGGCGAGGGATGCCGCCTCATGTTCCTGATGCTCAGCTACCGAGCGCACACGTCGCTGCCTCGCCCCTGCCATGGAGGCCGCCCAAAAGAAAACAAAGTATATAATGATTGGAACAGTAATGTTAGCTTAATGTTCAAGAAAAAAAATTGCCGCCTTAATGCAATACTCAGTGAAATACTATACACACATGACATTCGTGTAATTTTTCATGAATTGTACTAATAAGTTTTTTTCACAAAGGATACAATACATAAAACAAGGAAAAAAAACCCACTAAAATACACAGTGCAATGCGATTGGTTTATCAAACACTACCTTATTTCGCAAGCAGTCTATAGCATGAGAAATTATATCTTTAAATGGCAAATATAAGGAATTAAATCATTCCAGCAAAATACCTCATAAGCTCAGGGCCAACTCATCCTGTATTGGGTCATTCTCAAACCAAACATCCCATAATTCCCTCAAAAGTGCAGGACAGTTTTGAGTCACATGATCAAAGCTATCACCAAACGCCATGACCACATCAAGCGCGGGAGGATGCCTACGGTACTCGTAATCACAAAAAAAAAAGGATGCCCAAGGTACTCAATGCAATCCTCCTTAAGGCTCCGGCATCTGTGCTTTTCAGCCAACACCAATAAAGTTGCAACCGTATCAAGCTCTATGTAGTCTCTCAATGTCTCCGCACAAATCAGCTTGAGCCTATGCATGCCGTACCTGTCCGCCGCCACCAGCAAATGTTTCGCCATCGCAAACTCTTCCTGCTCGGGCATCTCCGGAAGTGAATCCGTGTACACGAAATGCAGTAAAGCCTTAAACACAGGCGCATCGATGTCATCAATCCGGATGCAAACCCCGGCGATGGCGCGTTCTCCATCCTTGCCGAGGAGCACCGCTTTGAATACCGGCGACCGAGCCGAAAGAACACACTTGTGCGCGCTGAACGCCTCGCCGCCGACTTGGAACGTGACGTCGGCGCCCACTTCGGACTGAAGGAGGTCGCCGAGGTGTAGGTGCAGGTTGGACGGCGGCACTGTGACTAATCTGTTCTCCGTGCTCCTGAAAACGGTGACCTCACACCTGATTGTCAAGCAATCATCCACGATATGATCTGACTTCTCGAGGCGCTCCCTTTGAGCGAAGTACTCGAAGAAACCTCCAATACCAGTGGCAGAGTACTCCCAAAAGGTGGTGCACTGGGTGTAATTTGGCACTCGGTTCCGAGCCTTATCAAGTAGACAAAACATGGCGCTTGCCTTTAGAGGCTTGACGACGGTTTCGTCCAGGCCAAGAAAGACAGATATGTAGCCGACAGAGGAGGGCCCGATTCCATTGGGGCTGAGCCAGATGCGCCACGAGCATTCGCCGACCTTAAAAGCGTCAGAAAGTAAGCACTCGCCTGAAGGGACCTCTTTCGACTGTGGGTAATTGATGCGGAACAGGTGGTGCCCGGTCGCCCCGACAATGGTGGAAGCAGAGATCGTCGGCATGAGCGGCGGCGGCGAAATCGAACCGGTGCAGCGGCGAGGGATTCTCTCTCGGAAATCTGTTTGTGCATGCGCCTAGATTTTTTTATTATTATTTTGTGCGACGAGATGGCAGAAGAATGAGGCCCAGGGTAGTTTTCCGTCCAACTTCGGAGCGACGTTGCCAAGGAACTCTCATGCCCAGCCCACGTTTGTTCTCTGGCCTGTTATACCCATGTTAATTCTTGACGGGCCAGCAAGCCTGGCCTATAATTCGTAAACGGGCTGTCTCTCTAGCCGCGCTAGCCCAATCTGCTTCATCCCCTCCACCAAGACAGGGAGCCTTTTGGCTAAAAAGAAAAAAAAAGAAAGAAAGAAAAAAAGACAGGGAGCCTTTCCTTCCGGAACAGCACGCAGCGCCATTGGCAACTGCCAGCCCCGCGCGGCATGGCCCTATATATAAGCAGACTCGTCTCCCTCGACGCACCGCTCCTCCTCCCACCTCGCATTCCTTCTCCTTCCAGTAGTCTTCTCCCACACGCTCCCTTCCTTCTCGTCAGGGTCTCGAGAAGAAGAGAGTGTCCTCGTGCTTGCAAGGGAGGTGTTCGACTGATTGCGGACGTGAGATGGACGGCCGCGACCTGGGCAAGCGGAAGGTCGGCGAGACGTCGCAGAAGGGAGCCGTCCTCGGCGGAGGTGAGCGGCCAAGAAAATCGAGCGCGCGTAGCTCTTGATTTCAGCTGTTCTTGCTGTTGGATTCTAAGTTGGTGGCGTCTTGCTGTCTTGCAGGGACAGGCGGTGGCGGTGGCGCCTCCCCGACCCGGACCAGGGAATGTGAGTAAAACGAGCGCCTTATTCTCGATTCATCTTCTTGAAATGTTCCTGAATCTTGACGAGATTTCACAACAGGAGTGATATTCCTTGCACCTTTCTTGCATTGCGGGATGTTCCGATTTCTTGAAACGGTTCTGTGTTCTTGAATTCAGATTTGATTGTGTGTTTGCAGCTGCTACGGCCCAGGATCGACGGCGTGGAGTCCCGCTCGTGGGTGGGCGCTCTGCGATGAACCAGGCGACAATCAACGCCGCCGGGCACTGCCGTCCGGTTCGTCGTCAGCTGGATGGTCCCGAGGCTGACCATGACTCCAGGAACGCTGCCGTCGTCGGCGAAGGTCGGTGGCGCGCCCCCAGTTCTTGGTTCCCTCTCCTTGCAGTTATTACAGTGCAGTGTTCGACGATTCTGATCACTTCTTGAATGTGTCTGTTGCAGAGAGCAGGAGCAGCGCGGATGACGTCTCAGGGACAGCTGGTGGCGACGGCGCCTCGTCTGTGGACACTTCCCTCACCCTGGACGTCGGAGGTGAGCAGATTGGGCGTGTGCACCTTGTTCTTGGTTCCCCCTGTTCTGCTTACTGCGCTATTGTGGTGTTCCTGAATCCTGATGTTTCCATCGTGTGGTGTCGGCGTTCTTGATTCGGTTGTTTGGTATATGAGTGTGTTATTGATTCAATTCTTGATTTGCATTGCAGCTACCGCAAGCCGGGCGTGGTGGACGAGAAGATTGCAGCAGGGAGGCCGACAGATCCACGCCGAGTCTGAAGTTGCCAGCAACAGCGGTGGAGTGACCGCCGCGGCCTCTTCTGACGGCCGCCACATCCCCGCTGTCGCAGTCGCAGGATTACCGCCAATTGTTGCCGCTAATGATCCAGGTCGGTGCTCAACTGAATTCGGCCTGCTCCTGTTTGATTCAGTTCTTAGATCGTTTTTGGTTGGTGACCTGAAGAGCCCTATTCCATTCTTGCAGCCATTGACGAGGTCCCCGATGACGAGCTGTGCCCGGTTTGCTTTCTCAGGATGGGGCTTTCGGAGGATGAGCCGACATATCATTGCTGCCTCTGCCAGGTGTGCCTCGACCACAACGCTCAAGCTGTTTGCCCGATTTGCGGCGCCCGAGGCGGGACAGGGGGCGTGTGAGCTCAGCCATCAAAGTCCGACGACTCTGTCCGTCCATAGTCAACAGGTGGTCATCCATGAATTGGGGCATGAGTGTACACGAGTAAGTATAGAAGAATGTAATGGCCATGGTGCTATAGCAGCATTGAGCATTTGGTATGCTTGTTTCAGCCTTTGATGTGTCTGTAGGCTATGACATTGTTTGGGTTCTCTGTTTTGAATGTTGTCACAACTCACAAATCACCATCGGCAAATGTTGCCCTGAGGAGTATGTTCTTGGATGCTAGTGGTAGTCTACATGTGGGTGATTGTGGGGTTAATTCCATTGTGATCAACTGTCTCTGCATGCGGCTGAATACTGCCTCAGAACAAAGAAGCACAGTTGAGATATTTTGCCATGTAATATAACTGACATACAACTTAACATTTCCATGTTATGTGCATCTAATCTATCCTTTTTGCTGAAGTTTGCCACTGTTGAACTGATTTGCTGAACATTATTGAGAACCGGGGAAAGGGAAATAAAGCCCAGTTTATGTATCCTCTTGTTTCTTTTCTTTTTTAACTTTGATAAACTTCCTTTTTTAACTTTGATAAACTTCCGGTGAAGGCCGGTTGAGTGGTGGATGATCACATGATGATGGGTTGTTTTTGACCTTCTGAACTTATGCTGCAGCAGCATTGGCCTGCAGTTGCAAATGTTCCAATACATATACAGTCTTGTGATTCCTCCGCGTATAGTAGTACTACACGCGTAATGCGTTGCCTAGAATGGAACATGTTCTTAATTGGGCTTACTGATTTCCGCCCAATAAAATGATGCCCAAGACGGGTCAAAATGAAAGAACAATTGCATTGCCGCCGCTGCTGCATCCTGGCGGTTACTTGGACTCTGATATGGCAAGCAGCATTGCAGAAGGTACTTGGACTCTGATATGGCATCTCAAAAGAAAAGAAGAAATCCTTGAAAGTTGAAGCCAGTTGGTAATACTTCAACAACAGCAGGCAGCAGCAAAGGTTTATTTCTAGCAACCAACCAAGATCTGCACTAGTAGTACGGTACGGCCTAAAAAAAGGTGCACTTGTTTACTAGCAACGTCAGATGGAAAGGCACTACTTGTAGACTAGTGTTGGCATTTTTGCCTCTGCATTCTTTTCCTGAATCCTGAACTAGTACACTGGTACAATTCAGATTCTGACCATTGTTGATTTACTGAAACTAAGAAACTGTCGAGCACTGCTCATGCATTGTTTCGTCCTCCTCCCTAAGTCCTCGCCGCCGCGTGCATCCATGCCGGCAAGTACAACGTGCATATACGTTGGGATGGTGAGCATAGGAATGCGCATCCATTGAGCGTTGGGATGGTGAGCATTCCAGCCGCTGTGTCGACGACGATGGATGCGGAGTCCGCCGGCGCGGCGCGGCGCCTGGTCGTGCGTCGTGGCCATGGACAGGAAAGACAGGGAACACGAAGCAATCCTGTATTTTGTCCTCCGCACAAACCGAACACCTACCTTCGCTCCTCTCCTTAACCGAAAACAAGCAGCACGACCGCTGTTGCCCTCGCTGTTGTCCGCCTGCTCGCCGGCATCACTCGGCAGTGACAAAAAGGGCGTGGGTTCGAAAGAGTGCGAGCGCGGTCCGGGCCGAGGCAACCCCGCTGTGCAGCTTCGTCCGGATTTACGATCGTGACCGTCACACCGGACTTGGCTGCAGGGAGACCGTCGGGTTGTCAGCCCTGTCGACGAACGTGCTCCGACCACCCCGTCGAACTCACCCCTTTGCCCCCAATTAAGCTTGGGATGACGTGGGCCACCGCTACGAGGCCCGGCGACTGATGCTCGCATGTCCCTGCTTTTGTGCGACGTCGCGCTCCGTGGATCACGCGGTGTGGTACTAAAGCATAATTAGCCTGCGCGCGCGGTAACGGGAATGGCCGCGCGCGGCGCCAGCCATGCGTACGCCTTACGCGAAGACGGCCGCGCGCCCGGCTGGGAAAGCAAGGTCCGGAAACTGAGTTCGGTCTTCCTCCTCCCACTTTTCTCGCGCGCAATGCGACGTGCCGTCTTGCCGGGCTGAGCGTGCCGCAGTGCGTTTGCTCGCCGTCGTCCGCGGCCGGCGGCGGCAGCGACGGCGCTCTGACGGTTGCTGCTTGCTTTATGGGCTTTCGTTCAAGCAGCTACATGCAGGCCCAAAAATACGAGGCAACGACCGACATGTGGAAACAAAGCCCAACAACAAACGAGGCTGCAGCTAACCAGGACCGCACAAGCCGGATCGAACGGTTTAGAGGTCCCAGGGGCGGTCGCTTTTGCTTTTTCATCTGCGCAGAGCCACGGCAGCGAAGCCGGTGGCAGCTGGAGCCTGGAGGCGATCGACGGGACCGGCTGAGTGCGTCCTGACGTGTTCCCAGAGGGTCAGTCGCTAAGTATAGCTCCTCTCTGTCACGCCACCAATTGGATCGAAGGAACGCCGCCACGTCTCTGCTCGTCCTATCGGAGGGCTCGGCGCCGCATCCGCCATCGGGCGCGTCTGTGCCAGTTGCGACGCTTACCATTGTTACAGATCGGCCGGTGTCCGTGGTGTACACGGGCCATCGTGACCCGATGCAGGGCATTCGTGTCTTCTCCATTATTCAAGATGTGCACGCCGTGTTTGTGCCGTCCATCACCTGCTGCCGCCGGCGCGCGCAGCGCAGCTCACCAAGCCCGCTTGGCCGACGGTCATCTAGCCGAGGGGAACTGAAGGTCATAAACGGCCGAAAGCCAACGGAACACCTTGCAACATAAAGAGCATTCCATTTTTAGCACTGGCAAAACATTTGAGTGCGATAAATGTGAGCCAAAATTCCCATGCGAGCCGAGCCTCCGCAACGGCGCCGCACCTTCTTTTGCCATTTATCCAAGAGGGGCCGGTCCCGATAATAATCAGTACTCACTGTTTACCGTCTCCACGGAGTAATGAACGAAGGTTCTCTCCTTCAAAACCTGCTAGACTCGTATACAGTCTCTTCTCTTGTGTTTGCTCACTGTAACACTGTTTACTCTTGTGTTTCCTGAACACACCAAAATCTTATTCGCCGACGCAGCATCACAAGAGGATAGCGAACTAGATCTTTTTTGTTTCGATGCATCAATGTGCTAATATAGTGATGATCCTATAACCGTGACATTCTCTTCTGATGCATTCCTTAGCCTTTTTCTACTGCACGTCGCATGACAAACACTACGTTTGAGTTGTGCCCAACTTTTCTAAATAGCCTGCCATGGATGAATAATGCCTTATATCCAGAGTTGGCTGAGCATTAAGTGTCCTCACAAAAAAAAAAAAAGAGAGTATTAAGTGTCGACACAGAGGGTTTCATCTTTTTTTTTTGACGAAAACACCTTTTTTTTTTAACTCGGACTCGGCTCGCAGCAGGCTCGATTCGAGCTCGGCTCGAGTCTCAAACGAGCCAAGCTCAAGCCTGATCTCAAGCTCGCAAGCCTGAACGAGCCGAGCTCGAATAGCTCGATTAGGCTCGTTTATTCTGTTCTGTTCTGTATGTTTCTCCTCAGCTCAATTGACTCACGGCCCAACATCAAATACTTCCGATGGTGGCTTGCAGCCCATGTAGTACGTAGCCCAAAAGGCATCTCTAGACTGCAGCTGCCGATAATCTCGATCCTTTCTGGATTGGCTCACCCCGCCGCCTCTCCTTGGGCACATCTTCCGCCGCCTCCAATCCCTCCTGCCCTACCGCATCCTGCAGCGTGTAGTGCGCCGCTATCGCTTATGTGTTGGCTTGCTTCATCGAGGCGAAGAAAAGCAACGTATGATGATTTTTTATCACTGGTACGTATGGTGATTCGAAATCCCCATGGCCGTCGTTCGAAATCGTGCTCGATTCATGAATGTTGAAATGGATCTGCTGTGGCGCTCCTCGGCGATGTCCGCCGTTCTCCTCCATAGCCAGCTCCTGCGCCGTCTTTTCTCATTCGATGAGCAGAAACGCCGAGACGAAGGCCTCTGTGTAACGAGCCTAGTCGAGCCCACGAGCTCCGTTCGAACCGAGCTCGAGCCCGTCTGCAAGCTCGGTCAGGTCTTAGGCTCGATTCGAGCTCGGCTCGACACTCCAGCGAGCTCGAGCTTGAGGGGCTGGGCTCGCTCGAGCTTGGCTCGTTTACAGCCTTACTTCGTGATGACACGGTAAGGGGTCAAGCACGTGCGGCACTTCGGCCTGACCCACTCGTCAAACATATCCAGCGCATGAAATGGCCCAGCCGAACACTTGAAGCCCATTTTTCGGTCTGTTCCCAAAGGCAGTACCCGACCCCCGACGACGCATCCTTTCTGTTTCTTTCCCTTCCCTTTCCCCCCAAATCCCACCTCCATGTCGTCGCTTCCTCAGGCGCAGAGCAGCATAGCGAGAGACGAGCGCCACTATATAGCCTCGCCTTCCACCATGCGGAGACCCTCCCCTCCCACTCCATCTCGCTTCCGTACCTCTCCTCCACCTCCTCGAACCTTCTCGCCTGAGCGCTGTTGGTGTCGGTTCTCGAGGGGCGTGCAAGGTGTTCGACGGGTGGTTCCACCGCGTCCGATTGCGGAGGCGAGATGTCCGAACGCAAGCGCGGCTTCGATGACGGCGTCGGGTCGTCGCAGCAAGGTTCCGCGAAGAAGTCGGCGACGCGCGCACCCGGCGACCCCTCCGTGGACACGTCCCTTTCCCTGGTCCAGTGTCACACCCGGTTTTAAGGCCAAAACCGAATGCTCATCTATATGTGTGCCTAGGATCAAGTTTCACACATATAGGACAAAGTATAGTAAAACAGAGTAACCAATGTCATAAATACATCGTATAATATTACAATAAATGTCTCAAAGGACTAAACGAATACAAACACTAGCGGAAGACTCCATAACGCCACAGGCAGTCGACCGGGGGCTCCACAAGCTTAGTCTTCACCATCGTCTTCAAAGTAGTCAATCTTCACTCTCTGAGCAGCATATCATGATTGTAGAGGAAATAGCAAGCGTGAGTACATGTCGTACTCCGCAAGTGTGGGAGAATATGCAATATGCAAGCTTATAACAAGAAATGCCAACATATGGTTCATAGCAGAAAAGCAACTTATCTTAAGACATTATTAAAGCACCTATATTACTAAGTGAAATAAACCCCCCAAAGGTCATTAACATAAGGTCAACTATACATGTTACTCCACCTGTAAAGCCAAGGGTTACTCCACCCTAACCAACCTACATGTTACCCCACCTGTAGAACAAACGGGTTACTCCACCCAAATCTGGTTACCCCACCAGATCCACCCAACCATTCCCACTAATCATGTGAGGATCCAGGCCGCTCCTGACCGTGAGCACGGCTGTCATGACAGTTTTACTTCTCTGCAGAGGTGCACAACTTTACCCACAAGGTGGTGATTTCATCATCCGTCAATGACTAAAGTCTCCATGTTGCCACTTCACACTACCGAAGGTGTGAGGCCAAGAGATCACCACATGGTCTTTCAAAGTGCTTCCCAGCTAGCAAACATCCCATGCTAAGGTTCCACCGCTGTGGGATTACGCCATCCAGACAGAAACCCCCTCTTGCACCGTGGCTAGGATTACTCCATCCATCACCTAGGAATGAGATTACTCCATCCCACTCCTCTTCCTCGAATGCCACCAAACTGGGAAGACAACATAATACTTGACCAAGTCTACCATAATCAACCTTGTGCTTTGTGCTGTTGTCCTGGGTTGCCGCTCCACGAACCGGTCCTTATGATCACAAGCAGGTACTACCCACAACCAACAGTACCATGACAGGCACATGTGCATACCCGCACCATCATCAACATCCTCCTGCTTGGATCACCTAAGTTCCATGTTGCTAAAAAGATTAACCGGTCCGTGAAGATTATGTTGAAGTGAACCATTAGTCAAGATTATTAGTCAAATTCCAAACCCAACATTACAGCAAGCTAAGCATGACCTACCCATCCTCATTATCATTAACAACTACCACCACCAGGCGACAAGGATAAGTAAAGGAACAAGATAATGACACATGGGATTCAAATTAAACGCAATGCATACTAAACTAGAGGGAGAAAGCAATAGGTTCAAAATGCGTCAAGGACACTTGCCTCAAAAGAAGTGCTGCTGCTCAGAGTCTTCATGTTCTTTGTCTTCATCTTGTTAGCTCTCGAACACGCGTTTCTAAATAACGGTAACATGCAAAGCACACAAAGCACAAACAATAAGAAACAGTACACCAAACAGTATCAAATTACTCTAATAACAGTACTAAATGATAGAGCTCAAGCCTACGATTACGTGAGTGCAAGAATCACTTAAAACGGAGTTACGAGCAAAAAGTTATGATGTTTGAAAGACTAAACACTAAATCTGGAAAAACAGAAACAGTCACGAAATGAAATGTGTGTGTTCCCGTTGATTGGATACATATTTTGGAACAAGGTTTCCACAATAATATGCGCAATGTTGTGGAACATGTTGGACGCAAGATAATTGGGGCACTGGTTTACCTGACAAAGAGATCAAATGGTTGGATCTAGATGGAGTTGTTCTGGAACAGTTAACGGTGGCATTGCGTTCCTGGTCGATTCATAAATGATCTCGGCGAATCCTTTGGGGAACGTGTAGTATACTTTCTGGAACACAACATGGTCTTGAGTTTAGGTCAGAAAAGTAGAGGTATTGGTTGGAACACGAAAAACAATTACCATCAGGCGTGCTGGCAGATCCAGGACAGGGAGCAGTAGTCATTGCGAATTAGATCCCCGTCGAACCAGGTCAGATCTTGGGCTGAATTTTGGATATGTTGTAGAGGACTTTATTGCGCACCTTCTGGCAAAATTTGGTTGCATTTGGATGGACGGATCGCCGGGAACGTTGATGCCAATATGTGACTGTGCTGCTGGACGCGAGGGTGGCGACGCGTGGCGGCAGCCTGACGGCGTGGGAGGGGTTTGGAGGGCAAGGAGGACGTGGGGAAGGCTCCCATATATGTAGAGGGGGTGGCCTAGGGTTTGGGAGAGGGTTTGGGCTTGGCCCATAGGTGGGGAGGAGCGAGGAAAAGTGGGCCTCGGCCCAAACAACAAGGAAAACTATGGGGGAGTTGAGAGATGAGGGTGGGCTGCCTTAGTGTTTAGCCCAAGAGGCCTTGGGGCCATGGGAAGGACGTGGGGAGGTGCCCAGGTATTCATAGGAGATGTTGAGAGGGTGTGATGATGAAAGGAAAATGGGGACTAGGAAGAAAAGTGCATTATCAAGCGTTAAATAATGTTTTTCTTTCCTTTTGAGAGAAAACGGTAAGTGGTATGAATGTGGATGGAATCATATCTTGGGTGTAGAATGTGAAGAACATTATGTCGACATGAATGAATATATAGAAGACGGGAGGTGACGTTATAAAAGGAAATAGCATGACTCATGGGGTCAGAACGAATATGCATAGAGGTGAGGTGAGGTGCGATTTTGAGTTGGTTATTGGAACCACGAGCGTAGCCAAAAGATCTTGACAAGTCAAGTGAAGATAAAGGAGGAGAAAGGGGACATGCCAAGGGATCATAATTAAATGATATGAAAGATTATTGACTAGGTATAAGACATAAGACGCACAAGTGATATATGCATTATTTTAACATCTAACCTTATGTTGTGTACAAATGACATGTGCACCTGCCATTGCATCAACATAAATTTGGCAATTAAAATAATATAATATCATTGCATGGTTACGCCAATACAAAGGCCACGAGGTACCATGACTGGTCTATAGAATGGATAAACAGATTTGTTGGTGGTATATATATGGCTGGAAGTAGATAAACAAGAACACATGATGTTATGATTAAACGGTTGATTTTGAATGCTATTATGATATAACAACAAAAGAGATAACATGATAACTATAGGGGATTTGTAGGATCCTATCGTAACAGTGTGTTCTCCAAAGCAACGATGCATGGAGAGATGCACACAGTAGTGAGGAATCGAATCGCGATGTTGGAGAGCTTTGAGGGAAAGAGGAAGACGACCAGGCAGGCCTGATTTCCATAGGAGAGGCGAGCTAGGAATCTGATCATCGGTTTTCTTCTTGGTAGCTAATGATGTACGATAATTGTGCAGGGTCTCGTTGCAGCATGGTTCATGTAGGTGGTTGGGGCAGAACTTGCTGAGTTGGGTCGAGTAGGGCATGAGGTTAACTATTGGTTAGACCATGTTGATGAGATACATGATATGTAGAATGTGGCAAGGGCCATGTTGACATGCTTCCCTAATGTCAACGGATTGAAAGATTAGTTGACAATCAAGACACGACAGAGAGGCAAAGGTATCTCTTTTTGCGGGGCTCAAGGTGAGCTATAACTGGAGCTTGAGGCTGAATTGCAGCGGCTATATCTAGCCTTCAACAAAAGTGACGCAAAAGGACAGAACGGCTAGACCATAACAGTGGTTTGCCATAGCTTGCAAGCAAAGGTTGGAAAAAGAGAAAAGAAGCACAAAGAACGTCGGGGCACTCTTGGTGCTATCTATTTTAGTCAGAAGATGATATACAAATAAAAAGTAAGGAAGAAAGAAGGCAGGGAGAAAGTCAAAAGAGAAGGGAAAAAGGTCCTCGCAAGCTGCAACATTGGATTCCAATAAAAGCTATGTATGTACATTACAAATAAGTCACGATGGATAGAAAATAAACAAAGGAATGAAACGTTTGGGGTACAAGCTGATGGAGAGACATAAAGAAATTAGAAATGATTGAAAGTGCAAGCAGGTAGCTCGTTTGCTTGCAACTCAAATGATAGAAATAAGCAGAAAGCAGAACGACAGGGTAGCATTAAGAGAGGTAAAGTTTGGCGAAAACTAGATAGCAAGACTATGATAGGAGGAAAAACAATAGGGAGGAGGGTGATTGGGTGGTGATAGCGAATGTCTGTTGAACTGACTGCACATTGAGAAAGAAAGACATATAACTAGATAGATAGATAAAGAGTCTCGAGAAAAGATCAGCTGCTTGTTGTGGTGATGCTATCTTCATTACAAACATCTAGTAGAAAGAGAGAGAAAGAAAAGATGATTGAACAATGAAATCAAGCTGCTCGCAGGTGGCTTGATTGCTTGCAAACAAATGTTATAAATGAAGATAGAGTAGAATGGTAGAGTAGCAGCAAAGAGTATGGCTTGGTTGTACATAAACTTCATGGCACGATCGAAGGAAAATAAATTAAGGATGGTAGACGAGAGAAAAGAAAAGGGAACATAAGAGGCAAAACAAAAGGCATGCAGAGATATTTCGATTGCATAGTTGTTGCACAAGGATAGCTTAAGTGTTTCCATGCTGTCGGAGAAAAGAGAAGAAAGGAAATGAATAGGATCGCAGCTTGGCCGGAATTAGGCCTAGGCTAGAAATAAGATTATTATCGCTATTCGAAAACTAATCCGAACTACAAGATCACTAGTGAATTTTAAAAATTCATTTTTCACACAGAGAAGAACCTAATGCCGACTAACGAGCATGAATGCAACAAACAAATTAATATAACCTATATTAATTTAATTTATTTAGAAAATAATTCCTTTGCCTAAAGAAAAGTGACAACAGTCGAATATTAAAGTTAAATTTTAAACTATTTCTAAAAGTTTTAAAATTTAGTGAAATTTAAGTCACATTCCAAAATTTGAAATTTTGGGGTGTGACATCCAGCCCAGCGGAGGTTAGTAAGAACAACGAGCGCGTGTTTTCTTGGCTTCTTGGACATCGATTCGAGAGCGTGTTTTCTTGGATTCTTGCGGTGTTGTGAGTTTCGATCGAATTCTTGGTTTCTTGCAGTGGAGGACGGCTGGAGCAACGTGGAGCAGCTGCAATCGCAGGCAGCAGCGGGGCGAACGCAAGAGGAGGAGCAGGCGGTACCGCCCCAAGGTCGTGGCTGCGGCGTCGAACGGAGGGCCCCGGATTTGATGCCGGTGATCGATCTCCGCTGCACGAGTTCTGTGAACCGTCAAGGTCAGTACGCGCTTGGCTATTTCTTTCCGATTCTCTCCGTTCTTGGACATCGACATGAGTCGTGAGAGTTCCGCATCGTTCTTGCAGCCGGCGGGATCGACGGCAGGGGTTGCGGGAGAGCGCAGGTGCCGCAGTCGCAGGGGGACGAAACGCTTGCCGGCAAGGATGCAATGGGCATCACCCCTTGGAGCTGTCCAGGTCAGTGCCGCGGGGAAGCGCCCAATGTTTACTAGTTCTCTCTGTTCTTTCTTTGGCAATAATGATGCTTGAGCTTTTGCGTTGTTCTTGCAGGCAATGCCACTGGGATGGGCGCGCCCATTCCTGGGATTGGTGCGCCGCCGCCACCAAAGCCAGCGGTGATGCGGCAAGTAATCCGGAGAGATGTCGACCAGTTCATGCCCCAGCCCGCGGTTCGGCAGCAGCTTGCGGCCAATGGAATGCAGCAACGCCTCGGAACCACTCCTCGTCCCGGGCCTCCCGGTGTCCCTCCGCCGCTGCCCCAGGCCCAGTGCCTGAACTCGGCTGCCAACCAGTGCGGCGAAGCCTCCAGAGGGATCAACTTCACCCATCGTCACGATGCAAGTCCCTCCAACCTTCATGGGTATGCGTGCTCCGCCGAGTGTCATTGCGCTTATCGAGGTTTGTAGATTCTAAAAGAATATTAACCTCGTTTCTACGTGTTTGTTGTTTCAGACTGTAGCATGTGAGAAATGCTGTCGTTTTATGACCTCATTTCTTGTTGGTATAAGCTGTTGCAACCTTTCTGCCGTAGCATGTGGAAATTCGCCGTAGGATGCTACTATATGATGGTTGGCACTCCGCTTTGTAGGAATGTAATGGTTCTTGCATGCTGTAATGCTATGTATATGTGATTGCAATTTGCAAATTGCGGCCTGGTCAATGTTCCATGTGTCCATGTGATTTGCAGTGCAACATGGTGCTGCATTCTCTTCTTACGTGATTTTCACCTCCGTTCTTGCAGCCGGCGGGAGCGATGGCGCGGGTCGCGGGAGAGCTCCGGTACAGCAGTCACAGGGAGACGAAACGCTTGCCGGCAAGGATGCAATGGGCATCACCGGGCCTTTCAGCTGTCCAGGTCAGTGCCGCGGGGAAGCCCCAATGTTTACTGGTTCTCTTGGTTCGTTCTTTGGCAATAGTGATGCTTGAGATTTAGCGTAGTTCTTGCAGGCAATGCCGCTGGGATGGGGGCGTGCCCAGATTGCCCCAGCTTTCCGAACTTGGCGTGCCGGATCTGCGCCAATGTTACCGCAGAGCTCGGCATAGGTCCTCTTGAACAGAATCCTCAACGTGAGCTGGAGCTGAGGCAACATGTAAATCTGAACATAGTGAACCTACCCCAGCCCCACGATGATGGTGAGTGCCACTTGTGATATTTTTATTTATGCCAATAAAAGGTGTCTATTGCATATCAGTTATTTGATGTGAACTTAAAATAAGGAAAATTTCATCTTCCAGGTTGTTAAGTTTGCCAATCAAGGTGTTTAGGATTTTTATTCAAACCGAGCAGTCAAAGCATTTGTTCATCTTGTTTGAAATGCAATTTTTTTTTAATCATATTCTTGCTTGTTTGCTGTGTATTCGTCCTTGCAGAAGATCTAATACTTAAGTTTGCGTGTAACTGCTTTTCTGTGTTAAGCTTGACAATTAAGATGTTTGGGCTTTTAAATCAATCCGAGTAGTTAAACTGTATGTTAAACAGCATGTTTCAAATGCATGCTGTGCACTTGTGCAGCTTAACTAAGCTTTGTGCACCTTGGTATTATACTTTAGTTTGTTGGCATGTAACATCTTTTTGATGATTTACCGTATCTCATTTTATTTGCATCCAGCACCTATGGTTACAGTTCCGGGATGGGATGTCACACAGCAATACATCGACGGCTTGATGCTGTTTCTCTTTGGACCATTGGTAGAATCAACTATATCGAGCTATTGTGCAAGGGCTGAGGGATCAACGGGTGTGGCGCCACCCCGGGAGGCACGCACAGCATATGTGCTTCTCCCTGGAGGATACCAGCAATATATCCAAGGTCACCTGCATGGCTTAGCTGCACAAGCGCATGGGATCTTGTCAGGTTCTCAGCTGGAGACAACAATAACAGTTGATCAATCTAATAGAGGTACTTTGCAGAACCCATATATTTGTCAGGATAGGAATGTGTCTTCACTATCTCAACCCAGTTTTACCCTTCTTGTCCATGTATTATCAGAGAATCAATCAGCCGTTTCACACAGCCGGGGCGCCCTATGGAACCAATGTGCAACAGATGCACCGGGCCAGCTGATTTCGTCGTCGCATGCTGCAACTTGCAGCTATGTGCATATTGCCTGCAGATCATGTATCCAACAAAGCACGGCTGTTCTACAGCTATTGGGAGCTTGTGTCAGGGGAAGGGAGCTATTGGAGTCATTGACATTGCCAGAGAAATCTTGACAATCGACAAGAATGGGCGATTCTGTTGCAATGCAATGGTCGTAATTGTGGAGGAAACCATGGTCAGACCCTGCATGCGAGATGTGTTTGTATTTCGGCGAATGGATGTGCTCTCAGACATTATGAGTAGAGACCGTGGTCGATCTGCCGAGTCAACAGAAATTTATCACATGAGCCACAATGGTAGCCTTAATTTGGTACATATTTTTCCTAGGAGGCTGCCATTCTTACCTTAGCGATTTTGCTACTGTATGAAAATTGATAGCTCAGTCATAGTTGACATAGCTTTAATTTGTATAGTATTAGTTCTTGCGTGCTGTAATGCTATATGTGATTGTGACTTGCAAACTGTGGCCTGGTCAGTTTTCCCTGTGATTTGCATTGCTAAGTGGCGGTGCATTCTCTGGTTATCTTATGTTTGTTTGCTGAGGAAAGCAACGCACTTGTGACACTTGCCTATGCACTTGTCTAACTGATGCTTTGCTCGGGTATTTTTTATGTCAACTTATTTTATGGCTATGCTTGTATGATATGCAATGTTGCTGCACTGAATGTGGAAGCATGACGGAGGTGAAATATAAGTTATTTGCAGTATTTGAGTTGCATGGAGGTCGTGCTCTCTTCTGATGTTTTTGGAAAGGAGTCATAGTTTAGTTTGTAGAACAATTTAATGTTTTTAAGATGATAATTAGAACCTGTAATTTGACATGACTACGTAAAGGAGCTCTGACTTTACAATGACTTGATAAGTGAATGTTTGATGCTCTGCTTTGACAATGGTTTGACTGGAACTGAAAAATGCAAAGGAAAATTCAGAAGTTTCAGTGTGTGTTTTTTTCTTTTGGAGTTGAGAGTTTTTGTTCAGTGTAAGAAGTTTCAGAGTTAGCAAAGGGTAAGGCGTGGAGAAGAAATCGGTGAACAGTTTTGCATTCTCAATTTTCATCTATGAAGAATCTGGATCTCCTTATTATTCATTCTGTTGTTGCTCTTATGTTACCCATTGTTACAAAAACCTTTGTTAATAAACTGTGTTTGTAACTGTTAAAACGGGTATTATACTAACCCCGACAGACTTTTCTGTTAATCTGAGCATATAGCACATGAGTAGTATAGGTTGCGTTCTTCATCAAGTCATCTCTGTTCATCACAGATTTTATCCCCAACATTTCCCCAAACTATACCAAAATGTTCCCTATTGGATCTTGCACTCCTAGCACATGATACTGTTCAATCGTAAGCTTTGTTGCAGCTCTGCAACTGCAATTCTCGACACTTTGTCTTGATCTTGCCACACCATTCGACTTTCAGATTTTGGCTGCCAGCAAAACACTGTGTTTCTCTCCTTCCGAATTTGCTAGCTCACCAAGAGTCCAAGATGACCAATGGTGGATCAGAGCCTCTTGTTCTATGTTAACACATTTTTGTATAGATCCACCCTTCCTGAAATTAATCTCATATGTTAACATAGCAACCAGACAGATGCTAAGAGAATCACTGAATAAAGACCTATAAGCCTCATTCATACTTTTGCCAAATTGGTAAGATGCTTGCTACTATGCTGGCTCAGAGTTGCATATGTTAATCTTCATTAATCAAAATGCTTTCATAAAAAAGAGGTGCGTCCATGATAACTTCATGTTTGTTCAAGAATTGATCAAGGAACTCCACAGGAAAAAGAATCCAGCCATGTTTATAAAGCTTGACATTTCTAAAGCCTTTGATACTGTCAGCGAATGCATTTCAGCGCTGTGGGGGTGTCCGACTAGGAGATCCTTTATCCCCCAATGCTGTTCTTGCTCGCAATGGAACCTCTCCATAGGCTCTTCCAACAAGCTCAGAAAGGGGGACTTGTAACAAAGATCAATGAAACCTGCACTAATTTCAGGGTGTCGCTTTATGCGGACGACGCTGCTGTATTTATCAAGCCGACATTGGAGGACTATCAAGCAACAATAGCTGTCAAGGTGTCGATATACCTGCTGTACTGGGGCAGTAAGAAAGGTTAACTCAGTTCCCTTTGCACCTACCTTGGATTGCCCTTGCACTATAAGAAATTGCCGAAGTCTGCAATACAACCAATAATTCAGAAAATAGGTGGCCGATTGCCTCTCTGCAATACCAACATACTCTATTTTATCACGATTTCCAAGCTTCCAAAACGGGCGATCAAATTGGACAAGATCAGAAGGAGTTTTCTTTGGAAGGGGGACAATCCGGAAAACGTGAGGGGTGGTCATTGTTTGGTTAAATGGAATGTCTGTACCAGATTGCGATGGGCTGGGCATAAAAGACCTTGAGAAATTTGGTAGGGCCCTGAGATTGCGATGGCTATGACATGACTGGGATCACTGAGAAATCACTGTGAAGACCAAACTGATCGCCAGCTCTTCTTTGCCTCAACCTATGTCAATAGGGGAAATGGGATTTTTTTTTTTTTAAAAAAAAATCTAGACCAAGGGAAGAGACGTCCCTTGGCTTTCTATTGGAAATGGGATTGATACACCATTTTAGGAAGCACGATGGCTTAATGGTATGTCACCAAAACAAATGGCACCGAACCTAAATTCTCAGTCAAGATTCAAGTACAGAACAGTCCAAAAGGAGCTGCATAATTTAAACTGGATCAGAAACTTGAAAAGACTTGATACTGAAGATTTGATTGACGATACTCCTTTTTACAGCTTTACAGGGGACTACTCTAACAGAATAAAAAGACAAAATCATATGGAAGTGGACTGCCAATGGCGAATATAGTGCCTTTTCTGTTTAGAGCAAGCCCAATGCGCGACCGGCGCATGTCAATGCAGCTCCCCTTCAGCCGAGACAGGTGACGAGCTCCCACAGCGCGCGACGATGAGCTCCATCTTCTATTCTGTGTGCGGGTGGACAGAAATGCCTATGGGGCCGATGAGCAGTGCAAACAGCCGGAGTCGACGGTCTCGTCTGCGAGCAACAAGCAAAGGAATCTTTCCATTTCTCTTTCCTCCATCTCAATTCTTTACTGATATATCGGTCGAATAGACAAAGTAATGGGCTTGCTCTTATGAGATTCAGTTCATTGGCGCCATGCAGGCTTTCCCCTATGCGAAGCTGTCGAGCGCTAGAACCAAAATGCCGCTTCTTTGCGTGGTTAGCGCCGCAGCACAAAATTCTAGTGCACAGAAAACTGGCCTCACGGGGTTGATGTCCTTTATGCCAAACTGAACCAGAAACCACTGCACATCTTCTTGTTCACTGCAGTTCAGAAAAGGAGTTCCTGTTGATAGCATTACTCTGTCAGGTGTCAGCAGCTCCAGCTCTACATGACGTGTACAATTCAATGCAATGCAAACTGTACATTTTATGAATCCGCATTATTGCTAATGAAGAGTCCTAAAATAAGTGTCGCCAGACATCATGTTTGACCATTCGTCTTATTTAAAAAAATATATTTAAATATAAAAATAAATATGTCATGATTAAAATATATTCAATGATAAAATAAATTGTAAAAAACTAAATAAGATTTGTGCAAAAAATTGAATAAGACAAACGGTCTAACGTGATGTCTAAAAGTTAACAGCAACATCTATTTTGAGACGGAGGAGTAGCTACAAATGGTATTTTTTACGTGCATGGACACCAGACAATGGCGTGCACTGACGCCGGATGATTGGAGCATAGTGCCGCCGGGGATAAAGCACACCGATGCCCTGGGGGGATGGAATAAGCCGAAGTCTTATGTGGTGCTGTCTCCTCTAAAGATCTCTGCCACCAAGGCCGGCGACCGAGCTGCAAGAACGTGCCTGTGTGCGGTGAACGTCTCGCTGCCGACCAGGAGCGTGACGTCTCGCCGGCGCACACCAAACCGGTAATGAACAGCCATTCCCTCAAACAACTATCCATAGCGAGCCTTATCCTCTCCACCGACGAAACAGTAGAGAGAGAGGCGAAAAAGTGGCGACTCCGGAGCTCGTCCTTCCCGGGCCGATCTGGCCCCCCCCCCTGCCATCTCCGGCTAGCCGGTGATGTGTAAAGGGTGAGGGACCCTCCTTGTACAGCTATATTAGTAGTTTTTTTTTTTAGTTCTAGTTCGTAGTATTAGCTTTTGGTGGAGGCCTCGCCGGTTCTGGTGTCGTTCGTTCCCGGCGCCGGTACGGTTTCTTCCTTTCTTGTTTTCCCTTGTGGTGGTAGGCGTGATGCCTTGTGTCTTCCCCGTTGGCTTCCTCCCTAGCGGGTGTATTTCTTCCCCTTTCTTCCCCTTCTCGAATGCTCTGGTTTTAGATCCTTGGAGTGGTGGTGTCTGTTGTTGCTCTGCTCTGTGGCTTTCGGTTGGGCACTGGGACTCTTTGATTTGGGTCGATCGCGTGGTTCTGCTGATCCCCAAAGAGGATTGGAGTTCTCCTTTGCAGTCAAGCCCGGTGAAGCTCAATCAAGATCTACGGCTTCGACTCCTTCTTCCTCTGTTGCAGGAGCTGTGGCGGCTGCTGGACGGACCATCGGCATGCCAAACAGCCTGCTTGAAGAGGCTTTCTGCCCATCTGTGCTGCGATGGTTTGGCAGCTTGTTTCTGTTCACATCGCTTGGTCCGAGCATGGATGGAGGTGCTTCTTCCGATTTGCGCGCAGTGGCTTCAGCCTCGACATCATCGCTGCTCCTTGCTTTGGAGCCCTTCGCGGCGACAATGGCACCTGGTTCGTCGGAGGAGGAGGATTCTCCATTTTGAGGGCCTAATTAAAATTTGTAATATTTTTGTGTCCTCTTTTGTATGCCCAAAGGCCTTGATGAAATCTCTAACTACTGTATGGGCCTTTGTGCAAAATGTATGGATCTTTCCAGAGTAATGGAGATATTATAGCCCCCTGCGGGCGTATTTCCTTCAAAAAAAAAAACCGGTAATGCAGACCAAACAGCGGCGCCGCAGGCCTGTCCACGCAGAAATAAATTATCATTTCGTTGGAACCGGTGTAGAGACAAGCTGTTGCACAGCTTGGTTGCAAGTTTGGCTGTTGCTCGGCTACAAGCCAAGCTTATTGGGCTTGCTCTTAGAGCAAGCCCAATAAAATCGGCGTGGAGCCAGGCCACCTCCCATGGAACAAGGGGGTAGCGCCGCTATTCCCCAACAATCTGGCCCTAAACTGGCTCCAAAAAATAAGTTTTTATAGGCAGCGAACCCACCTTGCTGAGGAACCACCGCTTGAGGCACAATCCTGACCATCCCCGACCCCACAAAACGTGTGTCCATGCGCCAAGCTGGGGTTTTCACGGGCGCGTGAACGGCTACACGCCCGGCGCCGGCAGTTGCGCCAAACACAGAATCTTTCAGTCCTCTCTCTCCTCCACAAGCTGACCTGTCCGGCTACAAGCCAATTGTTAGGCTTAGGGCATGTTTGGCAGCTGCTTTTGCAGCTGCTTCATTGCCAGCTTATTCCAGAAAGAAGAAAAGCGGTGCCAAACATCCTTCTGAAGAAGTGCTTTTGAGTAAACGGAGGAAGAAGCGCTTCGCGAGAATGAACTGGGCGGGCAAAGCCGAAAAAAGTTGCTTATTCCGGCTCAGCGAACTTTCCCCCGCAATGCCGAACAAAATTGCCCTTCAACTTTGTAAAGAAATTACGGCGAATGCCACCGCGCCTCCCTCCCGTGACCCCGCGCCTCCAACTCCCGTGACGCACGCACCTCCTCTCCCTATCGCTCTCGCTCCTCTCTCCCTCTCGCACCGTGACGCAGCGCGGCCATGAATCCGTTGCGCCGGCCGTCGTCGGCAGCTGGAGCAGGAGGCCTGCCGGCCGGATCTGGAGGAGGGACGCGTGAAGAAGATTTTCCCCAACCTGCAGATGTCGATTTGGCTCCAGGCAATGGATCGACGGTCGGGGACGCGGCTGCTGCGGGCTTCAGCGCCGGCGGTGATGGCGTGGCGTCGTCAGCGTCTCCAGTCGCGGCGGCGGGGCCGTGGCCAGGCGCGGGCACGGCGACCGCGTGGCAAGGCGCCGGCGCGGCTGCGGCGGCGTGGCCAGGCGCGGGCGCGGCGGGGCCGTGGCCAGGCGGCGCTCCGGGCGCAGGCACGGCGAGGCCTTGGCCAGGCGGCGCTCTGGGCGCGGGCGCGGCGGGCCCGTGGCCCTGCGTTCCCGGCGTGGGTGGCGCTGCCGTAGGCGCGTGGCCTGGCGCCCCGGGGGTGGGTGGCGCGCCCGCCGGCATGTGGCCAGGCGGCCCCGGCGTGGGAGGCGCAGGTGAATGGCAGCAGTTTTTGGCGGGCGCGGCAAATTGGCTGCAGGGTGACGGCATGGCCGCCGGTGCTTCTTCGTCGGGTGGAGCTTCGCTTGGTGGTGATTCGGCAGCGGCAGCAGCAGCAGTTGAGCACAATATGCATGAAGGAGGTGGGCGAGAAGTAGGTGAAGGAGAAGCTCGTGGACGAGGTGGTCGTCGAGGCCGTGGACGAGGTGGGCGTCGAGGAGGGGGAGGAGCAGGAAGGCCTCCCATTCCACCTTCTGCCGCAGCGGCCGAGGACATGGACGATACAAGGTGACGGTCATGGACTTGAACACATTATCTGAATAATTCCGAATAATAGTGTTCTTTAATTGACCCTGTGAACCATTCTGAATAATTCTGAACAATAGTGTGCGAGCTCAAATATAATTGCCCCTAGTGAACAATTCTGAAACTTAATTGTCCCTATGATGCAAGTGAATTTGATTAATCCTTTTTTTAGTGCAATAGAAAGGTGATGACTGTATTTCTTGTGACAATGTTGTTGAACTAGCTTTGCATAGTAGACCGTGATGTACAATACTTGAACTAGCTTTGCTATTTTGTATGTTTCTATGGTTGGCAACAGTGTGGCAGATTGGAAAGATGAGAATAACACTAGAATAGTGTGCGAGCTGTTTGCGGAGGAATGTAAAAGTGGTAATCATTCAGGCGCACATTTGAGCAAGCTTGGATACAAAAATGTGATGGAAAAGTTCAAAGAGGAGACCGGTCTTGCATACACAAAAAGGCAGTTAAAGAACAAATGGGATCGGTTAAAGGTCGACTATGGCATTTGGAAGAAGTTGACTAAGCAAACGGGGTTAGGATGGGATGCAAGTCACCAAAATGTTGACATGCCCGAAGAATGGTGGGCCAAGACATGTAAAGTAAGTGTCATAGAAGTTGACTATTACTCATGTTATATTTGCAGCCACCATGTTTTGATAATGACATTTGTGTTCTCTTTATATTATAGGCTATCAAGGGAGCAAACAGATTCAAGGAAAAAGGTCTTCCATGGGAAGATAAGTGCCGCATAATGTTCGAAGAGTTTCGGAACACCGGTGAAGATCATTGGAATCCTTGTACTGGTTTGCCGCCATCTCCAACAACCAATTCTTGCGATAATTCTGCCATCAACCTAGATGAAAGCCAAGGTAACAACAACGATGATGATAGTGAACCGGAGGAGGTTACACCTACAAGTGCACGAGGGAAGCGAAGTACGACGCCAAGTAATAATACAAAGGGAAAGAAAGCAAAGAGTAGTGGCGGTGTATGGATTCAAGATCAAGTTGGACAACTTATGGGGATATCTAAGACTATATCAACATCTTGTGAGTCCATTGCTACAAGGGGGAGGGAACAAGCAGGTTCTTCCATAGAGGAAGTTATGGAATTGGTGAGGCAGTGTGGTACTACAAATGGGACTAAAGAGCATTTCATTGCTTGTCAAATTTTCACCAAGGGGGCTGAAAGGAGAATGTTCTTGGCAGGAGCAAGCACTGATGAGGAAAGATTTGCTTACTTGACCCAGAAGCATGAATGGATGACTAGGAATGATGTAGCTAAGTAGAACTATTATGCTTCCATGTTGCAACATGAAGCCTTGTATCTTTGCTGTCACTTTTAATAATTGCCAAACCTTGTGCATTTCATGACTATGAGACAATCTCTATGACTATATATGCTTCTATGTTTAATGTATGCTTCCATGTTTAATTTTTGCAATGTTGTTTTGTTCCATACATCTGATTGTTCATATGGTTAATGAACAGATGTGGTTCTTCAGATGAGAGTGGCTGTAACACGGATGACAGCGCCTCCGATGATGAGTTGATTGCAGATACTATGGACATGATGGGCCAAGCTAGCACTATGATAACTGGTATTGCAATTGCATTGAGTGGCCATTATTTGACATATATTGACAAGAATGTGCCAAGGTGTCCACAACAGAGTGGATATTCTTGGGTTATGGAACATTTGAACACTCCAGGAGGAAGCCACAAGATGTTCAGAATGGATACAAGGCTATTCTACAGCTTGCATGACCTTTTAGTAAGGATTTATGGACTCAAATCAACCATTCATATGACCTCTTTGGAAGCACTTGGTATGTTTCTTGTGACTTTGGGTCAAGGGTGGTCGAAATCTGCTGTGTGGGGTACCATTAAGCATTCTACCGAGACAATAAGTCGAAAATTCGACGAGGTGCTGAATTGTGTGGTGGCAATGTGTAAGAATTACATAAGGCCTATAGATCCTAACTTCACTACTACCCACTCTAGGATTACTAATGATTATAGGATGATGCCACATTTCAAAGATTGCATTGGAGCAATAGATGGTACACATATTTCGGCAGTTCCACCTCCACATGATTATTTGAGATACATTGGAAGAAGTGGTAAACCAACCCAAAATGTATTGGCTGTCGTTGATTTTGACTTGAGGATCACTTATGCCTCCATTGGTCAGCCTGGGTCTATGCATGACACGGCTATGCTTTTTCATGCATTGGAAAATGATCCTGACTTTCCACACCCTCCTCTAGGTATAAATTACTACTTGTATTTGGCAATATTGTTCTTATGTTTGAAAATCATGTCTTTAGTAATGCATAACGTCTTGTAAATGCAGGATCATTTTATAATGGTGATGCCGGATACCCAAATCGTCACGGATACTTGACGCCATATAAAGGCCAAAGATATCACATTCTTGATTGGAGGAGGGGTCCTGCGCCACGCGGTGAGCAAGAGCTCTTCAACCATTTGCATTCAAGTGTTCGCAATTGCGTAGAGCGTACATTTGGCGTGTGGAAAAATAAATGGAGAATCCTTTTGAAGATGCCAAAGTACTCGATGGATAAACAAATGATGATTGTTGCTGCTACTATGTGTCTCCATAACTACATTCGTGAGAATGATGCACACGATAAGGATTTCACCAAGTGTGATCGTGATCCCGATTACGTGCCCACCATACCTTCCAGATATTCGAAGTATCTTCCTCCTCAAAATGCGTCGGACACATCAACTCCAGAATCAAGTGAACACACCATGGATAGGTTCCGTGATGACCTTGCGAGGGCAATCTACCTTTCTAGATCGACATGATCATGTATAGTTTGATGCATCACCGTATGCTATGTGAAGATCATGATGCTTTTGTAAACACTACCGTATTATGTTGCTGATGATCTTTTGGACACATTATTGTAATGTATTATATTAGTTCTACTATACTATTGCACTCTATTATTTTAGTGGTCAATATATAAATTATTAGTCCAATTTATTTTGTTGTGGAACATTATTTCTTTCATTAAACAGATATTACATGTGTATATCCATGTCTCAAATGGACAGGGGCACTTGGGTCATTTTGACAGGAAAAGCTATTTTCAGAAAACACAGGATAAGCTGTTTTGCCAAACAGTTTGACAGGATAAGCTGTTTTCACAGGATAAGCCGGAATGAGCCAGAAAAGCTATTTTCAGAATAAGCCACTGAATAAGCTGTTTTCAGAATAAGCAGAAGCCCTACCAAACACA
>RWGY01000922.1:0-95330 GCA_007726485.1 Eragrostis curvula | reverse complement strand
ATCGTACAATATGAAGCAAATACCATAAGTATAACTGTACAACTTAATTTAGTACGGAGGCATAAGTATTCAGGTCAGCGAATCACAGTTAGAGCCAACTCCCAGCCGACGAGCTGCAGGGTCGGCAGGCACAAGTCAATTCACGATTTGAATAATAATCACTCGGAAAACTGCATCACTCACTATCTTGATGTAGATGTTAGGCACCAGACCACCGTTGGTTGGCATGTTCAGATTGCTTTGACCTTAAAATATGTACTAGTAGCTTGGAATATATCGGTATTCTCCATTAGTCCAGCTAGTTCTATTTTTCTTTTCGAATTCGGCACCAGCTTATTCCAGGAACGTCCTACTTTAGAATAAAAAAACACCTTACTCGAGAGTCAATCGCTGCTGTACTCATTATCGATCCCATCGCCCTGTCCTTTTTCTCGGAAACCCATATCCACGAGGACTTTCTCAAACTCAAAGCATTCAGATATTCATCGGCCATTGCCTTCTGCGAGGACGCTACCAGCAGGTCCAGCACCAGCACCGACACCGGCCGTGCAACGGTGCAAGCATGGGGCCTTGCGACGGGAGCAGCCCGATCCGATCAGCAAGCGCGGCGGCACTGCAGCCCGTGGCGCACGGGCCCGGTCCGTTTGGCGCCCGGACATGTCGCGCCGGCCTCGCCAGGGGCCGCCGCATCGAGGCGCGGATTCCTTGTCGACGATCCTAGGATCCGGCGGCCCCGGACGGACGACCCGCACGGATCGAGACGGCCTGCAACCAAGGTGGGTGAGTGCGAGAAGGCCGGTCCGCGGATCGTTTGAACAAATAACGAGAGCGGTCTGGGTGGTTCGCAGCGTCACGTCCCCGTCGATCGAGACAGGGGCGCAGCCCCGTCGCCTTCCCCCGCTCATGCCCTTCCGGTTTCAGGTTCCCGTTCGCCCGCGCAACGTTCATCCGTCGCGTTCGTCGCGTCAGGTTGTTTTGCTTGCACACGCGGATAGATTATTGATTCTTCCACGGATGCTTTGATTAATTAATTAACACCAAACGTCGAAGTCTTACTCCAGTAATTGTTTGTTCACGCCGCTCTTTCTTATCACGAGTTCGCAGAAAGCCGGCACGTTCTTCTCTCGTCCATACACGTACGTACGTAGTGCGTACCGTGACCCGGAAGAGATGGATGAGAGTCGCACGCGAATTCGGCAGAGTCGAACGAACGAAGGTCAGTCGCCGAAAATCCGACGCGAGTGTGACGGGCCTCTTCCCTTTTGTTCCCTTTTGATTTAGTTCGCGGGACCACGGCAGGAGAGGAGGAATAAAACAGGATCTACGCCGCTCCACTCTACACGACCACTTGCACTCAGATTTGCGGCGAAAGCGAAATTCCAATCTGAAATTCACTGGACCGGACCGGACGAGCACAAAGGGCCCCGATCCGACCGCGATTTGAGCTTATCTATCTCCTCGTCACCACCCATCCATCCATTTCCCACCGCACATCTCGTCATGCGTCAACCCACTCCTAACTTCCGCGCACGCAAGTCACCTGACCGGCCGAACGGATCGGACGTAACGAAACCGTTGGAGCCGGTACTAGCTCGACGAAGGTTTCGTCGTCACTGCATGTACGCGGCGGGATACGATTCAGTCGATGGCGCCGTCGATCTCGGCCGTTTCCCCCGGCGCAGGCGCAGGTCAAAAGCGACGACGCCTGCCTAACTCCGCCGACGCAAGCCCGCGCGCGCGCACTCTCGGAAATGGGCACGGAATTCCACCGCATCCAGGAGTGCTCACGAGTCGTTCGTCTCTCGGCCTCTGTTGGTCAGCCGGGTCGGTGGTTTTGTGTACTTTTGTCCTGATGACTTGTACGAGTATACTCCGTATACGTCGTTTTCACCGGGCTGATAAACGCGCATTTCTTAGAAGTTCTGAAAGTCATTGTGAAGCTGGAGGACTCCATTTCACTTTGGGAATGAAATAGACGGAGACATGAACGAACGAACTACTACTACAAAGATTAGTGCGTCATCTGATGGTCCCGCACAGGAGGAAGTTGCGAGTGCGTTCCCGATATGCTTAATACTAAGAACAATTAAAGCAGGACGAACAAATTCCAAGCATCGTGCGCTTGCCAACGTCTTTCTGCAAGCGTGCGATATAGCACTACACTTTATATTTCGTAGAGCGTTTGTTTTTGCGGGTCCAATGATGAGAGCATGCCACTCTGGATCGCAGAGAGCAAGATATTATGGCTGCTTCGCTGGTGATTGTACGACGAAATTGCAATGTCTGGCCTTTTCCTTTCATAGGCGATGCCACGTAGTACATCTCAGTACGTATGTACCTAACAACATGGCCAGCCCTTCAATCACCATCGATCGTTGGCAGGGATAACATCGCCGTGTTACGTCTTGTCCGCTAATAGTCCGTGTTAGCCCATTAATAGTGGTTCAAACATTATCGTTGGAGGTTAGTAGCTAATGACCTTACGAGTGTAGGATCCGTTTTACAAGTCGATGGGTCAGATATCAACGAGCAACTCGTGGAAAAGGTATGTGAAACGCTTTAGCCAAGAGTCGGAATTAAGAAGTCTTCCTTTCCAGCATGCTTCAGCTTAATGTTGGTTTGCTTGCCACCATTCGAGACGACAACAAGGCATCCACCACACGCAAGAGACCTCGCCGCCGGTCTGCTTTGTCTTTGAAAAATCTGTTGCCCTTTCGGAACAGAACGAGAAATAGATAGATAACCCATCGTCGAGTAAAACGAGTCGTTCTGCTTTTGAAAGTGCTCCGCGCATGGGACCGCAATATGAGTGCTGCCCTTTCTACGCTCTCCCATTTTGTTTGAACAGATCTAGAGTGACCTCACCCAGAGGTAGCATGACATCAATCGGTGTGCGTGGCTGCTTCGATTACTTGTTGCAGCTCTGATTGATCGGACTATTCTACTCGATATCATCATGATTCTGACTAGTTAGCCAGCCATCATACACTGTTGCTTTGTGCCTACATTTTGCGTGAAAAGAGACGATCAAGGGATTATTTTTGCATTGCACTTTTGGCGGTGCCTCTCTAATCAGGCTTATCCGTGAAGCAATAGCCAGCCATGCGCTACCCTCAGGGCGTGACTGGAAATTGCCAGTATACCCGAAATGCACGCCGTGATCATGTTAGTTAGTACTAACATCTAGTACTTACGAAAATGGCTCACAAAATACATGCGCGCAGGAGTCCTAACATCTTGACTTGCTTGAATTCCATCAGCCACAGTTGAACGAAGCTCAGGCTCATTTCAGCCCCCCTACCTACCCTGTAGTAACCTGACCCAGATTAACCGCAGCATGGCATGGCACTCCACTCCAGCAGCGTGTGCGGGTCCGTAATCTCACTGATTGGTGCTGTCACCAAATGTGGCGAGCAAAACGGAGGCCCACGCGTCCACCACCTGACCACCACCACTATAGATCAGTCCACCGGTGCACAGGCACCACTGCCAGTCCGTCTCCACCACCTAACTAATTGCGACCCTACCAAAACAACGGACCGTGCCAAACCCAAACAACCACCAGAAACCTCCCCTCTCCCTCCCTCATCGCCGCCGCACCACGACGCCGAGGCCCCGACCGCTGCCACCCTCGCACCACCAGTCCCCTGCCCCGCGCCTGGCCCGCGCTCTGCCTTGCCTTGCCTTGCCACAGAGCCGAAAAAAAAAAAACTCAAAAAACCATCGCGCGATCGCAGAAACGCGCGGCGAATCGCCGTGCGCCAGCGCGCGAATCGAGGGCGGAGGCGGAGGCCCCCTTCCTTCCTTCGGCTTCGCCACCCCCACGCAGGCCTCCGGGATTAAACAAACCAGACCCCGCTTTACTGCTTGCTGCTGCTGCCTAGTCGGCTTGGTGCGCGCTCCCCTTCCCTCCCCATTTGTTTACTAGTCTCCGGCCTCTCCGCGCCGAACCTTTTCCCTCCTCGCGCAGCCGCGCACCACCCACCGCCCGCCTCCGTGCGTGCGGTGTGTCCAGCCGACCGCACTAGTACGGGATGTGATCGCGGCGGGTTAGCGCCGGCTGCTTAATCCGAGTTTTGCCGCTGGCCTGTGTGTTGCGAGCGAGGAGATGAGTCTGCGCGGACGAGGCGCGGGCGGCTGCTGCGTCGGTGGCTGCGCGCTCCTCGCCGCCGCCCTGGTAGTCACGGCGCTCCTGATCCCAGCCAGTGGAGGTATGTGCCAGTCGGCTGTGTTTTTCCTTCCCGTGGGAGCTTATGGTTTCGTCGTGGTATCCTGTGGGTGGTCGTTTCGTTTCGTAGCTTTGCTTAGGATTACGCGTTGCCCGGGTGAGAAGTAGGAGATGGTGTTGCTTACTCGTCAGGGTTTTGTCCTTGGCCCCTGGTGCGCTTGTTTGTTTACCACTACCCGTGAAACTGATGGTTAGAATCTGCTCTGCCATTAGAGCCAAACATCGTTTCAGCTTTTGACCCTTGGAATTTGATGGCGCATGTTGTTTGTGATTTGGCGTGTGCCATGAATTTAATTTCGTCCGGGTATTAAATTGAAGGTTGAAGAATGCATGCATAAATCAAACTCTCGGCATGACATGTTTGCCCTTTACTTGCTCGAAAAAACGAAAAAATAATAATAATAATAAAATGATAGAGTTTATGTACCTAAATTAGTAAATCCTTCTATTTGTCACCTTCAATTTATTGGATTCTTATTGACTTGCTTCAACAAATAGGATAATAATTCTGCATCTGGCAATGCTGGCGCTTAATTATAGATACTAAAGGGAAAGGCGTAATGACAATCTGGATGAAATTATTAGTTTACAATGGCTCCGAGGGCGAGGCATGTTTGCTCTGTGCTCTTCCTGGTTGCAGTGCGATATATGCGAGTGGGAATTAGGGATTCAATGTAGTGAGCGTAGCAGTAGTATTTGACGTGCAGGAGATGTGGCTTCACATTTTAATATGAAGAGAGAACCTTGTGGTCAAACAAGCATCTGGATTAGTGTTTAGCAGTACCAAAAATATAATGAGATCTTTTTGTAAGCACTATGTTATTATAGTTTACAAAGTGCGCTTGTCAGATTATTTTCACCAAATGTTCTTTACTCTTTTAAAATTTCCTTGTTATTAAAAAATGGAAAAGAAAACAGTGCTATGTTTTACTTTATTCCACTTAGATCAACGAATAAGTTCCTTCTATCGCATGGCGTACTTTTATGTACTACTCTCATTGAACGTTCTGTTTCATACTCATCTTTTTGAAGGTTTGAAGCAATCTCATGCTCCTGCTGTTGCTCGCAAGGTCCTTCTATCTGTAACAAGTTGGCACCCACAACATAACTTGGATAAAGCACATCGTCCATCACAAGAACAAGATCAAAGACTCAAAAGCTTAGGTCTATAAGTAAACATTTTACTTCAATGTTTTCCTTTTTTTATATATATATGGTGATGCATATTTCTAAACTAGACATAATTTGTCCGTATTATTTTGTTGCTAGGATTAACTCCGAAATCACCTGCATTAACAAGGCATGATCAATATACCCAAGCACAACAGTGACCTATGAAGTTACTTTTTGTTTGAGTTAATCCTAAGCTCTCCCAAGTCCAATGTCAAATAACAATGTTTTTTTTTTCTGTTTATTTTGTCTGGAAAATGATTTTAATCTTCTCATAGGCAGTCTTTCTCACATAAATCCATTTCGCTCTCTAAACAAGCAGTAATGCCTACAATGCAGCATAGCGCTTCAACTGACCAGTTTTATCAGGCACCAAACAGAGAATTACTCCAATCTATACAGATTGTTGGTGAGCTTACCAAGCTCTATCTGCATCTATGTAACAGTAAAAATTGATGATATTTATTTTTTCGCTTTATTCACAAGCCAAGAAAAATCACATTACATATTATGTCTCCATCATTTCAAATAAGTAATGAAATTCCAAATCCTCGCCCCCCAGATCAAGTGCCTGCGGCTTCGCCATCTGATCCAGTTCAACCAAATATGCATCATCCTAAATTTTTTGGAAACTCCCAGCTTCTGCACCTCTGTTTGGACAGATTTCTGGCATATTCTCTCACTGTTCATCACAACATCTATTTTCTCGATATTCATCACAACATCATCTCTCTCTTATGATCTATTAGTTCTGTGTTTGCTTTTAAAACTTGGACCAGCATCTCTCCTCCACATCTCCCTTCTACTAGAAGTCAACCATTCCTCCAGCTCATTCACCCTTATTAGTGACCACTGCAGAAGTGTCGGGTTTATGGTTACACAGTATCATAAGTTTATTGGTTGATTTAGTGGCATTGGGTTTCTCATACTTACCTAACTCGGAATCCGTTTGAGCCTACCATTTGCATGGCAGCAGCTCCTCTATCATATCCTACTCCAACAGGCCAGAAGACATCTAGTTTACCTGTTGCTTCAGCTCTGACAGAATTTCCCTGCCAACGGAAACCTCCCATTGACTTGGTGTCTAGCTACTCCATTCATTTCAAAAGTGCATGGTTATACAACCCATTTGTACTGTATACTTTTGTAGATATAGCAGCTGTATCACCCTTGCATTCAAATCCCTGTGATTTTTATCATCTGCATTTATACATTTGAACCCTAGATTGTTCTGAAAACCTGTGATTCCTGATGCAGGACCTGCTGTTCGTCCGATACCAGTGGCTTCACCCCCAGTTTTGGCACCTCCCATCAGAGATTATTCACCACCGCCTGCAATTGGGCAACAGATACAAAGTATATCTCTGAAGTGTCGTTCAAACGAGTATTCTTTCCCCCCTCTAGGGTATAATTAACATATTTTTTGTTCTAAATAATCTAGTAGCAGCAGCAGCTTCTCCAGAAACAACAGTTCATCCAGCTAACCATGGTAAGTACCATGGAGTTCCAGTTGCAGCACCTTCAAAAGAAAGTCACTACCATCCGATGCCTGTTAATAATACACATGGAAAGACTCATGGAGCTCCAGTTGTGGCACCACCAAAGAGAAGGCATCACCACTCACCTGCAAAAAAAACATATGTAAAAGGTCTGCTACAAAAATCCCTAACAATACCCTGTACTATGACGTACCTGTAGTTGATAGTAAAATGATTCTTGAGTTATGTCGTGCAGGACCTGCTGCTTCTCCCTCGAAGTCCCCCGTCATCCATAGGAAGAGACACGGCATTCCTGTTGCACCATCTCCAAAGGAACACTCCAGCCAGTTACCTCCAGCAAATCATAGACATCACAAAGGTATGCACATACTGAGCACACTCGTAGCAAAAAGTGGACTTGTATCAGTAAAGTGATGTTTGAGGCAGGTTACACGATGAGAGTAAATGCATTAATCTCAAAGTGATGTTTGATGCAGGTTCCTACCCTGTTATAAGTCCTGCTCCACATAAAACTAAGAATGCTTCTGCACGAAACCATGGACATTCTGGTTTACATCATAGTCCCGCACCTGCGCCTGTACCTTTGCGTCCACCAAAAGGAAAGGAACAAGGAAGTCCTGCATATGCTCCACACCAGCCCCATCAATATCATTCGCCATCTTATTCTCCAGGTTAGGGTTATTTGCTTAACATTATCTTCAAAAAAAACAAATGCTCTGACAATATCTCCTAAGAGCACAACAAACAAGCATACATGCCACCAGTGTTGTTTTTGCCGAAGGCACTAATATTTGAGTTTGGTTGGGCTCACGCGTGGATTGCCGCTGTCATAGTGTTGAAACATGAAAGTCTCGATACATCTCATGCAATTGAGTAGTTGATCAACATTTTCTAATACTACTTTTGCAGGACCTGCTCTCCCGCCGGTGCAGGCACCTGACAGTCCTGCATTCAAAAAGCACAAGGCTCTGGCACCAGCACCTAGTCAATCGTTGCTACCTCCACCATCAAATTCATGTATGCTGAGGATAATGTTGTATTATTTGAATATATCACTTTGAAAGTCTCTGCATTAGTCAACTAATTATTGCGTATCTCATTTTGGTTGTGCTAGACTGCCCGGCATTAACCTGTCAAGATCCCAAGACCAATAGTCCTCCGGGGACATGTCTCTGTGTGTTGCCACTAAAAGTCGAGCTTCGCTTTGCTATAGAATTGTACTCATTCTTTACACTAGTCGCGGAACTTGCACAAGATATTGCATCTGGACTACTCATGAATCAAAGTCAAGTTCGTGTTATGGGAGCAAATGCTGCACCTGAAGACCCTGGGAAGACAGTTGTCCTTATTGATCTTGTGCCGATGGGTGAAAAATTTGACAATAAGACAGCACTTCTAATATTTGAAAGGTTTTGGCATAAGCAGATCATCATAAATCGTATGCATTTTGGAAACTACGATGTTTTATATGTTCAATACCAAGGTGAGAGTCCTCCATTACTTCTTGTTCAACTAAATATCAGTTTCTTATGTTAACCTCTTTGATCTGTTTTGTCGATTATTTCACTATTTGACATTTTGACTTCATCTGTTTATCATTTTATATTGTTCAGGGCAATAGTTAATTTACTGTGCATTTTTTTCTGCTTCCAAAACATTGGTCCTGATATGCATGGTTTTATTTACTCATGCAGGTCTTCCTCCGTCACCACCATCTGGAAGCATGAATAATGGTCTTAGCAATGTAAATAATCCTGGATTACGTCCGTTTGCTGTGGATGTGGGAAATCAGAGACAGGGAGAAAGAAAAAGCAGGGGCATAACTGTAATAATTGTTCTATCAAGTGTTTTTGCTTTTATTTTATGTGCTGGAGCTGCATTGGCGGTCTATTTCAAGCTTAGAAACAGGAATCATTTAACCGAAGCATCTCTTATTCCAGCAAAACCTGCAGGTAGCAAGACATCCAATTCATTCCTTTTATCTTTCTATATGTGACAACTTTTAAAAGGCAGCGAAATTGAGCTTGGTGAACTTCTTTTCTGCTGAAAACATAAGTTGCTCTTTTTATGAAAACTTGAACCATGTGGCCACAGATTGTTGTCTTTATAGGATATATTAGAGAATAGGAAAGTTGATCATCATTTCCATGCCTATGGTCATTCTGAGGCTTAGTATGTGCTGCAAACTAGTGCACGGAGTTGCTTTTTTTGTATTTAGCTTGAAGAGCAGTGCACTGAGAAAATCGAAAGTGTTAATTCCATAGCGAAAACTAATATTTCCACATTGGAAATGCAGATCCTGGGTCTGTAGTGGTTGGGAGCAGGATAGGAAGCAGGCCTATTTCGGCATCACTGTCCTTCAGCTCAAGCATGGTGACATATAAAGGATCTGCTAAAACATTTAGCTTGGCTGAGATGGAGAGAGCTACACAGGGATTTGATGAGTCCAGAATTATTGGTGAGGGTGGTTTCGGACGTGTCTATGAAGGTATTCTTGATGATGGAGAACGGGTTGCTGTCAAGATTCTGAAGAGGAATGACCAACAAGGTACCCGCGAATTTTTGGCTGAGGTTGAGATGCTTAGCCGATTGCATCACAGGAACTTGGTTAAGCTGATAGGTATATGTACAGAGGTGCATAACCGATGTTTGGTATATGAGCTCGTTCCAAATGGCAGTGTGGAATCTCACTTGCATGGTAAAACTTCAGTATTCTTCCTATGACTTAACTTTCTTCATTTCCTCTCAACTTCTGTTTCAACATTTTATTTTGTCATATTCTTAGCAAGAGATGCAGTTGATAGAGCTGCTATAATATTGCTACTCGTATGAAAATCAACCGGTGCTACTTTTAATTTGCATTGTTTCGAATTGCATTATGTCAAATTGTTGATAATTGATACCAGAAAATGAAAACATATGTTTTCAAATTCTTAATATTGGGCTAGTATACTTGATACCAGAAAATGAAAACATATGTTTTCAAATTCTTAATATTGGGCTAGTATACTTGATACCAGAAAAATGAAAACTTATGTTTTCAAATTGCAAGCTTGGAAACTATGAATCCATGCACTTTTGTAATGGAATTCTATTAATTATAAGCAGGATCAGATACGGGAAGTGCTCGACTCGATTGGGATGCTAGGCTCAAAATTGCACTTGGTGCAGCACGTGCACTTGCTTATTTGCATGAAGATTCAAGTCCACGTGTCATACATCGCGACTTCAAATCAAGTAACATCTTATTGGAATATGACTTCACCCCGAAAGTGTCAGACTTTGGCCTAGCGAGAACAGCTTTGGGTGAGGGAAACGAGCATATTTCAACTCGTGTTATGGGAACTTTTGGGTATGTTGAGTCAGTCTTATTCTCTTTACCTTTCCGTAGCTGATTGAATATCAACTTATTGCTATTTCTCGATCAAATCTTATTAGGTATGTTGCTCCTGAATATGCAATGACTGGGCATCTTCTAGTAAAGAGTGATGTCTACAGCTATGGTGTTGTTCTTCTTGAGCTTCTTACAGGAAGGAAACCGGTAGATATGTCAAGACCTCCAGGACAAGAGAACTTAGTCGCATGGGCTAGTTCTCTTCTGACAAGCAGGGATGGTTTGGAAGCAATCATAGATCCTTCACTTGGGAGTAGTATCCAGTTCGACTGCATTGCAAAAGTAGCAGCCATTGCTTCCATGTGCGTCCAGCCTGAGGTGGATCAGCGGCCATTTATGGGAGAAGTTGTTCAAGCTCTTAAGTTGGTATGCAACGAGGGCAGTGAGTTCAATGAGTCCACAAGATTTAGCCAAGATCTGCATACCCAGGATGCGGAGATTATGAGTAGAACAAGTCTGGATATGGACATTGAACCTTCAGAGCTATTCACGTCATCAGCACGTTATGATGTTATGGATGCCTCTGGTTCTTTTCGACGATATTCAAGTTCAGGTCCTTTAAGAGCAGGTAGACCTGGGCACAGTAAGGAGAGGGGCTTGTCCACGGGCAGCTCCAGTGAACACGTTGGTCTTCAGAGATACAGGGTTGATTCAGATTAATCAGTCAGCAGACTTCTGTGGAAATGCACATTGGCTTATTTTTCCAAGCCAGATTTCGTGTTAATTGTGAATATCTGTGGAAAATGGCAACAGGCGTAAAAGGCAGTGTCAACTTGAGCTGTGACCGCGAGTGACGACACCTTGGGTGGCTTCCCTGGCTTGGCAATGGGCTGCTACCCTGCTAGACAGACAGTGCAGAACTGAACAGTTACCGCTGCCTCCAAGTCCTCTCTCAGAGACAACATCTGAAGGCTGCAACGACAAACAAGAAGACTTCGCACTTCTTCTGTACAGTGCTAGAGATGTATAAATGCTTCAGCGAGGACGTACCCGGATTTTCAACTGTAAATCCCAACGAGCCCTCCTCAGATTCCCCTTTCTGTCACACGACGGATATATGAAGTGAAATCTCAGGAACCCAGAGTTCTGTCACCATTTTTTTGGGTTCAATGAAATAATTTTTGTTCCACTATTTAGTTGCAATTTTTAGCATTTTTTTATATGCTGCCAATGGTTTGATCTGCGTGCAAACGAGATAAAAGGACCTTACAACGTTACAATGTTGACCGGGATTCCTTGCATAATTTGTGATTTCTCACGTGTCCAAACCACTAGCATAAAAATTCCCCCAAAAAAAAAAACCAACTGGACACAGATACTGAAGTCAAGAATAGCACTACCACATTAAATGGCTGCAGTTGCATTTCAGGTGCGGCGGGTTAATTTTTTTGTTGGCCAACGTTCATTCCATATCCATGCTGAATATACAAGCCAAAATGAATAACAAATTCCATCCTTAATACAACACCTTCCCGGAGAAAACCACACTGAAAAAATAGTGGGGCTGGCAGCCTGGCAGTATTCATCCAGTAGATGCTGTCGCCTACATGGTTACATTCAAACTGTAGGGGCTCCGGCATCAAGCCATCAAATCATTTTGCAAGGCCAAGGAAATCGACAATTGGCTGAGAAGATGAACAAAAAAATAGACATTGCACCAACAAATATCGAGTGCAAAAGACTAAACACATCGAACCAGCAAAGAAAGGACAGAAAAGATCGCAATCACTGCAAGAACTAAAACACCTAGGGAGTGTGTACAAGTCTGCATGTCGGTTAGGTTGCTGAAGGAACTTCGTTTTCCTCATCAGCAGGAGGAGCATCTTGTTGGTCACCAACAGCTGGAGGATTTTCTTTGTCAGGAGAAACAACTGCAGAGAGCCAATTAGAAGCTGTTGCTCCGATTTCAGGGTCCAAATGCCCATTCACGTTCACAGGAGTAATAGATATCTGCAGGTTATGAAGTGGGATAAACATTTAGAAATTTGAGAGAGAGGGAGGGAGAGAGGGCAGAGAGAGAGAGAGAGAGAGAGAGAGCTCACAAATCCATTCTCCAAAGCTCTTAAATCAATATCCTCATCTAAACCTTCTTGCTCCTTCTCAACGAGCTGCATTTTTATGTAACAAACAAGAAAGGAAATGATGTTCAGAATTCTCTCAATTCTAAAAAGACAATCAGCACTAGAATCGGCCGAGTCAGAGAAGTGGCTTGGACAATAGCAACAATGTGATTTTACTGCATCAAATCAACTGAAAAATGCAATCACCTCAGCACGGAATAATTTCTTGACTACTTCCCGAACCTCTTGTTTCCCAGCAGATGCAACAGACTCAACCTCGACTAACTTTCGCTGGGCATTGACCCTGCGTGCAGCTCCCTGAAGATGAAAGCAGAATTCAATCTGAGAATCTGATGTGAGAATGAAAGAAATTTGTGTGGCACAAAACAAAGTCTTCTTACTGCTGCAGATGCATCCTTTCCAAGCTGCGCCAGCTGAATGCCAAGGCTTTGATGCATGCCCATAAAGTGAGCAGCAGATGAAGGTCTGCTTGATGACACAGCCTGCCAACTTTGAGCGGGACTGTGTACACTTTGTTTGGTCAGCTTGAAACCCTGGCATCAGGAGAATACAAAAGTAAGTACACAAAAAAAAGAACTAAACCTATCCCATGCATCAGCTATTTTTCTATACAGTTGTGAATGTAAATCAGCTCAAATAAATTTCTTGTGACTCCATTTCATCGTGAGAACCCTGGTGCTGCAGCACCTGTGCCTCTGCGCGCTGCCCTTTGTTACTGCTGCCCATGGAGGGGTCAGGAGAACTGTGTGGTGCACTGTGGGTTCAAGCTGGGATAAGCGTGGCGGCAGACCAGGAAGGTGGCAGCTCCAACCCTGAGAACTGTCAGGGCTTGCATTGACGAGCTGGTAAATAAGTTTCCAAGATTGATGCGCTGCTATCAACCCCCCTCCTCCTATCTTTATTCTTTCACTATCGGAAGAGTTTATTGGTCGACTTGTGAAATGTGTGAATGGAATGCAAAAGGGAACAAAAGGTTTGAAGAAATTTCTTCAGTTCATAGGTGTCCTTCCAATTAACAAGGATGCCATGCCTTACAGATAACTGAACAACCTTACAGTTCATATATTCTTCTGAACAAAATTTCAGAATATTGTCTCTTTTGCGGATAAGACAATAAGGTAGCGCATATATGGTTAAGAATTCTCTACAGCTCAGCAGTTCGAAGTCAAGATATAAACTTATCATGCAGAAAGCATCAACTGACTGCTGGGCAACAAATTGACACACCGCTTTGCTGCAGTGGGCTATAGCAAGTTCATTCAAAGTATGGTCCATGCAATTGAGGTTATAACTGTATTGTGCTAGAGAGTAGCAATAGTATGGTCCAGCTATGCTTTTAACTAACTCTCAAGATGAAACACGTAAATGAGTTTGTGTAATCCTAGAGCTACGGAGCTACCCTTCACCCTAAAATGGAGCTTAAGATTCAAAGCATAATTAACAAAATAACCTTATTTGTAGATGGTGAGCTTGGAACCCCAATATTCAGCAGGCACCCCCTGAGGAAAGTTCCTTTCTCAATGTCTGCCAAGGCAGCATTTATCAATGGCAAACACACTTGAGCTGCATCCTTGAAGTCACTGTCTTTGCTTTCATCCTTCTTCCTAGTCACATATACCAACAGTGTATTGTTAGCTAGTTTTACTACAAGGCTAACGTTGTGGAAAATTTGAATTATAAATTCAAGAGAATTAGAGGCATGCTCACCAATTCAATGAGATCGCAATTGAAGGCACCCCATACATTAAAGCCTCCCTTGCAGCAGCAATGGCAGAGGAGTGGAACCTACAGAATTCTGCAGCGAATTAATAACAAAACAGAAAACGGGCAACAAATAGGCCACTTCTAAAACAAGAGCATACATCTCATATCCACAATTTGACCCTGCGCTGATACCGCTGATCACCTGTATTAACCAAAATGAAACCATCCACAATGATGAAATGTTTAGAGGATCCAGGTTGTAAACAGAAAACAAAGCTAACAAGCACAATACCAAAGCTGGCGCCGACCAAGAAAATAGCCTCCCAGATAATGCCAATGATACGCAATCCACCGGTGTCCCTAAGTTGGCAATCATCAAAGTGAGCAGAGAAATAAAAAATGGAATAGTAATTATAGTATCAGGGACCAAACTCGGATACAGATGAATGAATATCCTCACCTGATATTTCGAAAGCCTTCGCCCCTGTGAATTCATAGGACGTCGCGGTGATGGTCTCACGGATGGTAATCGAGTGGCCGCAGGCTGGCTTGTCCCTTCAATCAAAATGTCTGCAAATTAGTCTCGTTCCAGAATCACAGAACAGAAACTAACTAGTTTCCACGAGCTCGCATTAAATCCAACCGACATGTCGAATCCTTTGTGATCAAGAGTGCAATGCGAAGGCTAAATCGAGTTTGTTCGGATTGAGGCACATACGAATCGGGGGCGCACACGTGCACGTCGCAGCGGCCGCCGGCGACGAGCGCGTCGACGAGAGCCGTCAGACCCGCCGACCGGATCCCTTCGGCGCAGGTCAGCAGTACGACGGGCCTCGCCGGCGCTCCATCTCCCGCCGGGGCATCGGAAGCCTCCGCCGCTGGGGCCTCCGTCTCCGCCGCGGTGGTGGTGCCGACGTCCTCGGCCGGTGTCGGGCGCCGCGCGGCGAGCACGGACTGGAGGTTGGAGACGAGCGCCGCCGGTAGAGGATTGCGTTTCGGGGCGTCGTTGCCGGAGCTCTCCGCCATCGGGGCTTCGCCGCCGGAGAGAGGCTGTGGCCTTGTCGGGGATGGGGAAGAGAGAGAAGAGGGAGGGAGAGAGACGGAGAGGTGTACGAACGACGGAAGGGAGCAGCGGTGGTGGTGACAGGGACGGACGAGGAGGCGGAGGTGGAAAATGGACTGAAATAGCGAGATGGGCTGGGCGCGCATAGTTTACGATTTCAAGGCCGGCCGGGCCCGCTTTACGTGTAGGGAGAGGCTCCTTTCCTGACCTGATTTGGGGAAAAGTTGAGTACCGATTCAGCAAAATGCGATCAGATCAACTTTGTCGTCGTTTGATAATCGATCTTTAATTTGTTCTTTGCGATCACAATTCACATTGTGTAATTTGAAACCTAAATCACTATAACTAATAGAAGTTCCTACTATATAGATTAGTATCTTATGATTTGAACCTTTTGGCGGTAGCTATTAGGAGCTTTCTTTGACCAATGCTACTAGTTCATCAGACTCGAGATCTCCCTTTTGTGGTAGACTCACTTTTAGCAACGCACTACTACGACAACCGTCTAGGTACTCTCGTTAGTGCTTCTTGATTCGCCGCGTTGATTTGTTTGACTAAACGCTCCAGCCGTACGTCTCAACATCGAGTAGAGTACGGAACACCCCATTCCATCCTAACATCATGGCCATTTACGGTTGGGGACAGGCGTACTGATATCAACGGGCAAGGTGTTGAAAGTTGCTTGTGATCTGCTTCTGAAAAATTAGGCCATCATGTCCCCGTCGAGGCATTCACAGCGCACTCTGCTCGCTAGTGGGGCTCAATCTTGGTGGGGCTAGCTACCGTCCCGTTCCGGCAACGGTGATGCCGTTCCTCGTCAAACTAAAATATCGCCGGTGGCTCGAGGACACGAACAGGATGTGCGGCCACGTACACCTCGATCGCGGAATAATGCCGACGTGCGCGCGTGGACGAGTGGGGTGCGCACGTTGGCAGGGCCAGCAGCACATTTGTACCGACCGATGTACGCGCGGATCGCAGAATAATTGGGGATTCGGAGCCAGCCCAGCCCAGCCGATGGAAGTTGGGAACCGCACGGAGGCGCTCGCGGCGGGGCGGGCAGGCAGCGCCATGTGAGTCCTTTTTTCAGAGCTCATGTGAAGCGGGGCTAGCTACCAGCGAGGGGTCAGAATGCCCGTGTCCTATTATCCTCTTGTGTAGAGCGATCGCGCAGGCACGCCAGGACGGGTGGATCGTGTCGGATGCGCCGGCCGCGCGCGAGGAAAAAAAAAAAAAAGGCTTTGGATCGCGTCGCGCCGGTTCTCTGTCGCCGACGCCTGGATGAGGTGGAGGACCAGGCGGCTTTGGGGCGCGCGGTCGATCTCGGCCACTTTTCCATAATGACCATGAACAGTTGCTCCTATAGTGGCCAAATAAGGCTTAGCTGCTCTTATAACAAAGGAGTCCATATTAACAATGTAAATTTGATCTGATTTTTTTATGTGTGATTTAAATAGACATACATTTTCACAAATAAATTGTCCAAGCTGAATTATTGCCAATGTCTCCTCCCATGAGTCATGATTGAGAAAGTGCCAATTCAAATAGAGTGCATTCAACATGATGTTACTGTCGAAATTCGAAATCCTTTTATTTTCATCTATTAAAGAATATTTAGGTCCCCTGCCTAACCTACGCGGTTCCGTCATCATTTGGACGCATGAGGATCAGGTTAACGAGTGAGAGGTCACATGATGGCATCTGACCAACGTTGCTGATGAAATGTTCCCGTTGATTTTTCTTTTGGAACTTTCAGTTAAGCAAGATGCTGGGTCCGGTCTTCGTTTTCACTTTTATCTCGTGCTCTGCTTGTGACACGTTCAATGCCACAGCTTGACCTTGCATGGTCGTACCACCTAGTACTCAGTTTCTTTAGACCAAGTACACTCCTCTGCTTTGATTTCTGTGATCAATGAAACGTGGTTGGAATTATTACATCAGTACCTTAAGCTGTACTCGTGTCATCATGTAACTGAATGCTAGTCTTAGAAGATAGATGCCCATCCAACCGATAGCCGGCCAAATTAGTGCACGTTATGTTACCCGTTTCTAGAATCGAACGCTATTATTAGGAGTTTCCCCTGATTAACCAATCCGTGCCTGTTTTTAAGGCCTACCAACGCAGCTATATGGCTAATTATATCCCTGGGCAGGTAGCTAGCTGCTGCTACCTGGCAACGGAGACAAACTACTCATACATCACATCGCGCCTTGAAAGCCAAATTCAAGGGAGGCCTGGCCTACAGAGGCCGGCACCGGACGCCGTACGCACGCACGTCGATCGGAAATCATTCATCACAAGAGAAGGACATGGCGAGGGCTCGGGCAACCGCGACGACGGTGACGGTCGCCTTGGCGCTGCTGGTGGCGGCGTTGTCCGCGGAGGCCGGCCAGAACTGCATCTGCGAGTGCATGAAGCTGTGCGCGCAGGCGAAGATCCCGAGCCTGCAGGAGTGCCAGGACAAGTGCCGGGAGAAGGCGTGCGTCCGGAGCTGCGAGGAGGCCTGCAAGGGCAAGGGCTACCCCAAGCTGCCCACCGAGGGCATCGCCCTCTGCGAGTTCGAGCCGCTCACCCCCGACGAGGAGCAAATGGTGCCGCACTGATATCATCGTTGTTGCCTCCTCCTGTGTTCTGTTTCCGGGAGATGTGATCGTTGCTTGCTGGTTACTACCACTACTCCTGTATACATAGCATGCCCTTGTGATCCTTCTCGATCTCTGGATCTGTGTACTGGCTTTACGGATTTGTCTTTTCTGTTTGGTTTATGGTTCTGCACTGCTCGATCGATGTCCCGGCTCCCTGCCGTGCTGGACGATGAACAATTCTGAAGCTCGATCCACGCGATTTATCGGCCCGTCTTTTCCGTTTAGCATACAACAATTTGGGCCCACAAAATGATGCACGCTACTCAGAGACCCATACCAGGCCCGTAGGTGATCGGGGTTCTCTCCCAACAGGCCCAGACCAGGCCGCGGTCGCGTTCGGGACACACACCACAACAACCGGCCGACAAATGGGCCGTATCTCAGCCCACATGGCGCTCATCGTTCGCCTTTATAGTCGCTTCGGATCCTGCCTCTGGTTCGCGATCCAACGATTCTCGTGACCCTAGGGTGGTCGCCCAATGAAATAGCGACCACCCCCGGTCGCCGGGGGATAGTCCCTGGTGGAGGAAAGCCGCCGCCCGAATGGCCCTTAATTCCGATCGAGCGCGCGCCACTCGTTCAGGCCTCGCCGTGCCGCGTGCCACGGAAAGACCGCCGCGTCTGATGAGAACTCACTCGCCAAACAGATGGAGGAAGCGAAGTTCGGCGTTATATAAGGGGAGCGTACGCTGACACTAGCCATGGAGGTCGGAAACTGGAGGCCGATCGATGCGCGGACGAGCCGCTCTGCTCCACAAATATTTCAAGCCTAATCACTCTTCCAAGCTGCCATCTTCAGTGCCTGCTAATTACCGTCGGGTGGTTAGAAGCATCGCTGGCACAGCTAGTGGCATCCATGTTGAGCATTTCAAAGGCAGAGGCCAGAAATGCCTTCAAAGTATCTAGAAAGAGTACATCTTTTACTATTTTTTTTTTGCGAGTACATCTTTTACTATGTGCAGTTGAAATGTGTGGAAATTCGAAGATTTATAGTTTTCACCTCAAAAATATACAAGATGATTGCTTGATGAAAACGATGCACTTGCCATGGTACCCCTTTTTGTTTTTGCAAACTATCAAGTCCATTAACTTGCAGTTGAACTAAGGGTAATAAAAAAGATTTTATCCTCTATTGAATTTTATGTTTGTTTTAGAAAAATGAGTTGTTTTGTTTATAGCTAGCCTTGGATAAAACTGCTCAACCAGGGTTTGAATATTAGTGAGTAGAGTCATAATCTTAACTCCTTATTTATGACCTATGACGATTCCTGATATATTACAAAAAAAAAGCTAAATTTATAGGACATCTCACCACTACTACAAAATTAGTTTGAGTAAATAGCAAGGGGGGTATGGGATCAAAATACTACTTTGTCGAGATAAACACGCATGCCACTGCCCAAATATTGTGTTTGTGCAATTCATAGTATGCATCATGCATATGTTTGGAAAAAAAAAGATAATATGTTTTCATGAATAGGAATCTCTAGCAACACATCTTCAGCAAGTACATGTGCACTTCCTTCTTGGAACATGACTGACATGTGAGTGTACCATGTAGTACTATTACTTACCGTCCTTGCATATCATATATGTAAAGATATTTACACGTAACTTAATTATGCGATTACAACCCCTATAAACCCAATATAATTTTATAAAATATGTATATATATCTGATACTGCGTGCTTAATCAATCCAAGCATCTTCTTGAGCTCCCCCACCAACATTCAGGGGATCCAGCAATGAGGCTGCATGCCGGTGTTCGCCGAGAAGCTGTCAACAGATGACGAACTGACAGCCGACGTCGACGAAGACCCCAGGATGGCTTCCATGAAATCCACCACCGGACCCATGGCCTGCTGGTCGCCCGCGAAAGTGCCCGTGCCTTTCGGCTCAAGGAACACCGGGAGGCTACGGACCGCGGCGCCTTCATGTTCAACTAGATCCGCTGGCTTGCACTGGCCTGCGATGCCGCTGCCGTTCTCCGGCGGGTAAGCGTCCGCCGCGCGGCACAGCTTGATGAACTCCCCGTCGACGGCGTACTGGAAATCTCCGCCGCCGTGGACGCCGTGGCCGGGGAGGAAGAACGGCTGAGCGCCGAAATCTGCCCATGCCGCTGGGTTGTGCACCATGGAAGGAGGAGACGGCGTACTCACTGTCTGGGCGGATGCATTGTCCGGTCCGTGCAGCGACGCGCATCCTGCGGCTACCATGCTCTGTCCTGCGCCGTCCAGAATGTTGTAGTACAAATCTGCAGCATTGCAGCAGAAATCAAGTTAAATTGTGCTCCACCGCGCGATTGGTGTCAGACTAACGTGTTCTCTCCAAAGAGGAAGCAATTAATTGAGTCTACCGATTTCACCACAAAAAAAGTGCAAATGGAAGCTAGTACGTGTGAGAATTGGAATATTTGCACAAAGAGATGTGAAATGTAATCACACTCACAGGATTTTACCTGCAGGGGAAGGAACGTTACAGGCGTGGAGGCTGCCAACAGCCTGAGAGATGAGCTTCTTCTTGATGGTGGAGTTCCAGAAGTTCTTCACCTCATTGTCTGTTCTACCAGGAAGGTGCTTGGCAATCTGGGCCCACCTGCAGTGGAGTAAAAGCTCAGTAGCATACATTTAGCTCTATCAACTGCCACTTGCGTCCCTTTCCTTGGCCCAAGCAAGCAAGTTAATGTGATTGTGCATTACTCATATATGGGCAATCGCATGCATAGATAAGTAACTGTCATGCAGGGAAAGTAGCAGGGCTCACATGCATGCATTCCAAAGCTGATTTGCATGTAGGGCCGGCCAAGGATTACCTGTTCCCTAGCACCCTGTGGAGCTCAATGATGAGGGCCTCCTCCTGCTGCGAGAAGCTTCCCCTCTTCAGGTCCGGCCTCAGGTAGTTGATCCAACGCAGCCTGCAGCTCTTGCCGCACCTCTGCAGCCCTGTAAATGCATCCATGCATGCACAGAACAATGAGCTACACTGAAATGAACTTTTGCAGCTATATATGACAGGCACAATTACAAAGATTATGTCTCTGCATATCTGTTTCAGATAATGAGGAACACGTACCGGCTTGTCTTGGGACTGAGCTCCAGCAGCCATGGCCATGCGTGGTGATGTACTTGACGAGCTTCTCGTCTTCCTCCGGCGACCACAGGCCCCTCCTGACCTTCTGCTTGTTGCAGCAGGAGTGGTGCCCCATCTCTCACTCCCGGCCCTCTCTCTCACACTCTGAATCCACTCCTTTCACCTTCACACAATGCAAGCAAATGAAGGGCCAGAGAACAACCACTCGAGCTTTAGTGGTGCATGGTTATAAAGAAGAGGAGGAGGGAGAGCAGTACTGCAGGATGCCAAATGCATCCATGCAATGGTTGCATCTAGGGGCAGGCAGGTTAAAAGCATGGGCAGGAAAAGTCGGCCCAAACCTGTGCATGCAGTTGAGCCCTAGGAAGCTAACCGAGCAGGCATGTTGCATAGGTTACTTGAAAAGTGAGTGGCTCAACGGAGGACTTCATGGCTAAAAGGCGAGGAGGCCGGTGACCAGGAGGGCAGTTTGGTAACTTGACACCGCATTTTATGAGAGGAGACTTGTGTGACGGGGTTCAGCAGCGATGCCTGGCTCGTTTTGGGAACTCCTGTACTGGGCGTGATAGACCGCATCTGATGCGCACTGTGCAGTGGCGATGGAGTGTGCTTTGCTTGCATGCGTGAGAGATTTCACTCCACTGCTTTTATCAGCACGGCCATAATTGCTTGCTTTCTTCGAACTGCATGGCAGTGTAGCTACCATTGAGACTAGTATCAATTCGTATAGCCATTGGTCGATGCGTTTCTGATCTCAGCTATATCTGCACTCGAGCCTTAATTAGTCTAGATACTTTCTTAGTTTCTTACTTGCCATGCATTTGCAAATTAAAAGAGAGAAGACGAGCGTTGCCCGGAAGGAAATTCTGTGGGCGGAGCACTGGTCTGCATGCGTTTGATCAATTAATCTTGGTCTGGGCCACGATCAGATGGCTATACGAGGGGTAAAAAGGGTTTCTCAAACATTACCAATCTGATTGCTGCGCTTTAATATTCTCTGTGTATGACAAGCAACGTACCAATCCACTGGCGTTTGACGAAACGGTCAGGGTTTGTGATCACTCGACCTCAATAGTATATTTGCCAAAGAGAAAGACAAGAGGCGAGAACTGCAAAGGTCATGCACATGTACGTGCGTGTTCTTGGGGACAGATTTAGCTTGCTTCCTTGAAAAGGTTGTAGTAGCAATTAAGTCGAGTAGGTGGCCTTCCGTATTTGTCACCACTGTTGGACAAAAGCTTTGTGGAAAAATAAGGATACACACGACATGTATGTTTATGCTCCTATATACTACAAGAAGGCGAAAACCTTTGTAAAATTTCACATGTTTGCGGTCAGTTACAGTTTTACCAGTGGTATCATGAGATAGGTGAATTTTGACTGAAAAAGGCTTAAAGATCAGTGGTTGAAAAATCAAAATAAAACGCACGAGCTTTTCACAACCTAGCCGTGCATGCCAACCTATAGCTAAGTAATACAAATAAAATCTGGTGACACTTCATTCCGTCAATTCAGCACAGCTCGGAAACAGGTCATCACACTCAGTTCAACCGAGATCAAAAAAGATAAAAGGCTAGCTGAGACTAGTATTCGGTGGCCAAGGAGGACTGACGGACGCAGAAAAGAAAAGAAAGGTAGGAGAACACCGAGCTAGGCTAGCGAGCGGGGGGGCTGCAACGAACGGATCGGCACGCATGGGCCATGCACGACGGATCGAGGAAACGCGACAACACGTTGGCGCGCGCCGTACGCGTACCGCGGCCGGGCCGCCCCCCTGAATCGATCGGTCGAAGCGTGCACCATACGCGGGTCATGTGCACGTCCCCTCCAGCAGTTAATGCGCCGGGCCCGCGCGACATGTCACGGCAAGTACATGCATGTACCGCTAAGCTGCTTCTACTGGCTCGACGAGGAGGAGAACAATCATGTTGTACCGCGTACGTACACGTCCCTTCTACCGTGCGAGCGTGTCGTCCTATACGTGCATGCACCGAAAGAAGAAGAAGAAGAAGAAGAAGAAGAAGAAGAAGAAGAAGAAGAAGAAGAAGAAGAAGAAGAAGAAAGAGGCACGTAACAAGGCATGAGAAACGTCCACACCCGGCACTTTCACGGAACCGCGCAAACTGGCACCACCGGCGATGATTCACGGGTTGGCGAGCGTTTTCGTCTTGTGCCCTCATGTATTTGATAGCTGTGGTCACGCGTCCATGCTAGTGATGCGTACGTGTATCCTGTCGACCTGGTGCTCTGCCTCCTGCGCTTTCCGCCTCGCGCTCGCTCGTCCGTGCAGTGCGCACGAAAGGCCACCCGATGGGATTCCCCAACTGCCCGCCATCGATCGATTGTTTCAGGGCCTGTTTGTTTCGGCTCCGTGGGCGGCTCCCGGAGCGGCTCCTCCTCGATGGCCACCAAACGAGGTGCTCCTCCCGCCGCTTCTCCGGAAAAACCGGAGGGAGCCGCAAAGAAAAAGCAGGCAAAACAGGGAGCGCCTCAAAGGCAGCTTTGCCGGCTCCCTCCTCCTCCACGTCAGCAACACCCAAAACTGCCCCTGATTCGAGTGCCTGAACGCGACTGGATGGGAGGCCGTGTGGCGCGAGAGGCCCTAGCTGCTTGCTCACCCCGCTGGGATCAGAGAGAGGAACCCTGCTGAGAGTAGAGAGAGGAATTTTTTGAGCTAAGATTAGAGGGAGAGAGAGGATTGCTCGGCTAAGATTGGGAGATCAGAGAGAGGATGTTGAGCTGAGTGAGAGAGACGATGGCTCTCGGAGAGAGAGAGATGATGAGCGGATGAGAACGACACAGTGCTTTGCTTTTTTTTAGGTGACACGGTGCTTTGCTTGTGGGTGAGGAGGATAAGCAAGAAAGAGAAATGGAGTGGATGAGGTGCCATTTTTCTTTAAAAAAAAATCTGTGGCAAATAGAAAAATGAAAATGTCGTCAAATAAAATGAAACTTCAATTATATTATACTATATGAAAAATAAGATATGTCGTATATTGTACAGGTAAAATCAGGCCATATGTCAAAGGGTAATATAGACATTTGTCTATTTCATCCATTCATACAAAACAGGAGAAGCCACAGGAGAAGCCGTTCTACCAAACGTTTTCATACACAGCCACAGACATAGCCAGCACAGCTGTTTTCCGGAGAAGCCGCAGCCACAGCTGGAGCCGGCACAGCCGGAGCCCAAACAAACAGGCCCTGCATCGTTCTTGCAATGTCCTCTGCTGTCCTTAATTTCTACCCCTCTTCCATTTTGGTGCACTCTAGCTAGCTCATCTCTCTCCCAATTAGTCAGCTAGTTACGTACCACTAATTATGTACTATGTTCTTGTTTGGTGGTTAATTAGATTCTAACAGTGTATGTTGTCATGACTTGCGTTGGAAGCGAAATGCGTGGGTACGTACTCTGCTGAGCGAGACATGAAGCATGATATCGATATGAGCCACGTAGGAGGATAGCTAGGCTTATATATCCGGTACGTACTCATGGTGCTCCTCCATCGAGTGACAAATGTCCCGTCTGCTTAAACGGCAGTACGTAGAAACCGCTCCATGTGCAGAGAAAGTACGCCGGCGAACGTAGGGAGGGGATCGGAAGAGCTTTTGCTGCACTTGTAAGCCAGGCTACGGAAATGAATGCTGACAGCTACTACTATATACGCCCAAGACAAAAAGAAACGTACATATATACGGAGACTGAGTAAACACTAAATGTTCGTTGTAAACTAATGATTATCTATGAACAACTTGTTTATCAGTTGGTCCTTTTTTCTCTGTGAATGAAGAAGGGGACGACCGCTGTGGGTGTACGCACAAGTTCATGTGTGTGCAAACGAACCTGACCAGGAGCGGTTGTTGTTAGTGCAAGGACTCACTCTCAAGTCTCAACTGCTCCTCATGCAGGCAGCCGCGAGATGGAATGGACGGAGTCAGAGGAGTTGATACCGAAAGATCGCGGCGGCTGGAGCTGTTTTCCGGCTACGGCTAGCCAGCACGGTAACTTTCCCAATGAAATCGCAAAATTTCAACCGTGACTGCCAATCTCAACCGTGACTGATGCGCTGATATTCAGGAATACAAGTTTATCTAATAGACCGGAGCAGTCCCCCGCAGCGAGTCGCCGGCGGGGTCGTCACGCACGGCGCGGGCGCATCCATCATGTGTAACAATCGCAAGTCTAGCTAGTACGTCTCTCTTCCTCATGTAACACGGCGAGCATTTGTACCATGAGCATGACGACCGCTTTAACTCGACTTGGAGTCTCGTCTTATCAGCCTGTTTGCAATTGTCCGGGACGCGGGGTCCGGGGGACTTAGCCCTACATGATCAGATAACTGAATGATTCGATGAGTCAGGAGACATATACGTGGACGTGCGCGAGGGGATGATGGCAACGAGATCTGAAGATCATTCCTACGCCTCCGTACGTGCCACAACTTCACCAGCTGCGCGCTACCGGTTATTAGGAGGAGGACGTTGCGCGGGCATGCCGAAAGAACTCCTCCCGTGAACGAGAGTCGTTGTCCGCGAAGCTTTCCCGATCCGTTGGCCATCCGCGATCGGGCGCCGCCGGTCGCCATCCCCCGCGCCGCGCCCGCTCGTGTAGCGCCTTTCGAGGGGACACGCCGTTGCCGTTATCAGCCGGCGCCGGGGAGAGGACAAGCCAGAATCCCCTCGCCGATATCGCCACGCGGCTACCTGCCTACTAGTAGTAGTATACCGAAAAGGCGCGGTACTGGAACGAGTGCGCGTACGTACCTCTGCTCCGTCGTAACGGCCGGGATGGGACGGTGCTGCGTGCTGAGCTCCTAGCTCCAGCAAGAGCTTACGCTGTCATGCTGCGTGCGATACGCCGCCGAGATATTCCACCGGGCGCTGTGCTCCGTTTCGTAGTAGTGAAGTGAAGCGGGCGTGGAACGGGACAGCCAAAGCCACTCCAGTTGCTGCCTTGCTGGTATTTTTTTTTTTAAAAGGGAATATATTTCCAAAGCGCTTTCCAAACAGAGAGCAGAATGTCTCATGTGGTTTACTCGGGAGCTTTTCGCGGCCGAGGGAGAGTATGACACGTCGCACCGTTTTGGCCTTGGGATCTGGCATGCGCAGGATGATCAGATAAAACGCAGAGCACCGCCTTCCGTCCATTCCGCATGCACCGCACTTTGAAACTGAGAAACGCACTCTCTGTTTTCAGCATAGCCCCTGGAACGCGGTGGTTGTGCTTCGGCAATGCAGGGTTCTTTGCTCGATTCTTGATAGAAGAGCTGGAGCAGCACCCCTGCTCGTCCAAGGGCCCGATTCAAAGGTCAGGGAGGATGCTGCAGAGTTTCCTGACGCGATGGAGCTGAATGCCTGCACATCGAGAGTGTATGCTCAGTAGCCGGGATAGTACTGCTAGTTTTGGTTGCCGCTCAGTGGAGACGCTGGTAACATGTTGTGCATATGTTGTACAAATTCAAAAAATCATTTCAAATAAGACGTATACACCTAATGTCTATTGATAACCAGTATCGCGGCTCACATGTTTGCGCGGCTGGACTTACTATATTATTTATACTGTATTTTTGAAATAATAAAAATAGATTAATCATTTCAAATAAGACGTAACCACCTTTTAATAAAATGTTGAACCAAGTTATATGAAATGTTGACTGCAAACAAGAAACAAAAAAAAATTAACCAATATCCATGGACTGTTGCATTTTTTCAACTGTGAATTGCAAGAAGCAACACAATTAAACAAACAGATTTGTTCAAACAAGAAATAAAATGTTGAACCAAATCATTCGTATGGCAAGTGCTTGCATGTTACGTGGCACCTGGGTGCCATATAGGCTCTCCCGACCCATGCTTCCTTAGTGCACAATGCTTTTGGGTAACACACGCTTTAAGATTTGGCGTGGCGTGGGTAGACGACCATGGTTCACACAGGGAAGCTGTGGAGAGAATGTGGTGGAGCAACACATGGCAATGTCTGATTAGTGGGGCGAAGAAATAGATTAGTAAATTACTAAATTGTTAAGTTGCAGATAGAGCTACTCCATCGGTTGGAGATGGCTCAGGATGTAAGGATGCTGACACCGGAGGAAGCATGGCTGCGACGTCAACTGAAGCATCACTGCCTTGCTCTAGCATCTTTACACAGGACGATCACTCGCTTGAGGCCGCGGCTAGATTGGCTGGCGGAAGGTGATGCAAACACCAACTATTTTCATTCTCATGCAAGGTACAGGAAGCGCAAAAACTTTATTGCAAAGCTGCAGGCGGGTGATAGAATTCTTACAACACGAGGAAAAGGAGGAGGCTGTTTGGCAGTTTTATAACAGCCTTTTGGGCACAGCTCGAGGAAGGACAAAAACTCTTAACTTGGAAGCCTTCTAACAGCCGCCCCATGAACTCTCGGAACTGGACGCCCCCATCGGAGAAGCAGAGGTGTGGGATGTGATCAAGAACCTACCTTCTGATAAGGCACCGGGCCGGACGGCTTTACTGGACGTTTTTACAAGGCGTGCTGGAACATCATAAAGCAAGATGTGATGGCTGCGATAGGGGCATTGCACGGAGGAGACGGAAGGAAATTGCACCTGCTTCACTCAGCATATATGGTTCTTATCCCGAAGAAAGAGGATGCAATATGCGTTGCTGATTACCGCCCCATCAGCTTAGTGCATAGTTTTGCAAAACTAGTAACAAAGATAATGGCCAATCGGCTTGCTCCAAGACTGAAATCTTTGGTGGCGCCAAATCAGAGTGCATTCGTTCGTGGAAGGTGCATCCACAACTTCATGCTTGTACAGCATCTGGCCAAGTTCCTCCATCGTCAGGGGAAACCACGTCTGCTCATAAAGCTTGACATCACCAAGGCATTCGACTCGGTTTCCTGGCCATTCCTACTTGAGGTGTTGACCCGCCTGGGGTTTGGAAGAAAATGGAGGAACCTACTATGCAACCTATTGTCATCATCCTCAACAAGAGTGTTGCTCAACGGTGAACTCGGGCGAGATGATCCGACATAAGCGTGGCCTACGACAAGGGGATCCATTATCCCCAATGCTATTCATCATTGTCATGGACGTCCTTAGCAGTTTGGTGGCACAAGCAAAAATGGCAGGGCTGCTCAACCCGCTGGCTCCAAGAGAGATAGGACACTGTATATCTTTATATGCAGATGATGTTGTGCTCTTCGCCTCCCCAGTCAGTAGTGAGCTGTCCTTCCTAAAAACCCTTCTTCACAAGTTTGGGGAGGCATCCGGGCTGCACACCAACATGAGCAAGTCTGCTATCATTCCGATCCAATGTGAGTGAGAGCATGTACAACAGGTGCAACAGAACATTGAGTGTGAGATTGCAACCTTCCCATGCAGATACTTAGGGCTGCCATTGTCCATCAAAAGATTAACAAAGACCGACCTCCAACCAATCATCGACAAAATTGCAGACATGTTGCCGGGCTGGAAGGCGGCCTTGATGGAAAAATCAGGAAGACTAATCCTCCCCATCCACCTTCTCATTGCATTGGGTGTACCAAAATGGGTGATAAAGGCCATAGACAAGCTTCGAAGAGCGTTCCCTTTGGCGTGGAAGAAAGGAGCTTAGAGGAGGCCATTGCCCTGTTGCTTGGGACCGTGTCATGCGTCCTCTCCATTTGGGGGGTCCTTGGAATTCACAATTTGGAAAATCTAGGATGGGCGCTGCGTATGAGGTGGCTTTGGTTTCAGAAGACTCAGCCCGACAAGCCATGGACACCACTCAACTTTCAGGTTCCAACTAACGTCAAAGCTTTGTTTGCAATTTCTGTCACAACAATGGTGGGGGATGAAACGTCAACGCTGTCGGTGTACTGGGAACCAGGGTTCCCATTTCCCCGCCTCTGCGGGATATGGCCCGGGAAAGGCCATGGGCCCAGCAGAAGTCGCGCCCGACCCAATAGGAGGCGGCCGGCCTTTGCACGTTGGAATGGGCGGATCAGCGCCAAGTACGAGCCGCGGAACCGGTCGCACCCGCCCCACGACAAAGGGCGGCAGGCGATGGTGGGCCCATGGATCCGCACCTCCCCGTGGGGGTAGACGCCGCGCGGACATGTGGCAGGCCTCCGCGGCAGGGACAGGCAAGCCAGCCCGGTGGTAGACCAGGAGGCGACGCGTGTGCTGGAATATCTCCTCGGAGGGGACGTCCGGGATCCCACCGCGGGAGAGGCCCCACCAGGCTCGCGGGCGCGAGCCTCCCGCGGGGCCGGTCCCACAGCGCGGCGGGAGAGGTGCGCGCGTGCTCGGTGGAGGACGTGGGCATCAAATGCGAGTGACGGCCACGAGCCTCCCGCGGGGCCGGTCCCACAGCGCGGCGGGAGAGGTGCGCGCGTGCTCGGTGGAGGACGTGGGCATCAAATGCGAGTGACGGCCACGCATGCTATGACTGTTGACGCGACCGCGCCTGTCATAGCACTGTGGCCGCCCAGACCAGCTGACGAAGGCGCGTGCGGTGGCACGCAGGGCGACAGACCGAGGGGAGGAAGGCTTCGGACCGGAGGAAAGGAGCCAGGGACCGGTCCCAGCCGGGTACCCGCGCCTTCCCCAGGCGCTGCGCCGCATTAACCCGATGGAACGCATCGCAAAAGGCGGACAGAGGACGATTGTGCGTCTGGGATCTCGGAGGAAATACGGGCTGCAGGTCCACGCTTCCTTGTAACGGCCCATGAACGGGTCCGGCCTCCCTTTGGGCTATAAAAGGGGGGGTGCCTTGTACATGAGAAAAAAGGAACAACACTTGAGCAATACCAGACAAGCAGGACGTAGGGTTTTACACCTCCCGGTGGCCCCAACCTGGGTAAATCTCCTGCCTCCTCTTTTCATCTTCATCAACTCCTTACACAGCGCGAGAACAAGAACACCTAGAACCGTTCGCTCCCCTCCGAATCTCATGGGAGGCCGTAACAGGCCCCCATTTGCCGTGGTGCTCATACCACGACATTTGGCGCACCAGGTAGGGGGGCGTCGTAGTTCTGGTGTTCATCCGGTGCTAGCCTCCGCCCAGCATGATGGGGCGGAACGAGCGCGCGTCCTCCGGTAGCGAGGACGCGCATCCTCGCCGTCGCCTGGTCTCCGAGTCGGTTGACGAGGAGATCATGGTGGACCAGCCACTGGCGCCCTGAGCGTCAAAGGCTTCCAAGCTCCCCCGCTCGGCTCGGTCGAGCTCTGAAGCGGGGGCGCGTCACAGGCGGCGGTCTCGCTCGCGCACGAGGTCCCGGCTCCCTTCAGTGAGCCACACTGCCACGCGCGACCACGAGCAGCGCCGCCCCCCGGTCCGGCGTCTCTCCTTCGACGGCGCCGAACCAGCTTCAGCGCTTGACAGAGCTCGGGCCCTGATGCGCCGCCCGCCCGCGGAGTTCGCGGATGGCTCACCGGCAGGACCCTGGCTCTGGAACATCACCAAGATGGGAAACACGGCGCGGCGCCAAACTGCGTCAAAGTCGCGAGCCCTCTCCTCTTCGGAAGGACCCACGTATGTGCCGACGGAAAGAACTCATACCGGCACGGACGATTTCTCCCACTCCGTGGCAACCCCGCACCGCGATTCGCGCGACCTCCGGCGAACGCTGGAGGGACGCCGATGCGACGGGGAAGACGCCCGCGTAAGCATCGAACGCTCCCGAGAGCGCCGCAGGGAGCGGCGCCGAGCACTCTCTTCCGCGGCAACTAAGACGGAATCATCCGGGTCCTCGGCGTCCCCACCACCGGGCCGCCGCAGGCGAAGGACAAACAAAGGGCAGAGCGTCGCTTACTCCGGCGGATGCGCGGCCCTCTCTAAGAGACTGCGAGGGGTCCTGTGGCCCCACAAGTTCCGGCCCGACATTCCAGAGCGCTACGACGGGACGGCACCACCTTCCGAGTTCCTCCAGATATACTCCACGGCTGTCCGCGTGGCCGGCGGATCCGAGGATATGATGGCAAACTACTTCCACTTGGCGTTGAAGGATTCGGCCCGATCGTGGTTCATGAATCTCCCGCCCGAGTCTGTCAAGTCCTGGAAAGGACTCTGCCGGGATTTCCTCGTCAACTTCCAGGGCACCTCTAGACACCCTGGCACGCAGGTGGACCTGGATAAGGTCATCCAGCGCAAGGATGAACCACTCCGCAAGTTCGTGCAGAGGTTCAGCAACGTCCGCAACACCATTCCCAACATCGAACCGGCGAGGGTCATCTCCGCGTTTGCGCACGGTGTGCGCGACAAGGATGTGTTGGGGGAACTCGGGGTCCACGAACACCAAACGATCGTCGAGCTTTTCCAGCTAGTAGACCGGTGCGCGCGCCACCAAGAGGCGCAAGCATGGCACGATTCGTCGGATGAAAGGGAAGACGACGACGAGCCCCCAGCTACCAAGAGCAGGAAGAAGAGGTCGGCCAAGAAACGGAAGACGGGTGAGGTGCTGGCCACGTCCGGGTCCGGGGGTAAACCCCCCAGACCCCCAGCTACGCCCAAGGAGAAGAAGGACGGAGAGAAGGTCCCGCCCAAGGGGAAATTCTGCGCTTTCCACAACTCCACCTTTCACGACCAAACCGAATGCAAGTTCATCCTCGCCAGCACCGACAAGCACAAGAAGCGCAAGGAGGAACGCGAGGCCGCAGAAAAGGCCACCAAGGGGGACAACGACAAAGAGGCTCTCTTGTTCCAAGACCACGAGGACACTGTCGCGGTCATTTGCGGGGGGTCGTCGGCGTTCACCTCCAAGCGCCAAGTAAAGCTCCTCCAGCGCGAGGTGTGCGCGATCAGCGCCGGGACGGTTTCCACTCGCCCTTTGAAGTGGTCCGAAACGCCCATGACTTTTGACAAGAGCGATTTGGTGGGCCCCGCCAACTCGGATGGACGGCTGCCGCTCATCGTGGCGCCGACCATACGCAACAAGAAGGTCTCCCGCATGCTCGTGGACGGTGGGGCCAGCATCAACCTGATCACCCCCAAGGTGTACGAGACGCTACAAGGATGCAAGGCAGACCTGGAACCTTCCAGGCCCTTTCACGGCGTCCTTCCAGGCCGGGCGCAACTACTCGGGCGCGTGACCTTGCCTGTTACCTTCGGCACCAAGGACAACTTCTGCACGGAGAAGGTGGTGTTCGACGTGGCAGACATCGATCTCCCGTACAACGCCATCATCGGGTGCCCCGCCCTCAGCAAGTTCATGGCAAGCGATCACTACGCCTACCTCGCTCTCAAGATGCCGGGTCCAAAGGGGGTCATTACCGTCCGAGCGGACTATCGGAGTGCAATCGCCTGCACCGAGCTAATCCTTTCCGCGGAGAAGGCCGCGGAAGAAGGCTCCGACAGCGGCGACGCCCCGAAGCCACCTAAGGTCTCCGGAAAGCGCCCAAAGCCATCCACGATGGAACCCATCAAGACTAAGCCCGTCTCCCTCAATGATGACGGCTGCAAGACGATCACCATCGGTGCCAACCTGGACCCCAAATAGGAAAGCGCGCTCATCGCCTTCCTTCGGGAGAACGCGGACATCTTCGTATGGAAGCCGTCCGACATGCCCGGTATACCAAGGGAGGTGATGGAGCACAAACTCAAGGTCAACCCAGGAGCAAGGCCGGTGAAGTAGAAAGCATGACGCCAAGCCCCAGAGCGAGAGTTGTTCATCCGGGATGAAATCCGGCGGCTCCTAGAGGCAGGCTTCATCCGGGAAGTCCTACACCCTGTTGGTATTTCTTACGGTCACAGATAAATCCGCAAGCGCACGGAGAATACCGTTGTAGCACTTCACCCGTGAGTATTCAAGGGTATCGTATTTTCCACAGGGAAGGCGGTGGTTTACGAGATAGCAAAGTTCATAATCACATAACTAATAATATACCAAGGTCTAAACAGGGGTAAGGATAATAATAAGGGGTAGTAGTGACAGCACAACCAGAGCAATCCAATCTAACACTAGAACTAAGCCTAGGCTAAGCGGGGTTAAGAAGAGAGCCGAGATGGGTCCTTATGTACTTCTTATATTCCTGCTCATGCAACACATACAAGTCTAAGCTCTATGTCAACCTGGAACAAGGGGGGTAACCAGCAGGGCTGTCACCACCTACCGGTATTCCTTCTACCAGGCAATCAAGGCTATCTACCGTAGAACAAAGAGGATTAAGCACAGCAGGGCTGTCACCACCTACCGGCAACCCTCTACCAGGACACGTGACACTAGGGCTATTGAGTCCCTATGCCAGTCCTAGGGTCACGTGACAGCAAGGCAATTAAGTCCTTGCTGCCAGACCTTCTCTTGTTCAAGCAGACAACCAAACACCCAAAGCTGTTTATCAACCTAAGCACCATGCTCACATTGCTAAACAGTACTCTCGACTCCCACTGGACTTTGACCCTTCGGATCATCAAGTCGGGAATAAGAGTACACCTAATCCTGACCCGACGGATCAACAGATCAAGTGCTAGAACATGCATGACTCTGACCCTACGGATCATCAAGTCAATGGGTGAGACATGCGTAACTCTAACCCTGCGGATTAACAAGCTACGATCTATATCGCACATAACTCTAACCCTACGGATTAACAAGTCATGGGCCCGAGCATGTCTCACCACTTCATGCATGAATCGAGTGTAAGGACATAAACGAATGAATAAAGACATGTCAAGCATGAAGCAACCAATCATGACTAGATAACAACCACATAGAAAGCACATGGCTATCATACTAGTACAATCATAAGGCATGAGGAATAAAGAAGATAATTCTATTGGGGTGGACCTTGATACTTACTTAATATGAGATGAACGACGAACGAACGATGAACGAACAACGAACGAACGATATATTATTAGCAAGTATCCTCAAGATACAAGATTGGGCCAAGTCCTAACAAAAGGGAGGACAGCCCTCTCCTCTACCAAACTCTCCCCTCTACTCCTCTACAGCCTAGAGACTAGTCTAATGCTAGAGATTGGATTCCTCTTGGTGTCAATGTGTGTTGTCGTCTGATGTCCCCAGAGAGGGAGGGGTGCCCCTTTATTTATAGCCTTGGAAGGTCGGCAACTTTGAGGCGGTTCCTGAGGTCGGTGGCATTTAATGCAGGGGGAACCGACCTCCAGAGGTCGGTTGTGAACCGCCAGAGAAGAGTGGGCCAGGGGGGCCTCCCTGGCAGGTCGGCCGACCTGGCCAGAGGGGGTCGGCCGACCTGGCCTGGGCCCCACTGGGCCTGATCCTCCTCTGGCTCCTTCCTCTGGCTATGTACGTGCCCAATCCACTTGCATTGTTTGGTCTTGAAGCCTGGTTCTGTGGTTTTGGGCTTTTGGACTAAATTCTTTAGTCCGGGAAAATCCGTCGATTGCAAAGTCCATGTTTAGTGCATGTTTTCCCCTGTTTTTATATGAATTGCACCTGCACTCATAATTTCACCAAGACTAGTGGAATTTGTTAGAAATAAACCCTATGTCTACCCTTGGTGATGGTGTTAGGTTCCAAAAGGTGCATAAAGTTGACGGTAAAAATGGGTCGTAAGGACCGTCAACACACCCAACGTGGCTCGCCAACCCGGTGGTAGTGCCGAAGAGCAACGGGAAGCTCCGCATGTGTGTCGACTACACCGACCTCAACAAGGCGTGCCCCAAAGACCCTTTCCCCTTGCCCCGGGTTGCGATCTGCTCTGCATGCTGGACGCCAACTCCGGCTACCACGAGATCCCCATGGCGAAGGAGGACGAGGAGAAAACCGCCTTCATGACCACGACAGGTTACTACTGCTACATCACCATGCCTTTCGGCTTGAAGAAAGCAGGCCCCACGTTCCAACGCGCCCTGCGCGAAACCCTCGGCGAACAGCTGGGAAAGAATGTGGAGGCCTACGTCGACGACATCGTCATCAAGACATTCCGAAGCGAAACCCTGCTGGCGGACTTGCAGCAAACCTTCGACAACTTGCGCAGCAAATGGGTGAAACTTAATCCGACAAAGTGCGTCTTCGGGGTGCCTGCGGGAAAGCTCCTCGGTTTCTTGGTGTCGCACCGGGGGATCGAGGCTAACCCGGACAAGATCCAGGCCATAGAAGATATGCGCCCACCCACCCGCCTCAAAGACGCGCAGAAGCTGACAGGGTGCATGGCCGCTCTGGGCCGCTTCATCGCCTGGTTGGGCGAACGCGCCCTCCCCCTATTTAAGCTGCTGAAACAGTCGGGGAGATTCCAGTGGACCCCCGAGGCGGAAGCCGCTTTCGCCGAACTAAAGCGCTACCTGTCGTCTCCCCCAGTTCTTGTCGCACCATGAGCGAAAGAACCAGTCCTCCTGTACATCGCCGCCACCCCCACGGCGGTCAGCGCCGCCCTCATCGCGGAATGGGAAGAGTGGGCACCCACCACCTCGAGGCTCTCTCGCAAACGGAGTGCAGACGGGAGTAATCGCGGCAGCACAGCACCCCCCTCGGACGAGGGCTCGGGGCTACGCCCACGGCTGACCCGGGGGCTTCGGCTCTGACGTCGGCAATCAACATGGCTTAGCCTTGGGCGACAGCACCCCCCTCGGACGAGGGCTCGGGGGCTACGCCCACGGCTGACCCGGGGGCTCCGGCTCCGACGCCAACAACCGGCATGGCCCAACCACGGGCTGCAGCACCACCTTCGGTTGAGGGCTCGGGGGCTGCGCCCATGGTTGACCCGGGGGCTCCAACCCCGTCAACCATTCGACCGAAAACAACTGGCACCGAAACAAGTGAAGACAGCACCCCCGACAGGCGAAGACGCGTGGTGCAGAGACCCGTCTACTTTGTCAGTGAAGTCCCGCGGGACGCAAAAACACGCTACCCCAAAGTCCAAAAGCTCCTCTACGCGGTCCTCATGGCGTCAAGGAAGCTGCGGCACTACTTCCAAGATCACCCAATCCGCGTCGTCACTAGCTTCGCCCTGGAAACGGTCCTCCGGAATCGTGAGGCCACCGGTCGAATCGTCAAATGGGCAGTGGAGATGTCGGAGTTTGAGCTGGAATTCACAACCTCAAGAGCAGTCAAAAGCTCTGCCCTTGCCGAATTCGTGGACGAATGGACGCCCGGCCCTGTGGAAGAGCATGACGAGCTCATGGCGCGTCCGGCCCAAGATTGCGACAGCAGCGATGACTATTGGACTATCTTCTATGATGGATCACTCACGCTGCAAGGCGCAGGCGCAGGCGTGTACCTGGTGGCACCCACCAAGGAGGAGTTCCGCTACGCAATCCAGCTGCACTTCAGGGCCACAAACAACATGGCCGAGTATGAAGGCTTGATCGCGGGAATGCGGATCGCCGTCGAATTGGGAATCAAGAAACTCCTCGCCAAAGGCGACTCACAACTCGTCGCGCGGCAAGTCAACAAGGAGTACCAATGCTCGGACCCCCAAATAACAACATATCTGGCAGAAGTCCGATGCCTGGAAAAGAACTTCTACGGGTTCGAAGTACAATACATCAAGCGGAGCGATAACGAAGAAGCCAATGCCTTGTCGCGCCTGGCTTCCTCTCGCGGGACACCGCCAGCCGGTACGTTCGTGGAAAAGCTGGAGCAACCCTCCGCGAAAGTCCTAGACCCGGCGACCCCCGTCGGCTATCTTGCCGACCTCGTAACAGCCGAGACGCCCGCGGACTCCCCCGCAGGCCAGCCGCTGCAAACCGAGCCTCAAGCGCTCGCGATTGATGAGCCAGCCTCCTCTTGGATGGATGAGCTCGTAGGATAGCTACGCGGCGAATTCCTTCCCGAGGATGACGAGCCCGCAGAACGCCTAGCCCGACAGGCCAAGCGGTACGCCCTGGTAAATGGGCAGCTTTACCGAAGGGCTGCTAATCAGGTGCTCCTCAAGTGCATCACGGCGGAGCAGGGCCAAGACATCCTCACCAACATACATGAGGGCGAGTGTAGTAGCCACATGGCCTCTCGCACGCTAGCTAGGAAAGCCTTCCGAATGGGCTATTACTGGCCGACCGCCCTCACCGATGCCATCGAGTTGGTCCGACGCTACAAGGCATGCCAGTACCACGAAAATTAGACGCACTTGCCAGCTCAAGCGCTTCACACCATACCCCCGTCATGGCCATTCGCCGTGTGGGGGTTGGACATTGTGGGCCCTTTCCCGAAGGCCACTGGGGGATATCGTTTCCTATATGTGGCCGTCAACAAGTTTACCAAATGGATCGAGGCCGAGCCAGTGGTCAAGATCAACAAGCATTCCGCGGTCAAATTCATGCGCAGCATCGTGGCACGGTTCGGCGTTCCCAACCGCCTGATCACTGATAATGGATCGCAGTTCACCAGTCACTCCTTCGAGGCATACTGCGAGGAGATCGGGACGACAATTTGCTACGCCTCCGCGGCGCACCCACAGAGCAACGGTCAGGCCGAACGAGCCAATGCGGAAGTCTTGAGGGGCCTCAAGACGAAGTCTTTCGACCATCTAAAAAAGCGCGGCCGGCGCTGGGTGGAAGAACTCCCGTCGGTTTTGTGGTCCACCCGGACCACGGTCAGCAGGGCTACCGGAGAGACGCCGTTCTTCCTGCTCTACCGAAGTGATGTACGCGGGGCCAAGGGTGGCATCCTACGATGAAGCGACTCAAGACGCCCACAGGGCGGACGACATCAACTTCAGAGAAGAATGGAGACACCGCGCCAACATACGGAACGCGAGGTACCTGCAAACTCTCCGGCGATACCACCAATCCCGTGTTCGCCCTCGGTCCCTCGAGGTCGGTGACTTGGTCCTACGCCGCGCGCTCGACCGCAAGGGCAAAGACAAGTTATCTCCCATGTGGGAAGGGCCCTTCGTCGTCACCAAGGTGTCGCGCGGTGGCGCGGTACGGTTGACGACGGAGGACGGGTTCCCGAAGAGGAGCGCATGGAACATCCAGCACCTGCGCAAGTTCTACCCCTAATTCAGAGGCTAGCCGACAGGGGCACAACCTCCCCCGAATGGCAAGCCCGGGGGCACCACCCTAGCGCTCAACAAACCTCCTCCTGTCAACAGTCGCATACCCTTTCTAGTTCGCCACCTCTAACAACTCCAACACCTCGTGGTTCGGTTCGGACATGAGGAAGAAAAGGTCCACGGTCTAGCTAACGCCAGGGCTGAACGCCGCGGACGACATCCTGGGCGACCATCCCAAAACGCCACTCAGAAGGGCAGCCCCCGACTGAGCGCACGGCCGTCTGGGACCTCAGGCTGTCGCCAAAGCACGAACACCACGGTCAGGCAACAACCCTAAAACCCAAGTACCCCCGAAAGCAATCACCACGGAAGGAAGAAGAGAACGGGGGGCGAGCCAAAAAGATACGATGCGACTGAAGGCAACTTAAAGGAGTACGAGGGTCAACAAGCCCACAGCTGGGGCGCAAGTACGAGTACCACAACAGCAGAAAATAAAAGATAAACATTACAGGGGGATTCACCCCCCACGTCACGAGCACGCAGGCCCCTCTGAGTCCTCAGGAGCGTATAGCTTCACAGGCTCGTCGACGACCGGCTTGACGCGGTGCTTCCAGCGAGCCAGCTCCTCGAACTCTGGCTTGCGCAGGAGGTCGTCGAGGGGGAAGTCAGGATCGCGCTTCGAGATGATGGTCAGGAGGTCGTCGGCGACGGAGCGGATGGCAGCTTCTCCCTGTCGAGCAGCCTGCGTACGCATGCTGGCCTTGACGCAGTCGAAGTACTCCGCGAGCGGCATCAGGGCAAGAAGCACGCCGCTCACGGTGGGCTCCTGCGAAGTAAGCGCGAGCTGGGTCATGCCGCTCGCCTCCAAACCCGGTTGATGCGGCGGAAGATGTCCATCGCCATCTCGGTGAGGCGGGCCTGCTCGTTGCGCCATTCCGTCAGCCCCAAGGGGATAGGAGCAGCGTTACCCGAAGCCCCGGCCTGTTCAAGCCGCAGGTTGAGCTCCTGCACCTTGGCCGTCAGATCCCGCACCTTCTTCTGGGCGTCGGCGAGCCTGACGACCTGCGCCTCAAGGTTGCGGATGCGGTTGCAGTACCGCTCCTTCTGGTCACCCCAGCCGGTGGCACGCTCCTCCAGGTCCTTGATGCCCCTGGCCTGCTGTGCGAGCGCCTCCTCTGACTCCTTGAGGGCCACCTTGCGGATCCTGGGGGCCTGTTGGCTGGCGATGTTGCGGGCCTCTTCGAGGGTCGCCGCTGTTGGCAGTCCAAAGGCCTAACAGAAATTAATCCGCAAGCGTACGGATACCGATGTAGCTTTCACTCAGGAGTATTCCTAAGGTATCAAATCCACAGGGAACGAACAATGTAAAAGAGACTCTAATCCTAGCAATTAATCCGAATAAAGGGGGCACGCAAAGGTTCTAGTGAATGCAGCAATAAATAAAAGGGTCTTCTGGCCAGGCAATCTAATGTTAAGGAATTATGTAGCTGGATAACTCTGTAAGGTCCTTACTCTATCATTCGTTTCGGGGCATGCGTACTTCCTTAGCAGACAACCCGAGAATTAGATTAGACCACTAAGGACTATACCCGCTATAATTACGACCCTACCATCTCGATAACCCGGACGTGGCGGATTACAAAGGCCTGAACACGCCTGTCACACGTGGGGCTACCGTCCTCCGTGGGGTTACGGGCAGATCAAGGATAACTCTAGATCTAAACGCCACGTTTACATCTATTGTCACAACTAGCGAGTTTAAACAATAAGCTAGTCAACATAGCAAGCATTCAAATAAATAAATACTTACTTTGTACCTGAAACCCACAAATGAATAGAGCAGAATACCTTACTTCATTATCCGACCTATAATATCCTTACATGTTGCCCGCCCTGGATGACGTGGTAGACTACTCCCAGACAGGAAGCATACCCGAGGCAAAGTAGAAGTGGAGCCCCAACATCCTCCGAGAACTCCGACTCTCCTTCCCTCTCACTCACTCACTACTACAGCAGCGCTACGCTACTAAAAGAAACTAAATGAAGTATGTATCAATGTGCGAGTTGTTCTAGAGCTAGTGAGGTGTATTTATAGGGTCCTTAGGACAGGGGGGGTCTTTATAGCAGAGGATGGAGTGGCGGGCGCGCCAAGGCAGGCCGGCCGGCCTAGAGGGGGGGCCGGCCGGCCGTCCATTGTGGCGGTTCACCACCGCCTTTGTCCTGGACGTCCCAGATTGCTTCCTGATGGCGGTTGGATGGTCGGTTGCTTCGTGGGGGCAGCAGAGTTCACTTGGCCTTCAAGTTTAGGCCCAACAGCCCATGTTCTGGTAAGTCGGTTTTTCCTTGTTGGGCTGGGCCTTGGTTTGGATGTGGTGGAGCAGTGGAGGCCTTGCTGGGAGAAGATTGGCTGCAGGTGGAGCCTGAGTAGGCCGGCCGGCCTATGATTGGGCCGGCCGGTGCACTTTTCCTCCATTTCTTCATGATTTTCCTTGTATTTTATTCCTACACCAAATATCTCACCAAAACTCGTGGAAAGCCATTATTGAAAAAGAATATTTATTTTATCCTTGAATGATGGCTTTTATTGACGGCGTTGGAGGTGTAAAATCAGTCAAATTACACCGTCAACAGCCGCGGCGTCCTCCTCGCGGCGCTGAAGGTTGGCCTCCCGGGAGCGGAAAGCCGCCTCGACGGCTTGCTCACGAGAAGCTTGGGCGCTAGCCTCCTCCTCCTAGCGGGCCGACATGTTCTGCAGCCTCTCCTCCACTTGGTGCAGATCGGACTGAAGGGCGTTCAGCCCCACCTCGCGTGAGGCCAGCTCTGATTCGTGCTCCTGGGCGGCTTGCTCATGAGCAGCCAGATTCGCATCGCGCAGCTCCAGCTCTTGGATGCGGGACGTCAGGTCATCCTCGACGACCCGGACCGCAGCCTCGCGCCTCTTGACGGCCTCCTCCCGGCGCTTGACCATGTTCTCCCAGTGCACCACGGGCTCCTCGCGGTTGCCTACACGGGTCTCGCGCTTGTCGGCCTCGCGCTTCTCCTCCTCAAAGGCCGCCCGGTCGCGGTCGATCTTGCTCATCCGGTAGTTGTACTGGAGCTGGGCCAACTTCAGGGCGCGCTCAAGCCGCGCCTCGGCCTCCTCCACCTCGGCCGCACGACGGGCCAGCTTCTCTTCCTCCACCTCCACGACGCCACGAAGGGACGCCGCCACGTGACGTGCCTCGGCGAGCAGCTGAGTGGCCGGCGGAAGCGGGGCGCCTCTCCCAGCAATCACCTCAACAGCGGCAAAAGGATCACCAGAGCCGCCGGGCGGGAGGGGGGGGGGGGGGGTAGGAGATCGCCCCCTAAGGGAAGATGCCAGCCCGGACGGCGAACCTCGGACAGGAGAAGGGGAGCGCGTGCGCGGCTCGCGGGCGCCCTCAGCCGGCCACGCAGGGCGGCGTGACGAGCCGTGGCAGTAGCGGCCACATCAGCGGGCCGCGCCGGCGAATTCGCCGCGCGACCCTCCTCCAGCTCCGACGGGCTCGGGACGCGGGGAGCGTTCTCACCCACGCCCTCGACATGGCCACGGGCCGCCTCCTCCTTGGTGCCGACGAACGTGCGAGGATCGGCGGGAGAAGAAGGTCGCACCTCCTCAGTGTTGACGGTGTAATTTGACTGATTTTACACCTCCAACACCGTCAATAAAAGCCATCATTCAAGGATAAAATAAATATTCTTTTTCAATAAGGGATTTCCACGAGTTTTGGTGAGATATTTGGTGCAGAAATAAAATACAAGGAAAATCATGAAGAAACGGAGGAAAAGTGCACCGGCCGGCCCAATCATAGGCCGGCCGGCCTACTCAGGCTCCACCTGCAGCCAATCTTCTCCCAGCAAGGCCTCCACTGCTCCACCACGTCCAAACCAAGGCCCAGCCCAACAAGGAACAACCGACTTACCAGAACATGGGCTGTTGGGCCTAAACTTGAAGGCCACGCGAACTCTGCCGCCCCCACGAAGCAACCGACCATCCAACCGCCATCAGAAAGCAATCTGGGACGTCCAAGACAAAGGCGGTGGCGAACCGCCACAGTGGATGGCCGGCCGGCCCCCCCTCTAGGCCGGCCGGCCTGCCTTGGCGCGCCTGCCACTCCATCCTCCACTATAAAGACCCCCCCCCTGTCCTAAGGACCCTATAAATACCCCTCACCAGCTCCAGAACAACTCGCATCTTGATATATACTTCAATTAGTTTCTTTTAGTAGCGAAGCGCTGCTGTATTAGTGAGTGAGTGAGAGGGAAGGAGAGTCAGAGTTCTCAGAGGATGTCGGGGCTCCGCTTCTACTTCGCCTTGGGTATGCTTCCTGCCTGGGAGTAGTCTACCACGTCTTCCAGGCCGGGCAACATGTAAGGATTTTATTGGTCGGGTAATGAAGTAAGGTATTCTGCTCTATTCATTTGTGGGTTTCAGGTATATAGTAAGTATTTATTTATTTGAATGCTTGCTATGTTGACTAGCTTACTGTTTGAACTCGCTAGTTGTGACGATAGATATAAATGTGGTGTTTAGATCTAGAGTTATCCTTGATCTGCCCGTAACCCCACGGAGGACGGTAGCCCCACGTGTGACAGGCGTGTTCAGGCCTTTGCAATCCGCCATGTCCGGGTTATCGAGATGGTAGGGTCTTAATTATAGCGGGTATAGTCCTTAGTGGTCGAATCTAATTCTCGGATTGTCTGCTAAGGAAGTACGCGTGCCCCGAAACGAATGATAGAGTAAGGACCTTACCGAGTTATCCAGCTACATAATTCCTTAACATTAGATTGCCTGGCCAGAAGACTCTTTTATTTATTGCTGCATTCACTAGAACCTTTGCGTGCCCCTTTTATTCGGATAAATTGCTAGGATTAGAGTCTCTTTTATACTGTTCGTTCCCTGTGGATTCGATACCTTAGGAATACTCCTGAGTGAAAGCTATATCGGTATCCGTACGCTTGCGGATTAATTTATGTTAGGCCTTTGGACTGCCAACAAGCTTTCTGGCGCCGTTGCCGGGGACGGTAGCTGTTCTAGAAACTTGAACCTAGAGTCGTCCGTTAAAGGGTTGTTTTATTTTCTTTATTTTTGTTTTTGTATTTTGTTTTTCTTTGTTTTATTATCACACTATGGAAATGCCGTCGATCTTCGACAACATGGCTCCGAAAGGAGCACTACTGGAGCCTCCACCAGCATCAAAGCAAATCACTGCTCCAAGCTATGAGATTCGCCCTGAGCTAATAGAACTGGTAATGAAGACACTATTCAGCAGGGAAGATAATGCTAATCCGTATGCACACATACGCCACTTCGAGCGGCTCTGCGCCACTGTGGTGACCTCAGGGGTCCCACAAGAAAGTTTCAGATGGATGGTGTTTCCTTTCTCCATCACTGGCGAAGCAGCTCACTGGTACTATCTACATGTGAGTGAAGCAGACGGAGATTGGTACACTCTCAGGAAGCTCTTCTGCCTCTACTATTTCCTTCTCTCAAGAGTTATCGCTCTTCGCAAGAAGATCTTTAACTTTGAGGAGGGCAGGGATGAGCCATTACGAGCTACCTGGCACCGTTTCCTCTCCAACACTCAAGAAGGTCCAGATCTGAGAATTCCATCAACCATCCTCCTTCAACACTTCGCTACAGGACTCAGTCCTCAAGGCCGCAATTTCTTAGATGCAGCCTCGGGTGGCTCTTTCCTGTACAAGACGACAACAGAAGGGTTTGAAGTCTTGAAAAAGATTCTCAGCAATCTGAATGCCTATGAAGCATGTGCAGCTGAACCTCCAAAAGAAGAAATTCGAGCTGTTTCACAGGCACCTTCGGTCAGTCCACCAGAGAAAGAGGAAGAAGCATGTGTGGAAACACCCGACAGTGAACCCCTACCAGTTGAGAAAGCTCCAGAGGCAGTCCAAGATTCAAGACCAGCTCCTGAACTTGCTCCTAAACCTGTGCCAGAACATGCTCCTAAGCCTGTTCCAGAACCTGTCCAAGAGCCAAGGTCAAAATCAGAGCAAGAGTTCTTCTTTGATTGCCCGACGAATCCAAAACTGTTCCAAGAAGACATACTTCTCACTGAAGGACACAACCAAGTTGAGTCTATTCTCCCCGTTATGCCATACGAGGAAGATGTTGACTTATCAAGGTTTGGTGATACGCGAAACTATCCAGTTGAGAAGAATGGGTGCTTGGACAGAGCTGAGCTGGACAGAATAGATTGGGAAGATAGGATGTAATATGATGAAAGGTTGCATCAACTTTCCGCTGTCTTCAGTGATGAATGGCTCCAAGAAGCAGAATGCACGGGAGAGATTGTAAAGCTACATTCGAAGCCTGAAAGCATTCAAATAGATTGTGGGGTATGGGATAAACAACGAGTCGCTTATGATTTGACAGCCAAGATCAACATCTTGTCCAAAGAAGCAGCTGCATCGATGCAACTCCCATTGACCAGCCTGATCCCATCACAGAAAAGGCTGTTATACCAGAACACAGTCTACCATGCAAAAGGAGTTCTGGGGGAGATTAAGATGAAAGTAAACGGACAACCTATGTTCCTGAACTTTCACGTCTTCAACATCCCCACACCAGACTTCATCCTAATAGGGACACCCATCTCTCATTTCACCAGAATGAGAAACACTCGAGAAGAGGTGGATATCCCTGTTGGACGAGAATGCTTCTCTGTCGACTTCAGACGTACACTCAACACCAAGGCAGAAGAGACGACTGAAGGGATAGATGAATTCACGGCTATTGAAGAGGCCGCAACCATTGAATTCATAGAAGCATCGCAACTAGGCAGAGACTAGGATACAGAGTTTTTCACTGAAGAAGAAGACCACACTCCTTATGCTCAACTCGAGGAACAAGAAGAATCAGCTCCAAAACCTGTAGAGCTCAAGCCGCTACCACCAGGTCTCAAGTACAGCTTCCTTTTGCAAGACCAAAATACCCCTGTCATTATCAGTGACAAAATATCGGCTAAGGAGGAGAAGAAGCTAGTAGCTGTGCTAGAAAAGTACCGATCAGTAATTGGCTACTCACTAGCAGACCTGAAGGGAATCAGTCCACAATTCTGCACACACCGGATCCCCATGGAACCCGATCACAAGCCTGTCCGAGAACACCAACGACGCTTGAACAACGCCATGAGAGAAGTAGTGAAGAAAGAAATTTTGAAACTACTTAAGGCAGGGATTATTTATCCCATTCAAGACAGTCAGTGGCTCAGTCCAGTACAGGTCGTACCCAAGAAGGGAGGGATGACCGTGGTAAAGAATGACAAGAATGAGTTGATTCCTCAGCGTACAGTCACAGGATGGCACATGTGCATTGACTACAGGAAGCTTAACAAAGCTACGAGGAAAGATCACTATCCACTGCCATTCATCGACGAGATGCTCGAAAGGTTGGCAAAGCATTCATTCTTCTGCTTCCTTGACGGTTATTCAGGATATCACCAAATACCTATCCATCCTGATGACCAAGACAAGACCACCTTCACGTGTCCGTATGGGACGTTCGCCTATCGGCGAATGTCATTTGGTCTATGCAACGCACCTGCCTCTTTCCAAAGATGCATGATGGCAATCTTCTCAGATCTAGTCGAAAAGATCATGGAAGTCTTCATGGATGATTTCTCGGTGTATGGAGAAACATATGATAGATGTCTCCATAACCTTGAGAAAGTACTCCAGAAGTGCAAGGAGGCAGATTTGGTTCTAAACTGAGAAAAATGCCATTTTATGGTAACAGAAGGGATTGTCCTGGGACACAAGGTTTCCACCAAAGGGATAGAAGTCGACAAGGCAAAGATTGAAGTAATTGAGTCACTTCCACCCCCGAGGAATATTAAAGGAATCCGAAGCTTCCTTGGGCATGCTGGATTCTATCGGAGATTTATTAAAGACTTCTCCAAGAAAGCGCACCCTCTCACTAGTCTGTTGGCTAAAAATGCACCATTTGTCTTTGACAGCAAGTGTATGGAGGCATTAATTGAGCTTAAGCAAGCTCTGATAACAGCCCCCATTATCCAACCGCCAGACTGGTCACTCCCATTCGAAATCATGCGCGATGCAAGTGACTATGCCGTAGTGGCAGTGCTGGGACAAACCAAGGATAAGAAGCATCACGCCATAGCCTATGCTAGTAATACTCTCACAGGGCCGCAGCTAAACTATGCCACCACTGAGAAGGAGCTTCTAGTTGTGGTTTATGCCATCGACAAGTTCAGATAATACTTAGTAGGAGCCAGAGTTATAATCTATACAAATCATGCTGCTCTCAAGTACCTCCTGACCAAGAAAGATGCAAAGCCACAACTTATCCGTTGGATCCTACTCCTCCAAGAATTTGACCTGGAGATCAAAGACAGAAAAGGAGTAGAGAACACTGTGGCAGATCATCTCTCACGATTACGAACAGAGAATCCTGATGAATTACCCATCAATGACTATCTGAGAGATGACATGTTACTCAAAGTAACAACTACCGACCCTTGGTATGCAAATATTGTCAACTACATAGTAGCTGGGTACATATCACCAGGGGAGGATAAGAAGAAACTCATCAGAGACAGCAAATTCCACCTATGGGACGAACCATATTTATATAGAGTCTGCTCTGATGGTCTCTTGAGAAGATGTGTCCCTGCCCAAGAAGCCATGAAAATCATCGACATATGTCATTCATCGGCTTTCGGGGGACATTATGGAGCATTTCGTACGATTGCAAAGGTTTGGCAAAGTGGGTTTTACTGGCCAACCATGTACGAAGATACGAAGGAATATGTGAGGAGATGCATTCGCTGCCAGAAGACTGGAGGAGTCAACGCTCGTGACGCCATGCCCCCGACAAACAACCTACAAATTGATGTCTTCGACGTCTGGGGGATAGACTTCTTGGGGCCTTTTCCAAGCTCGGAAGGATTTGAATACATCCTTGTGGCAGTTGATTATGTTTCCAAGTGGGTTGAAGCAATCCCTTGTCGAAACTCCGACTCTGTCCATTCCAAGAGAATGCTCCAGGAAATCATCTTCCCAAGATTCGGCACACCAAGAGTGCTAATAAGTGATGGGGGCTCGCACTTCATCGACAAATCATTCAGGCGAATGCTACATTCCCTAGGGATTGAGCATAGAGTGGCAACCCCCTATCACCCACAAACTAGCGGTCAGGCAGAGACGTCGAATAAGCAAATCAAGAATATTCTCCTGAAGACCGTTAATGAAATGGGCAAGAATTGGAAGTCGAAGCTACATGAGGCTTTATGGGCTTACAGAACGGCATACAAGACACCAATCGGCATGACACCGTATCAGCTGGTTTACGGGAAGACATGCCACCTGCCCGTTGAATTAGAGTTCAAGGCATATTGGGCTATCAGAAAGTGGAACATGGACCTCGATCAAGCCTAAATTAAAAGACGAATACAAATCGCCGAACTCAAAGAATGGAGGGAGAAAGCGTACCATAGTTCGAAGCTCTACAAGGAGAGAACAAAACGATGGCACGACAAGCGCATTCGGGAGAAGACCTTCAACCCAGGTGATAAGGTACTTATGTTTAACTCCCGTATTAAATTATTTGGTCATGGTAAACTTAAAAGTAAATGGCTTGGCCCGTACACGGTAGTAGAAACATCCGAGCACGGGGCAGTCACTCTCCAAAGTGACGATGGAGAATACTTTGAAGTTAACGGCCAGCGCTTAAAAATCTTTCTAGAACCTTCCATGCCCGAGCTCGAGGAAGTAGATGTTCTCGAGTTCATTCCCGAAGTTTCATCTACGGTCTAGCCCCGACCTTAACCGAGCCTTGTACTTTTTCCTGATTTATTTCCCTTATATTTTAATTAGAAAATAAAAATTTTTGGTTTTGGAAAAAGAGCAGGCCGGCCGGCCCCCCTTCTAGGCCGGCCGGCCCCATGTTGCTTCAAAAATTTTTGAAATTTTTTTGCGGCGGCGCTCCTGATCCAACCAAACATAATACCAAACCCTACCCTGTCAATCGGAGCTTATCCCGCACGGAGTGAATTTTTCTCTTTATAAACACATCAGAAAATGATTTTCACTCCATCCTCTTCCTTCAAACTTCGACCATGGGTGAGAGAACACCAAAACAGAGCCACACCAACACTTCTCCCATCATGCCCAATGGTCCCCATCCAAGATCCACCAACACCATCGCCCGTGACCAGAAGCTAGCCTATGTCGATCAGTTTGTGCCGTCAAACGACGCGGAATCCAGCGTCGCGAGGCACCTGGACTTCATCAGCCCCTGGGACGCCGCGCTGGAGGCGGAGCTTTTCGCCGGCGGGACAATCCCAGGCTGGCCGGCCCCACCTCCAGGCGGGCCGGCCAGCCCCAGGTGCGGCAGGAGCCCGTCTCGCGGCAGCGGGAGCCCCTTCGCCGGGAGATCACTGGCACCTGCCGGTGGCATCGGGAAAAAGTAGTATCGTGGCGGTGTGGGGCATCCTTTTGTCGGCGAGCTGTCGCCAATGAAGGGAAAGTCACTCCCGACTCCAACCCCAAAGGAGGAGCCGATGAGTCCTCCCATGGAGGTCTTCCGCGTCGCTGAAGAGTACCACATGGTGGAGGGCAGCGAGTCCTTGTCCAAGAGTGAGGACTCCGATAGGCCTCTAAGCCAAAACGGCAAGGATGCCTATGACAATGCTCCACCCTACCGGGCATTTGGAAGCCGAGGCAAGGATGGCAGCGCCAAGGTGGTGTATGAGAAGGTGAAGAGGGGGCAGATCAAGGCCATGGAGTCTTTTGACTCCTCCCCCTCTCAAGGAAGGCATCGCCGCGCTCCACCACCGGTTGCTAATCCTCCCACGGAGTCCAGCGAGGACGCCTACAATGAAATCAACGAAGCATTCCTTCGTTTTGAAAGGCGTCTCGCTAAGGTGGAGGATTACCAGGCCGAGCGGCACTTGGAGTTGGCAGATTGCAAGGACAAGATCAACCTTGTGAGGAAGGGATTAGTGGCCAAGACGAAGAGGCACTACAAGCTCACGGGGTTCATGGACTACTACGATGCACCCTCACCATAGGAGCGTTTAGGATTAGTTTGAGAGGCGCTAGTTTTTATTTCATCATTCAAAATTTCTTTGAATTCGTTTAGGTTTGCTTTTCAATTACTTTTATTCCTGATGTAAAAGCGCCCAATGCTCCTATGAATAAATAAAATCATCTAGTGGTTAATGATATAAGTGAATAATTTTAATTAAGTGTTGGTTTACGTGGGTAACCACGTAAACCAACCTTTTTGCGCTCACAATTTCCCCGAGTGTGCAGGATAAAAATGTTGTACAGGTAATTGTGCGCTGACACGATGAAACAGAGGCGGAAAGGGGGAAGGACCCCGCCGGCCGGCCCCACCTCTAGGCCGGCCGGCCTGGCCCAGTTCCCGATCAGGTCCATTCCTTTCCGGTATTAATTTCTTGACCTCCATGCTCTGTTTCACCTGTCCGTTACCTGAAAATAAAAATACTTTCAAAAATTTAACCAAATGCAAACCATTTTCCATCGTCGGTTTCATGACATTTTATTTCACAATTGATTCTTGCTCACAAGATTAAATATTAGGGATGCTCCTGTCTATTTTGTTGTGAGATTTGATATGTGCTTAAGACTTGACCCTTGTTGCCTCTCATTATCTCCTCGGGAATCATATTCTTGCTTTCAACCTTTCGTCACAAGTTCTCTCATAAATCCCATTAGAGTCAATATAGAATAAACTCCTCATAGTGAGTTCGATTAAGATTTAATTCTCTAAGGTTGCAAAGCACTCCTCAGAATTTTAGTCACACAAAAGTATATGTGCAAAAAATTCCTTCAGTTATTCTACTATGCATCACCATTAAAGCAGAATTGTCCACCAAATGAATTTCTACTCTATTGATCATTGTCCTTCATACATCAAAAAGAGTGAAGGAGCCCAAAGAATGCCTCATGTATCATGGGAATTACTCTCTATTCAAAAAAAAAAGAGGAGAGAGAGAAAATTCCCCGTTAAAAAGAAGAAAAAGGCACAGAAGGCTCCTCGCTTATGAAAAAGGATGACAATGAGCAAAGTTCAAGAAGGCGCATCATATTTTCACCAGCACTATAGACATCTAGTTGACTAAATTCTGAGGCTGTGCAACGCACCTTTTAGATTCATCTCTTAATCTTACAACATCTGTGTTAAAACTATGCCTTCCGTACCGAGCCCCAGATAAAAGCCAAAAAAATTCTAGAAGTAGGGAAGGTCACTTTTTGAGAGGACAGGCTTTACACCACAATGAGTGATTCATGACTATGAGAATTTCTGCGACTTTTGGGAGAAGGGGGAATTTTGAAACCCAAGGGATTTTTCGAGTAGCACATGATCTTTGTTTTTGCCATTCAATCTTTCAACTTCTCAAGATAGTGAGTTTTAGCCACTTCCACAAAGTGAGCCTGAAGAAATTGTTGGAATAACTTTGTCATGTCACCTTGATGATGTCTTTTCTTTGGTTCAATTCCTTTGTTCGGGACGAGCAAAGATCTATTCCTGGGGGGATGTTGACGGTGTAATTTGACTGATTTTACACCTCCAACACCGTCAATAAAAGCCATCATTCAAGGATAAAATAAATATTCTTTTTCAATAATGGCTTTCCACGAGTTTTGGTGAGATATTTGGTGCAGGAATAAAATACAAGGAAAATCATGAAGAAATGGAGGAAAAGTGCACCGGCCGGCCCAATCATAGGCCGGCCGGCCTACTCAGGCTCCACCTGCAGCCAATCTTCTCCCAGCAAGGCCTCCACTGCTCCACCACGTCCAAACCAAGGCCCAGCCCAACAAGGAACAACCGACTTACCAGAACATGGGCTGTTGGGCCTAAACTTGAAGGCCACGCGAACTCTGCCGCCCCCACGAAGCAACCGACCATCCAACCGCCATCAGGAAGCAATCTGGGACGTCCAGGACAAAGGCGGTGGTGAACCGCCACAATGGACGGCCGGCCGGCCCCCCCTCTAGGCCGGCCGGCTGCCTTGGCGCGCCCGCCACTCCATCCTCTGCTATAAAGACCCCCCCTGTCCTAAGGACCCTATAAATACACCTCACTAGCTCTAGAACAACTCGCACATTGATACATACTTCATTTAGTTTCTTTTAGTAGCGTAGCGCTGCTGTAGTAGTGAGTGAGTGAGAGGGAAGGAGAGTCGGAGTTCTCGGAGGATGTTGGGGCTCCACTTCTACTTTGCCTCGGGTATGCTTCCTGCCTGGGAGTAGTCTACCATGTCTTCCAGGCTGGGCAACATGTAAGGATTTTATTGGTCGGGTAATGAAGTAAGGTATTCTGCTCTATTCATTTGTGGGTTTCAGGTATATAGTAAGTATTTATTTATTTGAATGCTTGCTATGTTGACTAGCTTACTGTTTGAACTCGCTAGTTGTGACGATAGATATAAATGTGGTGTTTAGATCTAGAGTTATCCCTGATCTGCCCGTAACCCCACGGAGGACGGTAGCCCCACGTGTCACAGGCGTGTTCAGGCCTTTGCAATCAGCCACGTCCGGGTTATCGAGATGGTAGGGTCTTAATTATAGCGGGTATAGTCCTTAGTGGTCGAATCTAATTCTCGGATTGTCTGCTAAGGAAGTACGCGTGCCCCGAAACGAATGATAGAGTAAGGACCTTACCGAGTTATCCAGCTACATAATTCCTTAACATTAGATTGCCTGGCCAGAAGACTCTTTTATTTATTGCTGCATTCACTAGAACCTTTGCGTGCCCCCTTTATTCGGATAAATTGCTAGGATTAGAGTCTCTTTTACACTGTTCGTTCCCTGTGGATTCGATACCTTAGGAATACTCCTGAGTGAAAGCTACATCGGTATCCGTACACTTGTGGATTAATTTCTGTTAGGCCTTTGGACTGCCAACACTCAGCAGCAGCAGCGGGAGAGGGAGGTCGCACCACCTGAGCAGCAGCATCCGCCTGATCTGGAGCAGCGGGACGAGGAGGGGGCCCCCTACAAGCGAAACACGCAAATCTCAAACGCAAAATCCCAAAGGAAAAACCCTAACGCAAGAAACAGAAAAGGAAGGAAAATAAGGAGGACGCATAGAGCATACCTCCACAACTGCTTGTACCTCGTGGGGATCTCCATCTGCGGCACCTCCAGCACTACCGGAGAAGCAGCAGGGCTCCGGCCACGCTTGGAGCTGGCCCCCTCACCAGCTTCTTCGAACAGGGGAACCTCTCCCCCGTCCTCCGCCGCGTCAGAAGGAGGCGGGGTGGGAGCGGCCTTCCCCTTCCCCTTGTCCTGGGGCGCGGTAGACGGTCCCGCCTGGTCGGGCCGAGGACGGTCTCCCGCTCGAGGTGAGGTGTCACCAGGCACACAAAGCGGCGCCTCCCCGGCCAGCCTCACAAGGACATCGCCGGCAGCAGTGAGCAGCGGCATCTCGTCCCGGATCGCCTTGCGGCGGGGATTCTTGCAGAGCGGCTCGGCTCCATCCGGGAACTTCAGCTTGGCCGGAGGATAAAGGTCGGTCAGGTAATGGAAGGCCTCCCACAGCTCCTCCGGCGACAGATCCGAATGCGGCCCTCGGCGGGTGCGGCCCTCGAAGGTGAAGCCAGTGTACCACCAGCTTTGCTTGGAACGGGCGCGCAGCGGAGCGGTACGGGTCTGGAGGAAGTGGTGGATGACCATTCCCCCGGTCAGTTTAGAGGCGAAGAGGACGGCGATGCGATCCACCACGGGCTGGTACTCCGGCAGCAGCGGCGGCAGCTCCTCCCAGAACTCGGTTGGCCCCTTAGGGAAACGCTTCGGGAAGGAGAGGCGGCGGTACGGCGTCGTCCCGCGGAGGTAGAACCATTCGGACCTCCAGTTGTTGAACTTCGCCGCCGGCGAGAAGTCGATGTACTGCTCCTCGCCGTTCCGCCGGCTGAAGCGGACGCACCCCACGGGATCGCCCCCAAAGGAGCGGAGGCGGTAGTAGCGGCGGAAGATCTGAACACAGGGGTTTACCCCCACAAAAGCCTCGCACAGGTGCGCAAACACTGCGAGGATCAGGATTGAGTTGGGCTGTAGATGCGCCAACTTGATCTTGTACGCAATGAGGACCTCCATGAGGAAGTCCGAGAAGGGTGGGATGGCGCCCGCAAGGACGAAGGGGAGGAAGGAGACGATCTCCCCTCCCTCGTGGTTGGGATCCACCTGGGCGGTCGCCGGGCGCACGACGACGCGCCGCTCGTCATTAGGGGCCGACAGGTGCAACCGCACCCGCGCAAGGTCCCCCTCGGAGACGACGGTCGATGCCGGCAGGGCCGGCCTCTCCGGCGCCGCAGCCGTGGGCGGAGGGGCCGGGTGCGCTGGCGACGGCGGGATGGGCGGCCTCCAACCATGGTCGCGGCGGAACGAGAAACCAGGAAACCAAGAAAGCGAGAAGACGAAGGAGCGCAAGGAACGCAAATGCGGAAGAGTGTGGAAGTGGAGAATGGGAGAGCCTGCAACTGTGCTTTTATCAGCGCGTTGCAGGCGAAGCGGCGCCCCTCGGGTGACGCGCGCCTCCTCGGACCCACCACGACCTCCGCGAATCGGCGTCCCACGACCGCGCGCGAAAGTCCGTCGCTTCGGCTTCCAAGAAAGGGCGGCTCCCCAAAACCGAGATAGCCCGAGACACTGACTATGGGCCCTGGTCGCTCCCCTTGGCCCACGCGGCAGCAACCAGGGCGGGGGCTCCTGTCGGTGTAAGGGTTCCCATTTCCCCGCCTCTGCGGGATACGACCCGGGAAAGGCCATGGGCCCAGCAGAAGTCGCGCCCGGCCCAATAGGAGGTGGCCGGCCTTTGCACGTGGGAAAGGGCGGATCAGCGCCAAGTACGAGCCGCGGAACCGGTCGCACCCGCCCCACGGCAAAGGGCGGCAGGCGATGGTGGGCCCATGGATCCGCACCTCCCCGCGGGGGTAGACGCCGCGCGGACATGTGGCAGGCCTCCGCGGCAGGTACAGGCAAGCCAGCCCGGGGGTAGACCAGGAGGCGACGCGTGTGCTGGAATATCTCCTCGGAGGGGACATCCGGGATCCCGCCGCGGGAGAGGCCCCACCAGGCTCGCGACCGCGAGCCTCCCGCGGGGCCAGTCCCACAGCGCGGCGGGAGAGGTGCGCGCGTGCTCGGTGGAGGACGTGGGCATCAAATGCGAGTGGCGGCCACGCAGGCTATGATTGTTGACGCGACCACGTCTGTCATAGCCCTGTGGCCGCCTAGACCAGCTGACGAAGACGCGTGCGGTGGCACACGGGGCGACAGACCGAGGGGAGGAAGGCTTCGGACCGGAGGAAAGGAGCCAGGGACTGGTCCCAACCGGGTACCCGCGCCTTCCCCAGGCGCTGCGCCGCATTAACCCGATGGAACGCATCGCAAAAGGCGGACAGAGGACGATTGTGCGTCCGGGATCTCGGAAGAAATACGGGCTGCAGGTCCACGCTTCCTTGTAACGGCCCATGAACGGGTCCGGCCTCCCCTTGGGCTATAAAAGGGGGGTGCCTTGTACATGAGAAAAAAGGAACAACACTTGAGCAATACCAGACAAGCAGGACGTAGGGTTTTACACCTCCGGGTGGCCCGAACCTGGGTAAATCTCCTGCCTCCTCTTTTCATCTTCATCAACTCCTTACACAGCGCGAGAACAAGAACACCTAGAACCGTTCGCTCCCCTCCGAATCTCAAGGGAGGCCGTAATAGGCCCCCATTTGCCGTGGTGCTCATACCACGACAAACGCTGTTCTGGACAGACCATTGGATCCATGGCAAGGCAATTTGCGACCTCGCACCAGCTCTCATGCAGTTCGTACGAAGAAGGGGGTGGTGAGCCCGTACGGTCAGAGATGCCTTGGACAGACATTCGTGGACTAAGGATATTGTCGGTGGCCTCCCGGTGCTACCACTCTGGCAGTTCCTGCAGCTGTGGGACATCATTCAAGCATTCCCGCTTAATCCGAATGAACGCGATCAACACATATGGACGCCGGAGCCCTCAGGCCAATTTTCATCGAGATCGGCATATGAACGGTACTTCATGGGGGGGGGGGGGGGATTGTGTTTGAACCACACAAGAGATTATGGAAGTCATGGGTGCCACTCAAGGTTAAAATTTTTATGTGGCTTGCTCTCTGGAACCGGTGTTGGACTGCGGATAGACTAGCACGCCGGGGTCTCCAACATCCAGAACGGTGCCCATTATGTGAGCAGGTTGAGGAAGACATCCAGCACATCCTCACAACGTGTGTAATCGCTAGGGAAGTCTGGTTCCGTGCACTGCACTGGATTGGCCTCAGCGAGCTGACTCTATCAACGGAGGAGACATCTTTCATGGAGTGGTGGCGAAGAGCGCATAAGAGAGTTACACGGGAAAAGAGGAAAGGTTTCAATACGTTGGTCCTATTGGTCACCAGGGAAATTTGGAAACACCGGAATAGGTCTGTCTTTGATGGCATTCAGCCGCATGCACCAAGGTTGCTCCAGGAGATCAAAGATGAGGCCAATCTTTGGACGATGGCTGGAGCTAGGAGGCTCAGACAGCTCTTGTAGACTTCCTGGGGAGGTTTTTGGGTTGTCGTTTTATTGTCGCCGGCGCGAATGTAAACTGAACACTAACCTCGGCCAGAGTATGGCGGTGTACCTATGATTTACTTCTTCTTAATATAATGACACGCAGTTCTCCTGCGTGTTCGAGAAAAAAAAAGTTGCAGATAGAAAGCCAAAAAAAAAAAAAAAAGCTTGAGCCATTAAACTGCATCCCACATCTTTGTTGGGCCTTAATGGGCCATGCTACCCTACATCCTGACCGCGAGAGGAATTCCTATATGTAGATCATCTTACAAAAATTAAACTGTAGATCAATGTCTGAGATCTATGTAACGGTTGACTTCTTAGCGGGTGGAGAGAGGGAAGGTTAAGAAGCTATCACGTGCCGCCATGTGAATGGGGCCGGTTAGACGGAGAGAAAAAGAAACGAGTTTCAACCTTTAAACGCAACTTTCTATTAAACTGTAAACTTTTTTCAAAGCCATTTGAATTCTACAAAATGAGATCTAATATTAATACATTTTAATTTATTTTATCTTTTTTCATGACATTTTAGCTATACAGTTTTAACATTTTATATGTACTATGACAGAGTTTCTCGAAAATGTTTACACAAACTTTTCAAATCGTTGAGTCTATAATGTTAGTATGTACCTGTGAACTATTTACTGTAATTAAAACATAAAAAAATAAAGAAAAATTAAAATCATACGTGTTTGTGGGCTACCCCATGGGCCGTTAGTGGGCTACCCCATGGGCCGTTAGTGGGCTGATCTACAGCCTATCCATATATTGTCCCGACCGCGAGCGCCTCTAAACCTAAGCCTTTGGGTGCGTTCGGCGTTTTAGAGCCTAAAATTTAGAAGGGTCTAAACAAAAAGAATCTTGTCTTAAATAAAGTTTAATTACAAAATTAACTATAAAACCTTCCTTTAAACCGCGAGACGAATTTAATGAGGGTAGTTAAGACATGATTAGACGATATTTACTGTAGTATTACTGTAGCAAAACATAGATTAATTAGGCTCATTAGATTCGTCTTGTAAAGATGTATCTATCTATAAAAAAGTTTTGTCATTAAACTTTATTTAGTACTATTAAATAATAAGATTCTTTTTAGAGCTAAATTTGGGTGTAAAGAGGACACCGAACGCGCCCTTTTTCGCTCCGCGGGCGGGAGAGGTGGCTGGCGGCGCATTCCCTTGGAGTGCGGGGGAAGAGGAGGAGGCGGCGGCGGCGGCGGCGCGTTCCCTTTCCATCTCTCCGGAGCGGGACTGCAGGGGAAGAGGAGTAAGCGGCAGTGCGGTACCTTCACATCGCTCGTAAGCAAGCCTGCGGGGAGAGAGGCGGCGGCGCCGGCGCGTCCCTTCACATCTCTCGTGAGCGGGGCTGCGAGGGAAGCGGCGGAGGCGGCGCGTTCTCGTTCATCTCTCGTGTGCGGGACGCAAGGGAAGAGGAGGCAGCGGCTGCGCTGCGGAGGGACAGGAGGCGGCAGGACTGTTCGGCCTTCCGACGTAAGTCTCTTTCTCCGGTGATCTGCCCCGAGCCTAATTTATCTAGTTTATTCACACACAGTGTTCCGTTCTATTTCTCGTAGATCTTGCTTTTGTACCATTACAACTCAGGGCGCTTAGAACTCGTGCTGAACTGCTGATTACAACTAATGGAGGTGTCTTTATCTAGTTTATTCACACACAGTGTTAGAATGTGATAAGATACTCACGAGTTGTATCATTATACCTATCTATTTTCCTACCTGTAAGGTACGACTTTTCATGCCGTGATTACACATTAAATTGTATGTTCAGAATTTTGTTCATGCTTATTTATTGCATGATGTATCTGTTTTCTTGAATGCGGAAAGGACTTGAACTTTGGAATAGATTATTTATCTAGATGCTGCTTTATCGTTAGAGCATTGCTTAATCGTAAGCTCAATTTTTTTGTCTTTCCTCAGAAGTACTATCTTTTTTCACTGATTACTAAATATCTGGGCAATTAGCCAAAAGCTTAGCTCCATTGCAGTTAGTACTTGGGGTTAAGTTTGATACTTATGGTTTCCTATAAATAGATTTGTTAACATTGATTTTCTACAACTCTTTCATTGCAGCAAGGCGGAGATTCTATTTGTTTATTGACATTGAGATTATTTCAAACCTAAGACCTGGACTGCTGATATAACAAGTAATGGAGTAAGTTGCCGTTATCTAGTTTTCACACACAATGTTAGAATGTGATAGATACTCACAATTTTTATCATCATAGCTATCTGTTTTCCTACCTGTACGGTATGACTTTTCATGCTGTGATTACATATTTAAATTGTATGTTCAGGATTTTGTTTATGATTATTTATTGCATGATGTATCTGTTTTTTTGAATGCGAAAACGACTTGAACTTTGGATTAGTTTATTTATCTAGACGCTGCTTTATCATTAGAGTATTGCTTAACTGTAAGCTCAATTTTTTTTTGTCTTTCCTCAGAAGTACTATCTTTTTTCACTGATTTCTAAAAATCTGGACAATTAGCCAAAAGATTAGCTCCATTGCAGTTAGTACTTGGGGTTAAATTTGATATTTATGGTTTCCTAAAAAGAGATTTGTTAAAACTGATTTTCTGCTACTCTTTCATTGCAGCAAGGCGGAGATTCTACGCGTTTATTGACATTGAGATTATTTCATACCTAAGAGCTGGGTTTCTGAAGTTTTAAAGAGGATTGGACACTCTGAGGTAAGAAATACCCTGTTGGTGTTGATAGCATATTTTGGGTATTATGGTACTTGTATTTCTTGCTCATGTTTGTTAACATTTTCTTATTCTACAATGCCATGATTTGCTTGATAAGTTTTATAAATGTTTTAGATTAGAAGATGTAGAGTCTATTAGCAGTTGGCGTATGTGTAAAATAAATTGATTTATCAGATGCCATAACCATATAACTACTGGCCTAATTTTTCTACCTCCAACAAAATATCTGTCTTATGTGTCCTTGGTGTAATACTGATAATGAAGAACAGTGAAATTGTTGCTTTCTCACACTCCAAACAGGCCAAGTTGTTAGGGCACATTTACAAATTATGTAGGGAGCTGTGCAATACGTTCTCACACTCAGACCAGGGTCTAGGATGTGTTTCATTTACAGGAACGACTGAATTGTGTGGAATAATTGGATGAGCCGGCCGATGGTTTGATCTTATGGAACATGTTGTGCTTTCGATACTCTTGGTGAAGACTTGTGTGCTATTATGCCACAAAAATTGTAATTAGCATATATGTAACACACTGTAATCATAGTTACTTTTGGCACATTTTTGTGTTGTAATCAAGTACTGAATTGTTGTTATCTAAATATACATGTTTATCTTTCTCCTACAGGTACTTTTTTAAACCTTAACACTAATGAAAGTAAAGTAGATATAGAAGTAATTTATCTTGCATATCATCATGTAAGGTATGTTACTTCATTATCGCAATTTATTCCTACGTTACAGAGTTAGAGCGTGCAAATGGAGATCTCGATTGCATTTGTAATCATAAAAACTCGTCTTTTGTGCTCGCGGTTCTGTCCAGTGACAGCGGAATATAATTTGCATCGTTTATATGGTTCCTATTTGATTTTCCTAATCAAGCCAATATTAAATGTTTGTGGCTTGGTTTTTATGGTTAAAATTGAATTTACCAATTATCTACAAAGACATTGTTCTGATCAATCAGTTACGTATACAGAGAATACTATGATTATTTTATCATGGCTCGTGGTTCTATAACCTTACCAAGAGGTTGTTCACACATGAAGATATAATTGATATAGATATGTACACAAAATAAAGTTTTGATTGCAGATTAGCTATAAGTTTCCCTTCTTCGTTATGTTCTGCAAAGTGAGTGAGTGACTCTGGGAAAGGGAATTTGTACTCTGTACATTTGCTGTTTTATGTTAGAAAGCTATGCTGCTGATTCGAGCATTAATTTGATATATCACATAGGACAACTGATGCGGGCAAGTAGTTAAAAAGAGAGAATGATCTAATGTCTTCACAGTGTGTCTGAGAGGCTCAAAACAACCAAATATGCGTTTGCAAGAAAACTAATTGCGTCTTAATAGTGTGCTTTCCTTGTAACTTTATCAGACCCCATTCAAGTGTTTTAAGATATCTTTTTTTTTTTAGACATGTTTTAAGATATCCATGGGCTGTGGGAGGGCGGGACAGGGTTGACAAACTGACACAAATGTACTTGTTCTGTGACTTAGAATGTTGAAATATAACAAGAATTTAAAATTTGAATTACTTTATTAATTATGTGGAACTTCATCTTGAATTTGGTATTTCAGACTTTTAAATTTTCAATTCTCCACTGGAGTTTCAATTTTTTTATTTCAAATTCCAATTTCTGAACTTCTAAGATTTTATATCAGAATGGAAATTCCTGGAACTTCAAATCCTAAAACATGTATTTGAAATCTGAACTTTGAAGCAAAGGACATTTGCGCCAATTCGTCATTTTTTAACACCCACCTAAACGATTTTTTTAATGCTTGCTATCTGCTCATATCATATTCAGACATTTCGTTCTCAATATATTAAGATATATTCATATATTTTTTAAAATCCCAAGATATATCATGCTTAAAACAACCCAATCTATGTCTAAAGTTATTGGATGATATTTGCACTATTTCTTCTTTTTTCCAATATGGTTTATCTGAAGTGTCGGTCGTAATGGTAAATAAGGAATTTATCCTTTATTTAAGGATCAAAATTTCAATTTCTTGATCAGTTACGGATAAGCCAGGTTTCTGGATTAGTGTCATTCAAGGCGAGGTTCAGATTGTTTCACAAGTAACAATATTGGTAGTCTTAGGCCATTATCTTTTGCCTCCAGTGAGTGTTCTTTTTCCAAAGCCATATCGCAAGAGGCTTTAGAGTCAAGTTGACAGAAAATATTGAGGTTAATGAATAGTTTAGATTCCACTGTCTGATGGGTTAGCTGTAGTGTGTATGTCTCATTGCTCCATTTAGTCAGACGTCTTACTAGTAATAATCAGAGTCAGTATACAATTCGAATAAGCGTCTGTGATTTAATTCTGAATTGTAAGTACTTTAGCATGTCTATGTGTTCTTTTATGTTTATGGACAAAGTATTCTATCCTTCCTTAAGAAGTGTGCATGAGACTTTACTAACATACATTGACCCGTTACATCACAGATATTTGCAAATTGATTTGTGGCTTCATATATTGTGCTAATTTTTATGTGCTATTTTTACTAGCTTTTGATTTTGTGGGTTGCTTCAGCGACATAAAGCTTACCAGTAGCAAGATCTTCATGTGCAATTTTCATTTGTACCTTTACAACAATTACAACAGCCATATATTCATAAAGATACGTGATGTTGCTTGTAGATATGGAGCGTTTTCCGTTCGATGTTGATGAAGCCTCGGCTGGATCATTTGGGAAACTGATGACGAGTGTCGATGGGTTCTATGCTGATCGTGCCATCTTGACGTACAGAGGAGTGCCCCTTACTCACAAGGTCCCAGGATGGTTTTCCATTATGTTAAAGCAGCACACTGGCTCATTCGAGCTCGCCATCTATGCCATGAATGGGTATCTCGCTGCCATTCGTGAGGAAGGGGAAAATCTATACCTTGGCTTTACTTCTCGGATTTTGAAGGTCTGATACAAAGTCTGCCCGGCTTAAAGAAAAAGATAGCATGTCCATCCGGCTATTATGAACTTGTTGATGATGACTGGTAAGTTTGACTTTAGGGGATAGACCATCGAGTTGTTATCTGAAATGCAAGTATGTGCGGGCTAACTGTAATGGTACTTGTATCGCTGCAGGACCGGCATGGTGGCTGGAATCCCTGCACTAAATGATTGCTGCTACCATATCTTGAAGTTGCTCCGGGCGCACAGAGATGTGGCTATTCCTGAAGAGGCTATTTCGCTGAGCGAGGATGAGAAGAGAGCGATTGCCAGGACTATTTTCATGTTTTGTGAACCGACAAGGCTGAGGTCTGCAAGAGTTTTTGTGTCCGGTGCTATGGGCAGTTGGGTTGATTTACCAGTGGATCGAAGACAGAGATTAAAGGTGAACGACTGGTCGAAGCTGTCTCGGTTTGCATTACACTGCCTCTATAAAGCAAGTCAGGGCAAAGAAGATACGTTCGACCGTAAGGAGCTCGATCTTGTTTCTCCTTTAGGGATTAAGGGAGTGCTGAGTTGCGTGGGTCCAAATGGAGAGCTACTGCTCATATTGAGCAGAGACTATTTGATGGAAGATCAGCAGTCGCGTAAAGGAAAAGGTTGATCACGATTGGGGCATGTGAGATTCACTTTCAATCCCTCGGTAGAGTTTACTGTCATGTGTTGTAGTACAGTATGTAGTAGGCATTGTCTGTAAAACAGCAGTCTGGCAGGTTGCAGCTGTCAGCTTTCCATAGCTGTAGCGATGTTTCGTCTACAGAAGATTTTGTGCATGACACTGTTTTCTTCTTGTGCTTAACCTGGTTGTTCTACTGAATGACATGACACAAAAATGTATCGTGTGTCTTCTCTTACAAATGGTAACTCTTGGTTGCAAATAATTATATGCCTAAGTACATTAGTTCTTGTGAATATTAATACTTTTTATAGTTGAAGAGTATCTTGAACCTGTGAAAATACATGTTTGAAATCAAATATTTGTGAGAGGATCCCATGTTAAACGGATTCTTCAACCCGTTGTCTTGCATGCCCATAGTTGCCAACCCAAGTTTGACCAGCCTCTCTCTCTCTCTCTCTGCTGCCTGGCTGGCGAGGCTGGCGAGCACACGCAGTGCATGTCTCCACGCGGCCGAGCACCCTTGCACACGTCTGAGTGCCATGGGGATGTAAGAGCGTCTCCAAAGTAGAATAGATAGCAGCTAGCTTTTACATACATTTGAAGAGAAATAAGGTCCATATTAAAGTCTCTTATTTTTCTTAAAGGTTGCCTTTTGAGGAAGAGTTAGCTCTTTTCTCTCTCTTCTTTTCTTCTAATAAACAATTTTAAAAGTTAGCTAAGAAGCAATCATTAGTAACGCTCTAAGATCGCACCTTCTCCTTCTCCTACACGTGCTCCCTCTGGCCTCTGGGCAGTCTCTTTCACTTCACTCCAGCTCGAGCCATCTTCAATCACTTCAGCGGCGAGTACAGGTGCGACTGCAGCGAGATGACTGGCCAGATGGCGCCGGGCCGCCGGCCACTGCAATGCGGACCCGGTTGTCCGGGTTGTGCTTGGTCAGCAGGCGCAGTTCTATCGCCCCGAGCCAGAGTAAAGTCCAGCAACGCCTCGGCCGCGCAGGACAGAAGAAGGCGATGGATTCCCGCGGCGGCGAAGGAGAGGTCGTAGCTACCGGACTCGGTGAAGGGCTCGGAGCTGCGGGAATCCTCTGCCTCCGGCCGCCAGAACTCCAGCATCCATGATCCCTTCGCTAGAAGCAAGCAGTTCGGCAAAAGGGGGTCGTTTCACAACTGGTGGCCCGTACGCCGGTACGCGTGGTTCCGGTGCCCGCCCACTGTGACGTACGATCGACGACCTCGCCGGCGTCCCGCCCCGAGCTGCTCCCGCCCAAGAAGAGCATCTTCTGGATCTCCCATGCTGCCGCAGACTGCAAAGGCCTGCCGCCGCGGGGAGGACGGCCGGACCGCCTGAGCACGGAGCTACCCCGCCTCTGCATCTCGCGCCCAGCTGGTCCTCACCTTCTCCGACTGCAGCCGCGACATGGGGCGCCTCTTCCTCCCGGAAAGACCGGTGCGCGCGACGCCGCTGCTGGGCATTTTCATCACTGTCGAGAGCCGCCTCGTGTACGGCCTGGCCTGTTCGTACCGGCGTTCGATGACATCGACGCTGCGCGACGACCCCTCCGCGTCGGGCAGCTCCTCAGGCGCGCTGAACGACACGGCGGCAGTCCAACAACGCAGCGCCTCGCTCGGCGTCTCTCTGTCACCGCCTTGTCTGGCCGAGCTTCGCTCCACCATGGCCGCACCAACATGCTACACCGCGTCGACTTCCTGACGCGGATGCGTGGCGCGACCTTCCAAGCGACGACCATCGCCATCGCATCGCGACGCGTTGCCCTGCGGCCGTCGTCGCCTCGCCCGACCACACACGAAAAGCTTCTCCTCTCAGCCGTCGCTACTCGTCCCGCCACACCTACAACCATGTCCATGCGGCAAAACAACATCAGAATTCAGAAGAAACATTTGACGGTCTGCAAATAGGAGTGACATCTACGAACGCGCCGTGCTGCAGCAGCGCGCGCTGGACTCGCGAGTCGAACCGGCCGGCCGACGGACAGAAGCCGCGCCTCGAGCTCCACAGGGAGCGCGCGGGGCGGGCCCTGCTGCTATATAACTTAATAATGTTCGTCTTTTCTTATTTGTATTCGACACTATGGGAACCATTTTTCTATCTAAAAGATCCCCAAAAAAAATTACTCCATGCCAGTAGTATGTTTTTGTGTGAACTGATTCTAAAATAATGGATAGAATGCATACCATTTCACTCTTGAGCTCGAGATCCACCACGGCCATCGAGCAGCTCGATCGCACTGTCCACCATGCTTGAGAAGTTGTCGCGGTGCTTGCCGATACCGACACTTCCCAAGAAGATGTGGTATAACACTCGAGCTTCCGAGTTCCGACGTGGTGTCAGCGACGGACTCCCTGAGGAGCTTGTCGCTCTCCGGCGCCATGGTGGCGTTCAGTACCGCTCTGGCCCCGCAGTATGCGCATAGGTTCTGGCACCCTCTCGTCCTGCAGCGCTAGCAGAAGCCGATCGAGCACGTCGTCGTCGGACGTCTTGAGTATCGCCGCGCGGCTCGTCCTGCTCTCCAGCTCCAGCTCCAGCTCCAGCAATCGGTTTACCGTGCTATATGTAAAACCGACGGGATTACCGGCAAAAGCAGTCGGTTTAAGCTGCGTCTAATCTTCTATCTATCTATTATCTTAATATTTTTAGTATTTGAAAAGTAAAAAAAAGCCACCACGGTCATTTTCAAGGTCACAAAATTACCACATAATTTTCTTTTTTTTTATAAAAAAACTCTTCACTATTGATTGTTATGAAGAGTGAACGATCTAGATTAACGAAAGAGTTCATGTTAAATATGACCCACAAAAAGAATTATCTCGGTATAGAAAATACGATGCATGATGTGAATCCATATCGGTTCGTTACAGCTCAAATCAAGGCACCTTTTGGTAGGGCTTCTTCAATAATTTTTTTAATGACTTTACATGTTTTCTAACTAAAAAAATACTTTTTCTTAAAAAAAAGTTATATCTAAAAATAAGGTGAAGCATAAAGCCACAAAATAGTAGATTCACCGACTTTTTTTCTCTACGGCATCTTTATCTTTCCATATTTATCCCTAAAAATATGGAGAAGCAGCAGAAAAGGCGTTTTGCTAAACGTTTTAGGCACAACCGGCGATACAACCAGCACAAGCGTTTTTTTTAAGAAGCCACAACCACAGCTGAAGCCAGCACAGCCACAGCCCTATCAAAGAGACCCTAAGATGCAAACCTGTCAAAACACTATTGCCGATAGACTACAAGAAGAAAAGAGAAAAAGGAAACGATACATTTGTTCGGCCGTGCATGTGGACGATCATGGAGCAAAGAGTTGGAGAGCGGCAGCTACAAGGTTAGCAACGGCTTCAAGGCGATAGCACGGGGAGAATGGCTACGAGTGCCTAATTCAAGGTTATCTGCTCGCCAACAAAGCTCCTGGCGAGATTAGCTAGCAACATGTAGGACAAATTTGAAGGCAACGCATGGAAGAGGAAGAGCAAATCGAGAGAGCTTAGGTACGGTGATTGTGCCAGAAAAAAAAAAGTTTAGGTGGCACAGGATGATAACGACGCGGCGGCAAGCTGATCGGCAGGCTATTCCAACAGCACAGATCGCCATTGGGTCACCCGGTTCTTCGTCACATGTTTATTGCGACAACATGGAAACCACCATCTGGGCTGCCAGATTACAAGTAGAACGCTGGTGGTGAATCGAGCTCTGGATAAACAAACGAACACGACGTATTGAAGTAGCACCACCATGGTAGACGTGTGTGAAAGTGTATGAACCAGTGAGTTGTATTGATGTACAGTGTGTGCCTTATATAGGCAATACATGAGCGCTGGGGATGGCCATGCGCTAGAGTAACGGGCACGATACATAACAGAGTGAATCCTAGCTATGCGGAAGCAGTTGAGTGGTAGTGGTACACGCGCAGCGGAGGACGCGGTAAACAGCTGAAGAATAGGTCGTGCCGTTGATGACTCTGACGCTGAACATGTAGTATCTGTTACGCTAACAGTGTGCAACGTCGTCCTCCGAGGAGTTGCCATTGCCGACGGATGATCTCAGCGAGCTTGGCTGATGCAGTGAAGCTAGATTAGGAATAGACTTTTCTTCTTTCGATGATCTTAACGTAAGAAGGGGGGAAAAAGCATGGGAAGTGAAGCAGGCTAATGGCTTTCGTCAGGCAAACACTGCATCGTAATGCTCTGTAGCAGAATAAAAACTCCACCTCGAGCCTAGCAATTCAGAGAGCCCCCCGTCTATAACTTTGTTACCAGCTTACCTCTCTGTCATCGAAGCCCAAAAGGTCATAACGCTATCAAAAATAAGTTTCCAGCTGGATCAGTAGGAGAGAGGCTGGCATCAATACCTCAGGCGAAACAGCAGAGAGAGGACATCCCGTATTCCTTTTTTTACAATAGAAAAGAATTGCATCCATGAAGATCACGCCATGTTAAAACAGATGAGTTGGAGTTTTGAGATGACCATTACAAGGAGATTAGCCTAGGATAAAGCCGGATAGGAGACTTTGCTTTTCTTCCTGCTTCCAATACACGTGGTGGAGTTCTCATAGCTTGCCGTCGAGATATCGCCTCTTTCTCCGACGTGCTTGTGGGTTGTTTCTCGGTCACCGTCAAGGTCACGCCAATGTCCGGGGAGGGCAGCTGGTGGTTGACTTCAGTATACGGGCCACAGCCCGATGATCACAAGGTGTTGTTCCTCGAGGAGTTCACTATGGGAAACAGGGAGTTTGCCGAGTGCAGGGGACACTCGGCAAAGCCCCTTAAGCTCTCGGCAAAGGGTTTGCCGAGTGTAACTCTCGGCAAACCCCTCTCGGCAAAATCCAGTCGGCAAAGAGGGGTTTACCGAGAGTCAAAATGCGGGTACTCGGCAAACCCTTTGCCGAGAGCCCCGAAGACCTTCGGCAAAGCCCGGGGAGGGTAACGGCCCCAAACGGCCGTCAGGGGGGTTTGCCGAGTGCCCCTGATGCCAGGCACTCGGCAAACCCTGGTGCTTTGCCGAGTGCCTCCCCGCGGGCTCTCGGCAAAGTATTGGCTCTTTGCCGAGAGCCAGGGAAATGGCTCTCGGCAAAGAATGGTCACTTTGCCGAGTGCCCCGGGGAGGCACTCGGCAAAATGACCATATTTTGCCGAGTGCCCTTACGTGGCTCTCGGCAAATGTGTTACACTCGGCAAAATTAATTTCCAGGTTGCAATAAAATGTTTATTTTTACTACAACCTGGACCAAAATCACAAATAAACAACACAGATATTATCAGCATCATCTGATACACATGTTTATCATCACCATCACATTGACAAGCAAATAAAATGACCACAAACACTAAACCACATCACATTCACCTCAAGTCCACATAGAGTGTCACATAGTTCAAATACGAAGTGTCCACGTAGTTCAAATACAAGTGCTCGACAACGACAAGTAAAAGTCTATGAAATGCAAGCTAAGGATAGTAGGTTCATGAAATAGAAACACAACAACAAGTTTATTGAGGTGGCCACGCCGTCCAAGGGCTTGTAGGGGAGATCGGAAAGTTGGATGCCTCGGATTGGTTCTGCAAAATCAAAAGATTGCATGTGACACAAGATTTATAGAAACTAAGACATTGGATATCCTATTGCGAGGGAAAAAATGAAAGTCGAACTATCTCAAGTGACTCACCGGAGTGCCGGCTGGAGAAGCGCCGCTGGGAGGAGTAACGCCGCCGGGAGGAGGAACGCCGCCGGCTAGTCCCGGGAACAAGTCTGGAGGTGGCTGTTGGCGTCTCTTACGGTCACGCGGGAAACACACGACCGCGGGGAGACGCCGGGGGTTATGGAATTGTTCACTTGCACTATTTAACCAAATAATCCACAACTAGTAACAAGTACTAGATATGAATTATAAGGTTTGTCATGTTAAATAGAATATCCGCAAGCGGACGGATAACCCGTTGTAGCATTTCACCCGAGAGTATTCCAGGGTATCGTATTTATATTTTCCCAAAGGAAGACATGGTTGACAAGAGTACTTATGTTCATGGTGTTACAAATGATAGATGATATAACCACATTCCAATGCAGGGGTAAGGTTTAATAATAATAAGGATAGTGTGACACACACGAAGGCATTCCACTCTCTCTAATAAAAGGCGAGAGACAATCCTAAGCAATGCTAAGTTAGACTAGCGAGCTACTACTCCAAAGGTACAACATTCATATAGCGTGCACAACCTCTACCTATCATCTAGCGTCATGCAAGCACAAGCAAGCGTCTAATGCCTAGGCAACATCGGGAGATCCGGCATACGCAAGGTCTGCCTCGCGACTCCGGCCTATTTACGTACTCCTATGCCGTGCCCGAACGTGGAGGGTTCCTTTGGATGGACAGGGCTGTCACTTCCTGCCACCTACCTCTACAAACCGTGGGACACGCACATACCCAAGGGTGGATAGACTACCCCGGCACCATGCCGGCGTTACTAACCACGACTCTAGATCCCTCGAGGCACCCCCAACCCTTCGGATCGACGGGGTGATAAATCTAGAGCACCTTTGCAGGACAATGAGCCCGATGCCTAAACAGGAGAACATCTGGCCTAACTAGCATAAACTAGATAAAAGGGATCAAAGCTAGCACTAAGTCATGCATAAGCGTTCGTCGCTCAAGAACGAGCGACGAACGATGAACGATTAAGCAAGTTCAAGAATAATCGATGATCGAGTATGAACGAACGAAGAACGAACGATGAACGAGCATGAACGAACCACGAACGATCATACAAGATCATGATAGAACTAGCAAGCTCATAACAACTATATGAATACTTGTATTCCATAGATTAAATAACAAGTCTTACAAAGAGAGAGAAAGGATACAAGAGTGCTACCCAATTCTCCACAAGACTTTGGGAGCAATAGGGCAGCCCACTACTCAGCCTAGCACTACCTACAATTGCCTCTAGCTCTAGTGTGAGGAGGAGGGAATGATCCTTGTGTATTGTGTGTCTTGGAAGGAGGGGGGGGTACCTCTCCTTATATAGTCCTTGAAGGTCGGCAACTTTGAGGCGGTTCCCGAGGTCGGTGGCAATTAATGCAGGGGGAACCGACCTCCAGAGGTCGGCTACAAACCGCCATAGAAAGATGGGCCCAGGGGGCCACACTGCCAGGTCGGCCGACCTGGCCAGGGGGGGTCGGCCGACCTGTGCCTGGCCCCTCCTGGGCTGGGCTTTGGCAGGTGGCTCCCCCTCTAGGTTTACTTCTCTGGTCCAGGTGCATTTGGCCTTAGTTGTGTTGGACTTTGACGAGATTTGGCATTTTGTCTTGGAGTTGTATTCCCGCGGCGAACGTTGTTTTGTAGAAGTGTTGATTCGTCGCCTTGGGGCATGATTTCACCTGGATTTCTCCCTTATTCCACCTGCACACTAAAATCTAGAGGTACATGTGGAAATAGGTTATTCTTAAATAAAGTGCATGTAAAGAATGTCCAATCCTTCTTGTTTATTGAGCTAGTTGACGGTCGAAATTGGTCCGTAACGACCGTCAACAACTCCCCCAAGCTTACCCCTTGCTCGTCCCGAGCAAGAAGTAGGACTTTAGGTTGTTGATCAGGAGTTGCTACAATGCCTACTTCTCAAAGGTACCAAGTGTATAACAAAGATACTCATCCTTGAGTTGAATAAGTTGGCCAAGGTAACTCACCCTTGTCCCTTAGTCCTTATGGGGCTTTTGCTTTATACTTCACCTTGGGCGGTTGAGAGAGAGAACGGTGTACGAGCATTTGTTTTCTCATTCCTTGTCTTGCTTTTATTCTCCGGAGGTTTTCAAAAGGATTTTCAAAAATAAAACCAAGTTCCTCAAGTGATACTCTCGAGTCGCTCGAGTGGTGCATGTTTTCATTCCTCACCAAGGCATGTGTGTTGCCTCATCCTACATCTAATAGGCTTTTTGTGGAGCTCAAGGTAGGATATGAAGAGAGGCATACTTGCATTCATATTTTGCAAAACCAAAAGAGTGGATCCACGGAGATAGCAAGCCATACAATCAAAGATCAAGATGTGCAAGTGTGTATATGTGGATGGTGGTGTAAGTGACTACTCCTCTTTTTGTTCACCTCTCTTTATTTTATATTTTGGGACATGGCTATCTTTTCTTCTTTCTTTTTCCATGCTCAAAATGAGAGCAGATAAATTTTCTTTTTCTTTTCATGCTCATCTTCTGTGAGCTTTATTTTCTTTCTTTCTTTTGCATAGCCATGCCTAATTTTGATATTTCAAGAGAGGTGATAAATTGTGAGGAGTGTCTTTATTTTGGTGGATGGTATGACATGTTGCTAACTTCCGGTGTAGAAGTTTAGCATATGAGGTGGAATGTGTACGTGATCTTGATCATGAGAGTATGGAGAGCATCTCACTAGGGTCACACAATTTTGATAAAGCTCAATGAAATGACAAGCAGCATATGTAAGGTTTTTCATTAAGTACTACATATGGCTTTGGTAGGAAATTAACATCACTGAGGAACTTATAATTTTTATGATTTTCGAAAACAAAATCTCCGGAGTTTTCAAGCTTAACTTGGAACAAGATTGCATGAGCTCTTTTTACCATATCATCTCTCACAACAACTTAGGTTCAGTGCAAGCGTATGCTACCCACAAGTTTCAGGTTCTAAGCAAGTATTTTTCAGCCAACAAACTCAAAACTTGGAGAGTACTAAGTTATAAACTAGGCACAAGAGAGAAATATGGCAGAGCAACTATTCATCATCTCAACATAGAAGGAAAAGAAACACTTTTACAGCACATAAAAAGAAACTACACTAATTATTTTTGTTCTTTTTAGTTTTGTTATTTTTATTTTGTTTTTCATATGAGAAGCAAGCAAAAATGAAGAGAGAAAAAAGGATACAAGTTGCGATACATGATACCTTAGCGGGGGGCATGGTGTCTCCCCCCCAAGCTTGTTCTTGCTTATGGGTTTCGTGGATCGAACCCCATGTGGCGAAAGTAAGCCGAAAGATCGGCTTGTCCCCGCTCCGTCATGTTGGTGAGGTTGGTGAGCTGGGTGTCGGTGCGTTCTTGCCACTGATGGGTTTGCAGGATGTGTTGGTTCAGCGTGTAGTCGATGTCTCCTGCCGTGGTCTCGAGCCTTCCCATTTGCTCGGAGAGGTCGTTCATCGCTTGCTCAAGGTGGAAACCTTGAGTCGCACCAGAGTCGGAGGAGTGTTCCTCCCATTGTTGTTGCGGAGTGAACATCCTTGGGTCATGCCCCGAGGTTTGCCATGCCGAGCCCCCGGCCATGTGCGGTGGCGGGGCTGAGTATGCACCGGGAAAATACCCGGTGTGACCATGCCCCGGGCCGCCATGAGCCATGGGCTCCGGTGTGGGTGCCTCGGAACTTGATGGCTGCTCCGACCTGCGCGTCCTCCTGCGAGAAGAAATACTCCTGCGCGCACTCTCCATTTCTTGGAGCTCAATGGTTAGATTTTTGCAAGTATACAAGCGAAGATCCGGGTTAGGTAACCGAAACTCGTTTGTATACCCGACAAAATAAAATATGAGGGAATCGTTTGGACCATGCTTAAGTGTATGACCACGAATAAGATAATCCTCGTTTATGAGTAAACGGGGCGTAGAAATATATTCAACATTAGCATCATGCAAGGCACCCACTCCCGTAGCAATACGTGTAATTAACGAGGTGCATTCAATTGGTCCCATCATCCCAAAATTTTCTAACCAATGATGAATCAAGTATTGGACAGGAGAAATCTTAATCTTTTCAACCATAGCATAAAGAATTTTCATATCATCTTCGCGCACAATTCTAATATCACTTCTAGGAAAAAGAGTGATGCCAATCCACATGTGCAAAAAAGCGCAAAGTAGGGTGATGGATGTGATTAGTTCTAGGCTGCACACAAGTTGAAAAACCCGTGATCCTTTCCCAAAATGCAAGCTTTGAAAAATCAGGAAGGGCATTGTCAATATCAACATTGCAGCGAGTATTAAAGCCGAGTATCATGCTAAGGTCCTTCCATTTCAAACGGTATTCTTCCCGGAAAAACCGAAAAGTAATACCTTCATCTACTACTCGTAGGGTGCATAAAAACTGAAGTGTAAGCAAGCGGGAACCCGGCTCATCTACACTAGCAAAATCTTTCCACCCTATAGCTTTGAATACTCGAGAAAATTCAGCATCCATACCAGTCTTTTGTAGCAGCCCCGTGTCAAATGCTCGCGTAGGAGCAAAGATACGGTTTTGAAGAAGCGCGTAGGCGTTCGTCTCGTACTCGCCCACCAAGTCAAGGTCGGTGTCGACGAGGAGACGATGCTCGATGTTGCCCTCTTGCTCTTCTTCCTCGGCTTCATGTGGTGGACTTGGCGGTGGCTCGACCACGGGGCGTGAGCGAGTGCTTCGGCGTGAAGAGCTTGGACTTGATTTTGAACTTAGGGACCTCTTCAACGCTCCGTACAGCTTCTTGGCACCGGTCATGGCTGCCCACAAGGAGAGCAAGAACACAAGAACAATAGCTCCGAACGGGTTATGTTAGAAAAAATCCAATCGGCAAAACCGTCGGTTGTTCTTGTGAGCAAGAAAATCGCAACTCGGGAAAATCGAGCAAACCAAAAACAAAGCACAAACTGAGAAAACACTAGGAGAGAAATTTTTCTGCAGAACTTTGAGGCAAACACAAAGTGAGAGCAATGGAGAGCCTTGTGAGCAAGAGAATGAAGTGAATGAGGAGTGAAAATGAGTGTGTGTGAGGGGAAGAGAGCCTCTGGCCGGTCACTCCAATTTATAGCACGAAATGTAGCTGTTTTTGAACGTTGGAGGGGCCAGGTGATCGTTGGGAAAAAACAGGGGGGCAGCAACGGCTACCCCAGGTCGGCCGACCTGCCCTGGTGGGGTCGGCCGACCCCCTTCTGGGCCCACTTGACTCCCCTCTTGGCCCACAGCCCCCAACGGCCAAATGGTGATTGACCATGGTTGCTATGTCCAGTAAATCCTCGCAAATATTGCTCAGAAAGATTTTCAAATAAAATCATGCCTCGAAATTCAAATGGTTTTCGGAAAAATTGAAACTAGAAGAGAAAAATATTGGAAAATTCCAACATGTGGGAAATTTATTGTAGTGGTACAGAGGTACTCCAAAACTTTGCACAAAAGAGTGAAAAAGTTTTGAAGAACCAAATATTTTTGGAGATTATTTTTTTTTTGTATGCATGGCGAGATGAAAATTCAAATATGCTGGTGGAAAAAATTCAAACGATTGAAATAAGAATTTCTTGTGGTGAAATAAAATATGCAGGGTGATTTTAAAGTTTTTAAATGCAAGTGGTGGGTTTGAAAAAGAAAAATCAAAAAGGAATCAAAAGAAATGATAATGCCGATTATCCTGTCGGCCAGGGCTTCGCCGTTTTAAGTCCAGCGAGCAAGGACTTCTCCATGCGTTTCATTCTTGAGGTGCCGGTCCTGTCCTTGGAGAAGAGGATGAAGATGGCTGCACCTTCTTTACTTGCGACATTTGTTTGATCTTGGGTTGTGTTGGTGGCTTCTCAATTTGAGGGGTCGATTTCTTGACCCATAACCCCGGCCTTGTTGTTGCGGGCTTCTTGGGTTGGTACCATGACGGGTTCTCACGTTTGTCAATTTGCTTCCAAAGAGCAATGAGACTATCCGTCTTTCTTGGGGTCACTTCAACTTCTCTGATGTTTGAGGGGTTTGGCCCATACTTGATCTTGATCATCGAGCATTGTTCTTTTCGGGGTTGAAACTCGAACTTTTCCTCCTTCCCATTGATGTAGAGGCGGATTTCTCCAACTCCAACATCAATTTGGGCCTTTGTGGTGCTAAGGAAGGGACGTCCCAAGATGAGGGGCGTTTCCTTGTCAATATCCATGTCAAGCACCACAAAGTTCACCGGGACGGTGTGGCCTCTTATGAATACCGGCACATCTTCCGCAATCCCCATTGGAAAGCGAAAGGGTGAGTCGGCCAATTGTAGCCGTATCGCTGTTGGCGTGAGGAACTTGTACTTTAATTGCTCGAAGATTGCTTTGGGCTGCTCACGCTGGCCCCAAGGTCGCACAGTGCGTACTTGAAGTGGAATCTCTTGATTGCACAAGGGATTACTGGAAAGCCTGGATCAGCTTTTATTGTAGAAGGTTCTTCTCCTATTTGCCTGTTCTCCCCTGCATGGTTAGTCTTACGAGAGAACATTTCCCCTCTCGTAGTGATAACGTTAACCTTTTCAATGAGAGATTCTGGTTGCCCAGGAATCTGCTCGGAACTAGCAGAAGGAACGAGAGCAGCAAGCTGAGCTATTTGAGTTTCTATCATTTTGTTAAAACTCAGCTGATTTTTGAAAGCGGAAGAAAAACCTTCTAGCTGTGAATTTATATTTTCTAAAACTTTATCATTGGCAGCAAGCTTTTTGTTGATTGATTCATTAATTTTAGCTTGGCCAAGAACCAAATCTTTCAAAGAGGGCTGATTATTGTAAAAACCAGGAAAATTGTTACCTCTATTTTGATTTTGATTATATCCTTGACCTCCGTTTGGACGATACCCGTTGTTGTTGTTCATGTAGAACGCTTCTTCTTGGGTGTGGGGGCAATTCTTCCCCATATGGCCCGTATCCCCGCATTCCTCACACGTCATGTGTGAGTCCAATGCACGAACACTACCACTTGAAGTGTGTTCATCCAAACGCTTCATGAGAAGGTCAAGTTTGGCGGACAACATGTCCACTTCCTTGACAGGGTGGATGCCTTTTGAGCGTGTTTGGAGTCGATCATCGCTCCACCCTTGATTGGAAACCATCTTCTCTATAAGATCTTTTGCTTGAGTAACGGTTTTGGAGAAGAAGGCTCCTCCAGCAGCGGCATCCATATGTCCACGGGCTGTTGGTGTTAACCCGTTGTAAAAGTGTTGAAGAATGAGCCATTCTTCCATCCCATGGTGTGGGCAGGCTGATGTGTATTCTTGGAGCCTTTCCCATGCCTCGGGTATGGATTCATTTGTTGCTTGCTGGAAGCTTGCAATTCTTCCACGAAGAGCATTGGTTTTGCCCATCGGGAAGAACTTAGCGAGGAACGCCGTAGAACATTTGTCCCAAGTGTCAATATTGGCGCGGTTTGCATAGAACCATTGTTTCGCTTTCCCAAGGAGGGAGACCGAAAACAAACGGAGCTTGATCGCATCTTGATTGCCTTCTCCCGTGCCTGACGTGTTGCATATTTCTAGGAACTGTTGGAGATGAGAGTTGGCGTCCTCGGAAGCCTTCCCACAAAAGGGTATGGCTTGCACCATCGTGATGAGGCTGGACCTTATGTTAAGTCCGGCGTCACCAACGTCGACGTTGGGTCCAATGGGCACATTGGCGACGGTGGGCGCGGAGTATTCGCGAAGGGTCTTTTCAGCCATGACGTTTGACGTAGATGGTGCGGAAGATGCGGGTTCGCTTGTCGAGAGTACTTGAGGGGAGACGACGACGCGGTGTCGAGTCTTCCTCACAAGTGACTCGGGATTATCAACGAAGTTTTTCGGCAAGTCGAATCCACGCATACACTATCCTGTTTTCACATCAAAGAGAAAACAGATCAAGGTTAGCCTGCATGGGCAATGGTTAAACCACATCAAGTGTAATCATGAACAATCATTGTATTCTTGTTAACCAATGTCTTCCCCAGCAACGGCGCCAGAAATGCTTGTTGGCGTCTCTTACGGTCACGCGGGAAACACGCGACCGCGGGGAGACGCCGGGGGTTATGGAATTGTTCACTTGCACTATTTAACCAAATAATCCACAACTAGTAACAAGTACTAGATATGAATTATAAGGTTTGTCATGTTAAATAGAATATCCGCAAGCGGACGGATAACCCGTTGTAGCATTTCACCCGAGAGTATTCCAGGGTATCGTATTTATATTTTCCCAAAGGAAGACATGGTTGACAAGAGTACTTATGTTCATGGTGTTACAAATGATAGATGATATAACCACATTCCAATGCAGGGGTAAGGTTTAATAATAATAAGGATAGTGTGACACACACGAAGGCATTCCACTCTCTCTAATAAAAGGCGAGAGACAATCCTAAGCAATGCTAAGTTAGACTAGCGAGCTACTACTCCAAAGGTACAACATTCATATAGCGTGCACAACCTCTACCTATCATCTAGCGTCATGCAAGCACAAGCAAGCGTCTAATGCCTAGGCAACATCGGGAGATCCGGCATACGCAAGGTCTGCCTCGCGACTCCGGCCTATTTACGTACTCCTATGCCGTGCCCGAACGTGGAGGGTTCCTTTGGATGGACAGGGCTGTCACTTCCTGCCACCTACCTCTACAAACCGTGGGACACGCACATACCCAAAGGTGGATAGACTACCCCGGCACCATGCCGGCGTTACTAACCACGACTCTAGATCCCTCGAGGCACCCCCAACCCTTCGGATCGACGGGGTGATAAATCTAGAGCACCTTTGCAGGACAATGAGCCCGATGCCTAAACAGGAGAACATCTGGCCTAACTAGCATAAACTAGATAAAAGGGATCAAAGCTAGCACTAAGTCATGCATAAGCGTTCGTCGCTCAAGAACGAGCGACGAACGATGAACGATTAAGCAAGTTCAAGAATAATCGATGATCGAGTATGAACGAACGAAGAACGAACGATGAACGAGCATGAACGAACAACGAACGATCATACAAGATCATGATAGAACTAGCAAGCTCATAACAACTATATGAATACTTGTATTCCATAGATTAAATAACAAGTCTTACAAAGAGAGAGAAAGGATACAAGAGTGCTACCCAATTCTCCACAAGACTTTGGGAGCAATAGGGCAGCCCACTACTCAGCCTAGCACTACCTAGAATTGCCTCTAGCTCTAGTGTGAGGAGGAGGGAATGATCCTTGTGTATTGTGTGTCTTGGAAGGAGGGGGGTACCCCTCCTTATATAGTCCTTGAAGGTCGGCAACTTTGAGGCGGTTCCCGAGGTCGGTGGCAATTAATGCAGGGGGAACCGACCTCCAGAGGTCGGCTACAAACCGCCATAGAAAGATGGGCCCAGGGGGCCACACTGCCAGGTCGGCCGACCTGGCCAGGGGGGGTCGGCCGACCTGTGCCTGGCCCCTCCTGGGCTGGGCTTTGGCAGGTGGCTCCCCCTCTGGGTTTACTTCTCTGGTCCAGGTGCATTTGGCCTTAGTTGTGTTGGACTTTGATGAGATTTGGCCTTTTGTCTTGGAGTTGTATTCCCGCGGCGAACGTTGTTTTGTAGAAGTGTTGATTCGTCGCCTTGGGGCATGATTTCACCTGGATTTCTCCCTTATTCCACCTGCACACTAAAATCTAGAGGTACATGTGGAAATAGGTTATTCTTAAATAAAGTGCATGTAAAGAATGTCCAATCCTTCTTGTTTATTGAGCTAGTTGACGGTCGAAATTGGTCCGTAACGACCGTCAACAGTGGCGGCGGCGCCTCGGTACTCTGGATGTAAGTAAACATCGCCTGCATTTGCGGCCTCATCAGCGCCTCATACCTCTCCCGCTCTTCCCGCAACTTCTCCTCCATTTTCGCCTCCATCGACGCCTGCAATATGACATCCCAATGTTACAATGCAAAGCAAACATATGTCGAAATCAATGAACGTCGAATGAAACAGAAATAACCTGGACTTGCTCAATCTGGATCTGTGTCGCGGTCGGCCGTGGGCGTATCGGCGGGGCTGAGTCCGTGCTCCTTGCTCGGATCTGCGAGAGGGTCGGAGTGGAGGCTGTGTCGATTGTGCTGTCGCCAATCCAGTACCGACCATGCTTCTTGCCTCCACCCACCCTCATCACGAGCTCTCCATCAAGGTCGTGGGTGCTCGGGTCCCAATCTTCCCCATGGACCTGCCTTGTCGCTGCTGTGTACTGACTGATGCGACTGTGGACGGTTGCATTGCTGTACGCCGAGGGGGGGGGGGGGTCCTCCGGGTTGAAGCTGACCTCAGACTCTGCCTTGCCCTTGTGGGCCAAAGCAAACGCCATGAAATGGCCGCAAGGCTGGCCACCATGTGCCGCCAACTGCAAAGAAAACAGAGAGATGATAAGAAATTTTGTTGATTTGAAGAGTGTCATAATGAGGAATTGAAGTCACGTACCCATTTCTTAGTGTATTGGTTAAGGCTTTGGCTGCCTTGATGGTGTGCTGGCCCAGCCATCTTCAAACGCCGCTCCCGGGCAGCCTTGTGCGTCTGTTCCCACCACTCGGGGTCGCACCACCTCCTCGCCATAAATTCCCATGTGGGGTGATGGGTGGCCAACCACGACGGAGGCACCTACACATCATCAAATATATAAATATGAGAAGTTCAAATTAAGCGTATTTGAGAAGAATTGAGTATTCATGTTTACCAGAAGGTATTGTGCTCGGGTCAGCTGCATGGTTCGTGCCTGAGCTTTGTTCACCGTCGTCTTGTGGACCTGGGCGTGGTAGGTTATGACGGCCTGGATCCGCGCCTCGTACCACATGTCAGGAACGAGTTTCTGACATACTTTGTTCACCACACTAGCCGCCACCTCCTCCATGCCTGGCTCGCATATGAGGAAATCCTGCACAAAGACGCGATGCATATTTTCATTACTTCAATATTATCCAACAAAAGCGATGTATTGACAATGCAGTGCAACGAAGACTTACCCAGAGCTCCATCATCACCCGCTCCGCCTTGTGGGCAAAACACCTGTTACCCGAATCTGGCAAATCCTGAGCGACTTTGTAGTGGAACCACGTCAAAGCCGGCTCCTGCTTGCCTTTGTACTGCACCACACCCGGGTAACACTGCCTGCACAAAATACCGAGGATGCCATTGGGGGGGCGATCGTGATCACCTGGAGTGATCACATCCCAACTCCTGCCAAATGAAAAGGACAAATTGTTAGTTTCTATTGTGATTTTGAACATATAATAAAATGAGAAATTATCGACAACATTTAAAGTTACATACCTAGGCAGTACAGGTCGGATCACAGGCCGTCTATCCACAGGAATCGATCGGCTCGGGAGTTGTGCGGGACCGCGAGAAAAGACACTGGAAGGCTCCTCTGGAGCCTCCCCTTCCTCGTCCTCAGAAGTCTCAGAGCCGTTCACAGAAGGTAGCTCCTCCTCCACCTCCCACTCCTCCCCCACCTCCCGCTCGTCCTCCTCCTCCTCACCAGAGTCGTGCACGGAAGGAGAAGGAGAAGGCGACGGAACCCTCCCAGACTTCCCTCGACGCCTGCCGCCACCTCTGCTGCCTCGACTATTCGTTCGACCCTTCCCGCCCCCGGACCCCTCAGCTTCATCGGTCCCCTTCCCAGTGGCTCCTGCGTAAATCGACTTCACCGACCTCACCACACCTCTGCCCACCATCTTTAATCAATCACCTGCAATTAAAAAGATTAAATCCATCAGTACTTAATTAGAAAGTAATATACAATTGCAAATAGTAAATAGATGCAAAATTAATAAAACAGAAATAGAACATAGTACTGCAAATATTAAATAGATGCACCATACATGTATTAGAAATAATCATCATCATCTGGATTATCTTGTTCACATTCCTCATCGTCACTATCACGAATGTCGATATCATCTTGCTCGTGCACCGAAGGGGGAATGTGTTCATCGTCGTCGATGCCTAATTGTAATCGCTCAAGTAATTTCAAGTCGTTGACATTGAAAACCACATCTCCAGCATCGTCGTCCTCAACAACTGTTTCGTTGTCTACTTCCATTCCGACCTCTTCGGTTAAATCTATCACGAAACCCCCTTCTAGCCCATCTTCTTGAAAGAACTCTCCAGCATCTGTGTTTGGCTTTGTATTGTAATCTTCATTGTTTGGTAAAGGTAGTTTACCACGTGGCGATACCTTGTACACAACATCTCAACCCTTTAGACGGTCGTCGGTTTGGCACGGGTATGGGAGATAGTAAACTTGCTTGGCATCTTGACCCGCAATATAGACATCGTCTCCTGTGTAGACGGAGGACTGTCGAATTTCGACTAGCCCAATATTAGGAGTCCGTCTCACTACTTGAGGATCAAACCAATGGCATTTGAATGTTACAAGAGTAAGAGGTTTGTAACCATCAAAGAAGAGTTCGTATATTTCTTCAACTCTTCCGTAATACTCCACCCCATCATCTCCGAGCGTAAAAACTCCGGTATTGGTGGTTTTTCGATTGGGACGATTTTGCTCATAGGTTGTCGTGTGAAAGCGGTACCCGTTAACGTCATAGCTTGAAAATGACTTGACCTTATAGCGACAACCATCGGCAATTTGTCTCAGCTCGGGATTCATAGCCGCATCGGTATGGGCCTGCAAGCAAGCAGGACAATTAGTTATATTATCCGCACGTACGAGCAAGACAGATAGAAAATGCTAAATACCTTTGTTTTGAACCAAGAAATGAAATCGGGCTTTCCAGCTCCCGCACCCTTTTTAAGAAGGGTGTCATATTCATATGGGGTAGGTTCCCATGATGCAGTCCAGAATTGCAAGTGGAATTCCTTGATGTACGCCTCCACTTCTCGAAGGTTGGTCAGCACATATAGCATGATAATGTGCCACTCATCATTTGTCAATTGCTTGTGCCTCGGCAAACAGCGGGCTGGGGCCCACATCCCTAACGCCGTGGCGAATTCCGGACGGCCGTCAAGTTTTACCGAGGGTCTGCAGTTTGCCGAGAGCTTTTTGCAATTTTGCCGAGTGTCCTGGCTAGGGCTCTCGGCAAACATATTTTTTTTGCCGAGTGTTAACCTTTGCCGAAGGTTGGCTCTCGGTACGAGTGATGGCGCCGAGTGCTCCACCTTTGCCGAGAGTAGCTCTCGGCAAACCGGTTGTTTGCCGAGTGCCCGACGATTTGCGCTCGGCAAAGCCTCGGGCACCCAGCAAAGAACCGGTTTCCCGTAGTGGTTGCAGGCTGTTTCGTGACGCTTGCGACGGCCCATGGATAGTGGCTGGGGATTTTAACATGATACTAGAAGAGGCGGATAAGAATAATGCGCATATTAATAGGAGGAACATGAGAAGGTTCCGGAGGACAGTTAACACTCTGGAGCTTAAGGATCTTCGCCTACATGGACGGCTCTTTACTTGGAGCAACGAGCGCACCAATTCAACTTTGGTTAAGCTCGATCGGGTACTTGTTTCGCTGGATTGGGAGGACGAGTTCCCGTTTCACTATCTCCAAGCCCTTTCCTCAGACGTGGCAGACCACTGCCCGCTATTGCTCCAATCCAACTCGAACATCAAGTCCAAGCCTAGGTTCCACTTCGAAGCCTTTTGGCCAAAGTTCGATGATTACTTGTGAAAGTGCATCTAGGCCCCTAATCATGTGTTTTGTGTGATTGACGTCAAAACGATCAAAAGGACTAATGTTTGCAATGAGAAAATGTTCAGCTAGATCTCACAATGGAGAATCAAAATGATTTCAAAGTTACAATCCCTTCATGTGTTGACAAGAACGGCATCAAGTGCTCAATGGACAAGATTTATCTCTTTTATATTTTCATTGAGTCTAGGAATGCCGTACTATCAAGAGGGATGGTAATCATGTGTATTTTGATGTCACAAGAGCTTTTGCATGAACCAAAACCAACCAGTTTTCAGCTTGAGAGATTTACCAAATTTCCAGTTACAGTTGCTTCCCACCGGAAGATCCGGCACACTGCCGGAGTATCCGGCCCCTGTAACTCAGTTACAGTTGCTTCCCACCGGAATATCCGACCCACTGCCGGAGTATCCGGCCCTGCTGAAACCCAATTACAGTTGCTTCCCACCGGAGTATCCGACACTGTGTCGGAGTATCCGATAGGACCTAACCTGCAGCGCAACGGTTTGATTTTTGGCCGCGCCTATAAATACCCATACACCTCCAACGGCCATTTCTCTCCGTCTCCACTGAAAGAACAACACCCAAGCTTCATCCTCTCACTCTCTACTCATTCCCAAGCCAAAGATTTGTGTGATACACTCAAGGGAGTGTGTGAGAACAAGAGATTTATGTTGAGAGCAAGCAATCCCACTCTTGAGCTTCTTGTGGCATCATCTCACTTGGTTTCATTTGTTACTCTTGGAGCTTTGTGCTCCTAGACGGCTAGAGGTTGCCCGGGAGCTCCCAATTCGTGTGGTGAAGCTCCGGGAAGTTTGTATTACCCATTCACGCAAGGGATTTGCTAGTGGAACACTCAAATCGGTCTTGGTGACCATTTGAGCGAGGTTTAGGGTTGAGAGCAACCCGGTCCTTTGTGGACTCCTCAACGGAGACGTAGGGCACTGTGTGTGCCTGAACTTCGGGAGAAAATCGTGTGTCAATTTATCTATCTCTTGTTAGTTCTCGTTGTTCATACTTGTTCTTATCCATATTGCTTATATATTGTTATATTGCCTCGATCTACCTATCTACTTGTTTCCTTCAGCAATTGTTGTGTAGATTTACTTGATAGCATCTATACAAGTCTTTTGATTCAAGTAGAATTGCTAGAAACTTCATAGTTTTCAAATTTCGGAAGATTATCCCCTGTTCCGGATTGTCCGACACAGTACCGGATATTCCGGTACCGGAGTATCCGGCAGTGTACCGGACTATCCGGTAGTTCTGACAATTTGTTTAAGTCCTAATTTGCAGAAGTTTTTAGCGTTGCCTATTCACCCTCCCTCTAGGCAACTTTCAACTTGGCGACGGTTGAGAAGGGCTGGAAGTGTCCGACGGACATTGTCAACCCCTTCAAGCGGCTTGATTGCCTTCTGCGCAACGTAAGTCGCGAGCTCCAGAGTTGGGCAGCCAAGAAGATCGGCAATGTCAAGCTGCAGCTCCTGCTTGCACGGGAGGTCGTTTATCGCCTCGACTGTGCGCAAGATCGGCGAACTCTAACCGAAGAGGAACTCGAGTTGAGGAAAGAGCTCAAGGCCTTGAGCTTAGGCCTCGCTTCCCTTGAGCGAACCATTGCAAGGCAGAGATCGCGAGAATCATGTTGTTAAGGGAGGGCGACTCAAACACAAAGTATTTTCACGCACATGCATCCTTTCGGCGCAGGAAGAACCACATCGCCAGCCTTGAGTACGAAGGAACTACGGCCTTCGACCATGAGGGTAAAGCACAGATCCTACACGACTACTACGAGTCCCTACTAGGCCAAGAGACTGAAAGGGAGGATACGCTCGACCTATCTGCTCTCGGCATCGAGCCCAAGTCCTTCCCCCACCTCGATGATCTGTTCGTAGAGGAGGAAGTTTGGGCAGTGATCAAGGCAATGCCGGCCGACAAGGCGCCCGGGCCAGATGGATTCACGACGGCGTTCTACCAATCGGCGTGGCCAGTAATCAAGCACGAGTCCTTTGCGCCATCAATGCTTTCTACAAAGCTGATCGTCGGCAGTTCCACTGCCTTAATGGCGCGCTTCTCACGCTGCTGCCAAAGGTAGGGGATGCAAAGTCGCCGAAAGACTATAGGCCGATAAGCCTGATACACAGCTTCCCGAAACTACTGTCGAAGCTAATGGCCAATAGGCTGGCGCCTTGTCTGTCCGAGATGGTCAGCTGCAATCAAAGCGCCTTCATAAAAGGGCGTTCAATACTAGACAACTTCAAGTATGTGCAGCAAGCGGCGAGGATGATTAAAGCCAGGAAGGTCCCTAAAGCACTGCTAAAGCTGGACATTTCTAAAGCCTTTGACACGGTTGCCTGGCCTTTCGTCATGGAGGTCCTACATGCATGCGTGGGGGTTCTCGTCTCGTTGGCGGGAATGGATTGCAATCCTCCTCTCATCAGCATCAACTAGGGTACTGCTTAATGGATGCCCCGGGGAGGTCATACGCCACCAACGAGGGTTGCGCCAAGGAGATCCCCTCTCGCCGATGTTGTTCATCATGGCGATGGACGCCCTGAATCGTCTCTTTGTTAAAGCGGCGAGCGATAACCTGCTCCGGCCGCTCGGCCACCAAGCGGTGAAGCACCAGTGCAGTTTGTACGCGGACGACGTCATCCTGTTCGTCGCGCCGACGACACAAGAATTCCAAGCCGTCAAAGCGATACTCAGTCTCTTCGGATCGGCATCGGGTCTGAAGGTAAACATGGAGAAGTGCTCCATCACGCCTATATTTGGCTGCGGCGAGGAGGTCTTAACGGAGCTGCAAGGGGTGCTACCTTGCCAAATAATGGATTTCCCCCTATCAAGTACTTGGGGCTGCCGTTATCTACTGGCGCCATCTCAAAATCCCACTTGCGGCCAGTTGTGGAGAAGGTGGCTGCTAAGCTACCATTGTGGCAGGGACCACTAATGCCCAAAAGTAGCAGGCTGATCCTCATCAAAGCAGTAATGACCGCGATCCCCATCTACGTGATGATGGCCAACAAGCTGCCACCATGGATGCTCAAGGAACTGAACGGCTTGTGCCGCAAATTCTTGTGGGCTGGGTCTAGTGCGCCGTGGCCTGGCCGATCGTGTGCACGCCACTACGGTATGGCGGCTTGGGCGTTTTGAACTTTGAGCTCGCTGGCTTCGCTCTGCGTCTACGATGGCTATGGCTGGCCAAGACGTAGGATGACAAGCCATGGTCCGGCATGCAACTTGATGTTGAGCCGGAGGTGAAAGCCTTCTTCGATACTTCGGTGACGGTCAACGTCGGGGACGGCACGCGGGCGCTGTTCTGGGAGGACAAGTGGATTGATGGCAGGCGCATTGCGGACATGGCGCCGTCGGTATACAGAGCAGTTCGCGCTAGTGACCGTAAAACAAGAACCGTGGCGGATGGTCTGCACAACAGGAGGTGGATACGTGACATAGACGGAGTCATTTCAGTGCAGGTTTTTGGGGAATACGTGCATCTCCGAGCTCTGCTCCTGGATCGCACAACCCAGCCGGCCACACCGGATACCTTCGTTTGGCGATGGACAGCTGACGGGGTCTACTCCTCCAAGTCAGCGTACGTAATGTTGAATCTAAGGCAGCGAGGAGTTTCAGGGCGCCTCACGAATTTGGAAGAGCTGGGCTCCACTCAAAGTCAAGATCTTTCTCTGGCTGGCGTCGAGGCGCCGGATATGGACGTCGGAGCGTCGGCGCAGACATGGCTTGTCGGCAGCGCCAAGATGTTCGTTATGTGATCAGGAGCCTGAAACGTGTGATCATCTGTTGGTCACATGCTCGTTTGCCAAAGACGTTTGGTGGCAAGCTTTGAGCTGGGCAAATTGTGCCTGTCAGTTTAGGGACGCACAAACGCTGCAGGACTGGTGGGAGGATAGTGCTCGGCAACAGCCGAGTGCCAGGCGCAAGGGTTTTGATAGCCTTTTCATGCTCACGGCGTGGAGCATCTGGAAGGAGCGGAATGCGCGGATCTTCGACGGAAAGTTGTCTTCGTCATCGCAAGTTGTACAGAGAATAAAGTGCGACGCCGAGCTATGGGCTCAGGGTGGCGCCAAAAAGCTAGGTAGTTTGTGTTGGGAGTAGTCCGTTTAGGAGTGGTTCGGGTTGTAAATCGCGGCTTCGAGCTGCTGTGTTACGTTCGACTACGATCAAGTTGTAAACTCTCAAGCGCTATTTTAGCGCTCTTCGTCTTAATACAACGATACGCAGCTCTCCTGCGTATTCGAGAAAAAAAAAAAAGCCGGATAGGAAGTGGTGCTCTTGGTCCTCTGTCTCTCTCGGTGACCTATCGCGTGCATGGCTGGGTTTGCAGCTACATAACCGCGATTCCTCAAGATTTTACGTGAACCCACCTCATGATGTCAGTGTGCAGCCAAACCGTCTGGTTTCCTTGATTAGAGATGATCAACAAGTCTGGTCGATGAGCACTCAATCAAGCACATGGAAAGCTGTCAAGAAAATTACATTCAGCGCAACTGTGCGATTGTTGATTATTTTAGTCTTTTGGGCTATACGCGAGGTGGTTAAAATGGATGCGGAAGCGGGTAAAAACGACGCATGAAGATGCATGCCATATTCCCATGCATAAAGAAGCATCGGACTTCACTCTTGCTGATGATTACTTCGCATCAATCAGACATAGTAAGTACATGGTCATCCTTTAATTGACCAATTTATCATTTGCAAAAAAAGACCAATTTATCACCGATCTAATATAAACAACCTAACTAATTAGAACAAGTAAAAAAAAATGCTATTAGAAGCAATATTTTCAGGGAAAAAATTTCTGGGACTGAAGAGGTGCTGATAACTTGCAGAATAAATAAATAACTTTGTAAGTTGTGCTTTGGAACAGATGAAGTTTCTTCAAAAAAGAAAGAAGATGAAGTGTCTTCATTTTGCTATTTCTGATTTTCATTAATAACAATTTTTAAACACATGATATACTAAGGGAGATATCCTATAAAAAAGTGCCCTAAAACACATAGCCTATTTATATTATATATAAAAAATTCTAACGGGGCCTCCATACCAGAGATATCCTATTTATATCACTCCTTGTGTTGATCCAGTAGTAAAAAAAAAGTGTCCTAAAACATATAGCCTACTTATAAAAAATCTGTTCCAGAACACATGAGTAATTCGTCTAGCCGCATAATCTGTGCGTGCCATCTTACTAGTTTTCTTATAACAAAAAGGGGAAATTTCTTGGTGGCCATCAGAAAATCTCATGTTTCCTTATCGGCCATAAAAAAAAATTCCAAATCCCCTAATGGCCATTGTGTTCAACTTCTTTTCCTTATTGGCCATCGCAGGGCTAAAATTAGAGGACAAGTCAGTTTTGGCCCTTGCAACATTTTTGTGGCTAACATTGCTTAACAGTCCTAGAATTTGTTTAAAATGTAATTTGTAAATCTACACAGTATGAGCTTGTACTTTTGAATTTTTTAAGAGAAATAATATGTTTTACTGTTATAAAAATACATATTATTGTTTCTGAGAATTCAAAAAATACATACTAATGGTTTCCAGATTTGCAAATTATATATGAGCCAACATTTTGTAGAATTCCTTGGTCAATAAGAAATATTAGGCACAAAGAAGGGGCCAGGGGCAAAAGTGACTTTTGTCCTCCAATTTTTTTTTTTGAACTGTTTTGTCCTCCAATTTTAAGACTAGGATGTCCAATAGAAAATAAGTTGAACACAATGGCCGCTAAGAAATTTGAAATTTTGTGATGGCCAATAAAGAACAAGAATCTTTTCTGATGGCCACGAAGGAATTCTCTCAAAAAGTGAAAACAATGGCTTTTGCTCTATTACCAACAAACCGGCTGGGTCTTGAATTGGACGGGTTAAATCAGCGTCCGTGTTAACAGGAGAGTCTTTACTATTTTTAAATTCCCACCCTGAATTACCATTATTAAAATTCAAGAATTGTTCATGCAAAAAAATCTAAGAATTATTTAATTACTACTCAAAATGGACGGGCCATAAGCTGACGAGCGGAGCAGAGCCCCCATTTATCCTGTTTGTAATTTCCGTGGTAAATATGATTGACCTTGATGTAAAACAGTGTCAATGATGTGATATGACCATCTGAATGGAACTTTTTTTTTTTGCGATAATCTGAATGGAACAATTATTGCTATTTGAACATATTAATGGGAAAATATTGGGTGCAACAGACTTATTTGGTGCAATGTGTGCAAATTGCTCATCCAACCATTAGATTCGCATCCGGCATTCCAAAGTTTGACTGCGGTAGCCTCCATTTCACTTAAATCAATTTTTTTTCTTCAGAAACCCATCTGGTGCCGTAGTCTTTCACAATCCCGATTTGCCCACCAGGAGCCACGGTGACCACGACGTAAACGCTCTGATGATGCAAGCCCGCTGCCCACAATCGCACCAGGGAATCCATCCGCCTCACTTACGAATAGCGCGGCCAATGCTTTTCCAAATGTGATGCGCCACTTGTGTTGGTCACCTGGCAATCCAACGCCCCCACGTCTACGACATCGGCCAACGCTATTCCAATGCAAGCTTACGCCCAATTTCAACACTAGAAATCCATTGAAACGAAAACAAAGGGACAAATGAATTTCTTTCATTGGAATCCGCTACAAACAATACATATGGTTTGTTGTCTGTCAGCTGAAACTGGATTTACACACGCAACTGTCACCCGGAGAAACAATTTAGATCAAACTGGAAATTCGAGGCCTCCCAGAGGCTTCACTCGTGATAATTCTTCACTCCATGCCAGGCATGGCAGTGGCGCTGCATGTCTTCTGTGATCATAACAAGTATTTGTTCTTAAAGATTCTGAATTTTCCCGCAAAAAAATAAAGATTCTGAATTTGAAGGATGCGAAACTGAGCGGCATCGACTTTGCCGTGCTTCACTGACGGAGTCTTGTTTGGGGAGGCACAGAGAGGGGGTTGGCGAGCAGCGGACGTCATGAGGGAGTTAAGCGAGAGGTTTTCTGAAAAATGATGAAGGTAATTGCAGGGCTCCCGTAATCAACAGTTGGAACGTCTGATCCCTATCTGATGGCTGGTTAGACTGATTGCAAAAATAGTACCCAATAGTCGATTAGACCAAATGCTTCCCCTATTAACAGTTATGTAGTAAACAGTAATTTAACATAAACACTGACACTATTTTATAACTACATTGCCAACACATAATAGCTTAACATGAATCCGTTGACAATTATCTTCATGACAAATTATCTAGCAAAGTACTGACCAGAAAACTGAAACTGACATCTTACAAAATGGAACATTAAGCTCTCCCTCACTTTTACTTTGGAACTTTGTAGGAAATGTAGCACGGCTTTCAACAGCATTTTGGTCATTTTTGCCTTCCCAAGCCTTCACACCAACTTCCAGCACTGCACCTTCTTTAACCAGGACCACACATCGTGAAAGGGAGAGCTTGCCATCAGGCCCAAAGACAACATTACGATCTTTAGCATCAAGCAACACTACTTTCTCATCACCCATATACTTCACATGAGCAAAAAACACTCCATGAAAATCACTTGATCCTCCTGAATGACTTATCTCAATAGTTGCCTCCAACGGTACGCACAAATGTGAAAATTTTAGCTCTATTGTGCTACGCTTCCTTGACTCTATGCGAGTTTGAATCAAACCAACATTTCCAGGGATCAAATTATTGTATGTGATAACTGCAGCACATAAGCTTTTTACCTCCCATGGGCTGCTACCAATGACCCTGAGGTCAACCTAAATTCTAGGAGGATCAATCAATGCAATAGCACGGCTGGGGCCAATAAGATCCAATGAGCAATCCTGCAGGAATACATTTTGGTAGGGGTATGTTAAGGGGTGTGTGTGATAGAGTTGGTGGGCTAAATAGCAAGCACAGCAAGTAACTGACTTATTGTGTAGCTACTTTGTTAAAACAATGAATGACATTTAAATGGAAATGCACAGAGGAAAGATGATGCACGAGTAATGTAAAGTTGCAAACACCAAAAGAAATGAACACTCTCAGAATCAAAAGCATTCTTAAACAATAACTTCTAATCAAATCAAATTGTCTTATAAAAGCTAATAGAACCAACTGAGCCCCTTAAGCATAACCACGAGCGGTCCTTCGATTCTTTCCCCAACGAAAATTTTGCGAATACCATTAAAGCTAACTAGGAAGTTCCAGGAAGACAAACTGCACCAATTATACAAAAAATTTAAGACACGAGACCAAACAACAAGGATACAACCTACAGCAGTTTAGAAAGTTGGAAATAAAGGATCTTTCTTGCTGATAACTTTGTAATACGTTGCTATTAGCTGGCTACAGGCCATGCATACCTTTTCTGTGATGGTTTGGTAGTTCTCCTTGGAGCGCTGGAAAAGTATGTTGCGCTTATAATCCATCGAGTCCCGTACAGCGACAAGGCCAAATACTCGGAGAGGCCACTCCATGCCCTCTTTGATCTCAATCACCTTGATTGAGAAGATTTCCATGGCATCATAGTCAATACCAAAGCGAGGCGGCCCTGATTCCGTGTATTGCTTGGGTCCAATGTCCGGCCCAGCTGCAATCAGAACAGCAGCAGCTCGCTTAACAAAATCATTTCTTTCTTTTCCTCACTAGGCCCAAACTTTGAAATATAATGAAATCAGATCGGATGAATGAGTGCATGCAGTGTGCAATATACCTCCTCCGTTTTTAAATAACTGTCACTGTTGACTTTACTGTTCAAACTTTGACCATATTTTTTTCAGTAATGCATAATTAAACACTCTTAAGTATATCATGATGCTAAAGTACTATCTACAATACATCCATCAATCATGTGCTTATCTTATGTAATTAAGCATTTTAAAAATTATTAATTAGTCAAACTATGAACAGTAAAGTCAACAATGACAGTTATTGAAAAACGGAGGAAGTAATTAATTAACAACGCATACGTACTGATGCCGTCAAATGGACCAAAGAACTCCGAGTAATCCTCCTCCCAAGCTTTGCGGAATTTTCTCAGAACAGTAAGCAGCTCTGCATCCTCCTCCACCGCCTCCTCGTCTTCAACGCGTGGCTTCTTCGTCACCTGCATTTCCTCCACATGCTGCAGTTCCACCTCCCCACAGCCTTGATCCACTTCCCGTGCGAAGGCCATAGAGCCATGATCACTTTTCCCATCGCACAACATACCATCTTGATTCCCTTCCCCTGCAAAGGCTGTCGAGTTATCTCCTTTCCCCTTTGATGTGAGATCCATCGCAGCCACTGCCTGAAGAGCTAGGGTTTACTTGAGTACCTCCCCTTGATAATAGATTGCGAGATTGATAGGCCACGGGGAACCGGCACCTACGAGCATGGAAATAACATAAAAATTTACTATACAATAACGAGTATTTTCTTTGCAAATTTGGCATGTAGAACAGCACCCACGAGCAAGTGATTCAAGCGTAATCGATGTGCACAGAAGTACACCAACACGAAACCACCAATTAATCCAGAAATATGGCACCAAATCTTTGCAGCCCCTAACTTTCGCAATAGATCCAGAGGAGATGGTTGTGTCGGTACCTCCGCCGCAGGGGGGTGTTGATGCTGCTGGGTCCGCCGTTTCGTGGGTGGATGCCGGAGGGTCAGAGGAGGGCCGATGACGAACAGGCCGAGAGAGGCGATGGGGGCGCCGGCTCGAAACCCTAGCCGCCGTCGCTTTCTGTTTCTCTCTCGCGTCGGTGGAAGAATTTTTTTTTAAAATAATAGTATTTTAATAAAAAATTGCAGAATTGAGGTACAATTTGAAAAAATTGCAGAAATAGGTGCCAACCTGTCGGTTATCCGTTGACCGACAAGCTGTCGGCCGCCGTCATCGTACCCACCTAAAAGACGGAAAGGTACCTGTCGGTCACGGGATGACCGACAGGTGCCGAGACACTGCAGTGAATATGCATCTAAAAATTACAACAAAAATATGAATAGATAGATCTCATCATTCTCTACGACCATGCAAATTTTAAGTTGCAACGGAAACTTGTGTGAGGTGCAGTAAAAAAGTGAAATCAGTTTCACTTTTTTACTGCACCTTACACAAGTTTCTGTTACAACTCAAAATTTGCATGATCGTAGAGAATAACAAGATCTATCCATTCATATTTTTGTTGCAATTTTTAGATGCATATTTTGAAGATGCATCGCTACAGTACTATGAACAGGACATGCTACACTTTGTGCGCCACTTATCGGTCACCCAGTGACCGACAGGTACCTATCGGTCATCCGGCGACTGATAGGTACCTTTCCGTCCTTTACTTGACGCCGGTGACGGCGGCCGATAGCCTGTCGGTGACCGGATAACCGATAGGTGCCTGTCGGTTATCCGCTGACCGACAGGCACCTATTTCTGCAATTTTTTCAAATCGTACTCTAATTTTGCAATTTTTCATTAAAATACTATTATTTTTTTAAAAAAAATCTCGGTGGAAGCAGAGCACTCGGGAGGTGGCAATTGCGGGTAATTATACGCGAAGTTCGTGGGGCTCTTTGGTTGTGTGTTCCAACTGAACTGTCGAGACCGCCTATCTGTATATCGGCCCACGGCCCACGGCCCACGAACTATTGGGCCCATGGTAGCCACCGTCTAGCGCGCCGCCACCCAGAGCCCCGTCGCCGCCTCCCAGCCGCCTCACCCCCGCCCAGTACACACACGGGGCATGAGTTTATCAGTTGGTTGTTTTTTTGTAAAGGGAACTGTGGACGTACCGTAAGTTCATTCGTGTGTGCAGAGAAATTTTCTTCCCACGAATCTCACTCTCAACTGATTCTCATGCAAGATGCCGAGACGGGTTGATCGGCCGGCCCGGAGTCAGAGGAGTTGATACCGAAAGATCACTGCTGCGGGGGAGTTGTTTTCCTGCTACGGCTAGCCAGGACGGTAACCTTCCCAACGAAATCGCAGAAGGCATCTTGACCGTCCCCAGAAGCACATGCAGGGAGTCGCCGGCGGGGTCGTCACGCACGGCGCGGGCTCATCGATACATCATGTGTAACAATCGCAAGTCTCCTCGGTGCTTTCACGTCACAACCGCACCTCATTGAATCCAAGCGCGCGCGCATGTCACTGGCCACCGCCTATTAGTACGTTTTCTTCCTCATGTAACACGGCGAGCATTTGTACCAGGAGCATGACTACCGCTTTAACTCGACTTGAGTTTCGTCTTATCAGCCTGCTTGCAATTGTCCGGGACACGGGGTCCGGGGACTTAGCCCGACATGATCAGATAACTGAATGATTCGTTGGGTCAGGAGATATACACTACCTAAGAAATTGGCATAGGTGACGGGCTAAGACATAAATAGGTAACGGGCACCTGACACGTCACCCCTTAAAGGAAATAGGTGACGGGCAACACATGAAGCCCGTTACCTATTATCCCTTAGGGGTGACGGGCTTCTTATGTAGCCCGTCACCTATAAGTTGTTATAGGTCACGGGCTCCATGTGTTGCCCGTCACCTATTGGGCTCAAATAGGTAACGGGCTTCTTATGTCGCACGTTACCTGTTGAGATGCAAATGGGTGACGGGTTTCTTATTTTGCCCGTCACCTATTTGTGTTTGAAGGGTGACGGTTCTTTTATTATGCCTGTCACCTATGTTGCATGCCCCATTTTGGGGTCTTCCTGCCTGCTGGCTGCATCCAGGAGCCAAAGCCTGGATTTGGCAGCCATCTTCCACATGATAAAACACCATCACAAACATAAATTAAAGTACCATCATACAGAGCCAGACATACAGCCATGATCTCAACACCAAACATGTAGATCACAAAGACATCATAAATATTGTTTACCATCATCTCAAACACGTCATCAAGTTATAAAATACACATGCTGCATATTAAAGTTTTATCATCACAAAAAGTCAAGCGCGTCGTCACAATCTCAGATTACAACACAGTTACTCATTCGACGAACAAAAGAACTCGCCTCTCTTGTTTATACATTCACTCACTAGGAAAGAGGCCATCCTGTCCCGAATGTTTTGCAACACAACATTCTCAAATGGTGACGCTGGAAATGTAATCTCCTGCAATCATACAAACCAATCGTAAAATGTTAGAAAAAACACAATGTCAATTGAGATAGGCAAGCAAACAACCAACATAACTGATCTGAAACTCAATTGTTAGCATCGGCTCTCGAGTAGGTGACATGCAGAAAAATATTTTACAACTGCCAGAATGGAGTAGCTGCCTACATTGTTAGCTACTAATGGAAAGTGAAAAGTTGTACACAGATGCAGGAAACAATTAACTACTTTCAGGAAGCCTAACTGTAAGATCAAACAAATTCCACCAGCACGCACAATACACTTTCCTTTTAAGAGCACATGTTTAGCACATTTGCATCTTCACCATCTGTACTAAGTACTTAAACGTGCCTTTCGTTCCTCTTGTTAGGATGAAGAATATTGCAATGAGAGAATCCAGAGAACAATGTGAACTGCATATTGTCTCAGAATTAACCATGATCAAGCAGAAACTTCCCAGAACTTCTTCACAGAAAAGTGATATCCAAAATGAAAAGTTTCAGACAGCATACAGAACTGTAAGGAGATATTTTTTTGACAAAATGAAAAGTTTCAGACACTGAAACTTTTGGTTATAGACACTGAAAAGTTATACTGCTGAAAAGTTTCAGCATACAGACACAGAAAAGTTTCAGAGTCGTGTGCTGTAACCTATGGAAAATTCTTGAGCAATTGATATTGCTCCTAGCAAGCCTGTTAATTTTTTGCATAAATTTCTAGAGATGGCCGAATTATCAAATATGCAAAACAACAAGTATTTCAGTAAAATATAGACTGAGAAACAAGATGCATTGCAAACATCCCAAGTGGAGCCTGGCATAGTGTCTTATTGCACAAAACCATTTGGGAACAGAGCATCACAATTTCTTTCCAAAACATAGAGCATCACTCTCCTGTACAATGTAAGTTTCTTATGTCTCCTGTACACTAGGTTTGGCACAACCAAGAGGACTATCAGTTGAAATCAGAGCCTCTATGCTCATGATTTTCCACAAGCACACAATTTGTGAAATGAATTCTGACCTTTTAGTTTCTAGAGCACACAATCATAACAATGCTTGTGGAAAAAAAATTACGTAAAGAACACTGCCAGCTAGTAAGAGCTAGTCTTTTTTTTTTTGTGGGCAGTACAATTACGTAAAGAACAAACAAAATTTCAGGCCAGTAAGAGCTATTAATCATTTTTAAGCTACCATTATCAATTTACATGAGCAGCCTTTATTATGGTTAAAAGAAAAGTGCATATTAAGCAAAACATAGCTCTGATTCCAGTATCTACATATTTTTGTGCTACCAATGCAATTACTTATATCTATGCTCTTGTCGGATATACATGCTTCTGCAATTATCAACATGTGTTGTGCAGCGTAGAATCCACACAGCTTGCTGCCTGAAGGTTGTTGACAACACTACAAAATAACAATTATTTTCAGTTCACATGCTAAGTGATACATAATTTTCAGGGAGCACGCATGTGTCACTTTGAAAAATATATACTGGGAATCGAGTGTCTTGTGGCAACATACAACCATCTGCCTTCGGGTCAAATCCCTTCACGCACAGAGTACTGTATGTGAGGTAAGCCCTAGAAGGAAATGACGATGCAACATTAAAGAAAAAAAGATGATGGTCATGACGATCAAACTTGGTATATGTTCCATCCAAGCAGTGGGGGCAGCCTGAACCTAGCCTTTTACTTTGCCTTGACACGTTACGTTGTGCTGGCAAATCTGTGATTGTGACGACAAAATGGCGCGTAAGTTGAAGTACTCACGCATGTGCTCATCCCACACTCAACACCTGGGGACCATAGTTTCTTAGATCATCAATCAAAGGCCTCAAATACGTGTCAATGTGTTTCCAGGTTCATGCGTGCCCCGGTATCAACGTTGACAGCACAATATATTTTCGTTTGTTGCACAAACCAAGGTGGAAGGTTTTATATAGTCAAGAATACGGGCCATGTGCTATGCGAGATGTTGTTTCTCGAATGGATTCATGCCATCAGTGCTCATTGCAAAGCCTGATATTTCTCGGATCGATAGCAAATAGTAATTAAATCAATGTTTGCCACTGGGATGAATCTGCAGCGTGACGTATCTTAGCATCAATCCTTGTGCCCCTCTTTATGCCAACGGAGCAATTTAGACTCCTCCTTGTTTGCGAACCAGCG
>RWGY01000921.1:0-97193 GCA_007726485.1 Eragrostis curvula | reverse complement strand
ACCCATATATTATATTAAAAATATTATAAAATTGATTCAATTTTGATATAAACTAGTGTAGATCATGTAAAATAATGCTATTAAAGATACTTTAGAGAGTAAAAAGTGTAGTAGTTTTCTTAACAACATAGAAATTAGATGTATCCGTATCCGTCCGAATTATAGTGACATTCGCTTTTGTATTCGCATTCGTTTAATATTCGATCCGTATTCGTATTCGAAAACGTTCGTATTCGTATCCATATTCGTTTACAAATATGAATATGGATATGGGAAAGGCGCTATTCGATTCGTATTCGATCCGTTTCCACCCCTAAGCGAAACAGACAACACGTACAATGGGTTGTCTATCTGTCTATAAAAAAATAATTCATAAATAAGGTCCCAAAACAAAGGGATCCAATGTGGATTTAATCTTATACACCATGTTGTGTAATATGAGAGAAAGGCATAATGCATGATTTATGTCGTTTGCGAAGAAATCTTTGTGAAAACTGAAATTCACATTTCTATTAACTTGCTTTCATTTGGTCGGTACAGTTCCGAGCCTCCACCATCAACTGCCAGGCTGCCGCCGCTCAAACCAGACATGCTGTCATCCGTCATATCCGTTACCTCGCCGGAGCCCCAAAACTACGTGCTGCTCGGCTTGTTTTGTGATCAGTACTAGCACACACGCTTGCCTGACGGTGAACTGAAAAATTGCAAGTGAACTTATTACTTCTACCATGGTGAAGAGCATCATTATCATGTTCCCAAAGACGACCCAACAAAAGTGAACAAGCTTGCATAGGTACAACATCACAATCAACAGAATCAACATAAGCACCAAGAGAAAAAGAAACTCTGCATATGTCTGTTACCTTAGCTTTGCCTGAATCATTTAACCACTAAATATGGCATGGATGAGGGCGTGGTCGTGTAGGAAGAGCAAGTTTCTTGACCAAATCAGCACTCACCAAGTTGTTAAAGCTACCTCCATCAATGATGACACGAGCACGTTGGTTCTTGATGACGAAGAAGGTCTGGAACAAGTTGTGGCGTTGGATCTTGTCTGGCAACTCCATTTGAGTGTTGAGAACACGCTGCACAATGATGGTCATGTACCCCGAAATGCTCCCACCGCTAAGGACAAGGTCATCCTGGGCGGTGGCAGCAGCAGCATCATCATCAATATCGTCCTCCACATCAGAGGTGCTGACATAGCCATCATCTATGGCCACATATGCTAGCTTACTTGGACAATCCTTCTGCACATGTCCAAGTCCGAGGCAACGGTGGCACTGAATGCCCGAAGGAGAAGGTGCTGGTGTAGTCGTCTTTTTGCTTGGCTCAGAGGGGCGTATAGTAGAAGGAGCTGATGTAGTCGTAGTAGTGGATGAAGTCCTGAGGGGGGTGGCTTGGGCAGTCCAGAACTCGCCGTGAAGCGCGGTGTGTAAGGGGGGCGACCGGTGTTCCTGCTCGCCTGTTGTTGTAGTTGCCGTCCCTGCAATTCCTTCTCTGCTAACATGGCAAAGCTAAACAACACGTCAACATTGTTAAAGGCTTTATAATCAACAATATCCTGGATGCCTCGATTAAGACCCGAATAAAAGCGACAAATAGCATCCTCTCTCTCCTCAACTATCCCACAACGCATCAAACCCTTCTCTAGTTCCCCATAGTAATCCTGTACCGACTTGTCCCCTTGATCTAAACGTAACAATTTAGCACGTAGATCTCTAATGATAAGAAGGAGGAACAAAACGATCACGCATGGCTGTCTTAAGTTCTTCCCAAGTAGTAGGTAAAGCGTTACCAAGAGCTAACCCATTCCACCAAACAATAGCAAAGTCCTTAAACTCACTAGTAGCTTGTCTAACTCTATGTTGCTCAGGAACAAGATGGCATTAAATTTTTGTTCTACCATCATCTCCCAATCTAAGTAACCATCAGCATCATATTTACCCGAAAAGGAAGGAATTGTTAACTTGATCTTAGCATAAGGATCATTAGGGGGACGGTTGTGGTTACCCATACCTTGGGTGTTGTGGCGAAGGCGACGTCGCAGTCTCTCTTCGCGATCAATGTTTTCGCTGTCAGCTTGAATGGTGGCGATGGTGATCTCCATCTCGTCCATCTTGCCCGGGATGGTGGACATACGTTTGTCCAATCTCTCCAAGTCGTGGTTGAACTGTTGCTGACCCGCTCCAAGGTTGAGGCCGTTGATCACGTCGGTGACCGACTTGGCTACCTGTTCAGCGATGGTTTCTTTCAGCTTCTCCATAGCAGCTTGGAGCTGAGCTTGGCTCATACACTCGTTGAAGTCCTTTGGGCTCTTGTCTCCTTCATCGTCTCCTGCCATGGCAACAACACAAAGAAAACATAGAGAGAAACACAATGAACAGTAAGGGTTATCCCTATAAGCTACTGTATGTATGGAGTCTCTCTACTAAGCAAAAGGCAGATTCAACTCAAGTTCTTACAAGGTTCTACTAAGCAAAACAGAGGATACCTGGAAGAAGTGATCCGGCGATTGCGAGGTTGTAACCTGTGCTGTTCAGAAGAAGTATGTGGAGCTAGGAAGGCCAAATATGTGAGTGGAACACAATTCAATAACAGATAGTAATGCTGAATAAATGTCCAAAGCACTGGTCCTAGTTGCTGGTATACTCGTATCAAATTCCAGAAGTGAACAACAAGGAGCAGAGAACAAGAATCAGCAAAGGTAACAAGACAGAACAGCAAGTTTCAGCAAAGGTAACAAGGCAGAATCAACAAAGGTATCTAGTGATTGCTCCTTGAATGTCCAGCAGAGGAGTGTCATTTGTATCCAAAGGAGTGATGTCCTCATCAGTGTGCTCACTACATTGAGATGGGGATGGCCCGGATGTGCAGTTGCCAGATGTGGATCTGAGTGAAGAGGTTGAGGCAGGGAGGGGTCCGTACCTGCTGGGTGCTCCGGATCAACGAAGATGGCGACCTTGGGAATGGCCAAGGACGACATGAGCTTAGGGGTCGCACCAGTCGGGGAGTTGGTGTCGCGGGCTTCGTGTTGAGCTCACCGGGGTCCTGAGATGCGGATCTCCACTGTTGCGCGGCGGATCTGCTAGGTGGAGGGGCGGATCTGCTCGGTGGCCAGCTCAGACACCCAGCAGGGAGGCACGGCGGTGCGCGAGGTCGTCATAGCCCGCATGCACGCCCGGATGATATTGCCGCCGCCGAGGCAGAGCCTGGGCCCAAATGTCGTTGTTCAATGGTTGCTTCACTTTTTTGTAGTTCGCATGAAAAATTTATTTTGGGACTGAATTTCGGGGAACATGCACAACTTATACATCTCTACATATAGTAAATTAGGAGAAATTTTAGGAAGTACCTAGACATGTGGGCGTTTAGTTGTCACTAAGTTTAGTTATAAAGTGGTTTCCAAAGGCATACAATTTCAAAAGTTTTTAAAAATTCCAAAAAATATTATATAGATTATAGTCGACATGAAACATGCTCGCAACAAATTTGAGCTCATAACTCAACATATTTTTTGAGATAAAAAAGTCAAAAAAATTTAAAAATTCACAACTTATTTGTCTTTTTTGTAGCTCTTAATATAAAGATGATCTTGGACCTACAATTTGGTGGAGATATGTAACATAACCACCTTTTTATATAGCAAAAGCTTCAGAATTTTTAAAAATATCAATTCATGTGATCCTAATAAATTTCTTGTCACGTAAGTTGATTTTCAATACACATACTTTCTCAAGTTACTTCAAAACTTTCCACAAAACTAAGGGAGGTTTCTGTGGATATATTACAGGTTCACAACAAATTTGAGTCCACAACTCAACACATTTTCAGAGATATAAAAAAGATAAGAAAAGAAAATAGTAAGCGCCTTTCATGAAGTGAAAACGTAGTTCATAATGGCACCTTCGTCTAAGCCAACGACAGGTGAAGCCCAACTATCAGATTTAAAATAAGATATGTTAAATTACATCTTGTGCAAAAGGTCTGAGCCCGCAATCTTGTTGCCCAGGCGAAATTAGCCCATACGAATTAGTAGCCCACGTTGGGATAGTGATTTTCTATATCAAGCACCTAAAACTGTTGGGCCTGTTATAAAATAAATAGTTAAATAAAATGAAAAAGGTCCACAATAGATTGGGCTTAGCCCACAAAAGCCTAACAAGTTCATAGGCTTTTGCTCGGCTAAATTCTATTCTGCGACGTTTTTTGGCTTGTAAGCGTCGTAAAGATTTATGACACAAAAACATGTATTCGTCACAGAATGTGATTCTAAACCTGCAATGCGTGACGAAAGCAGTTTCGTCACGCTAGCGTCGCAGATTGTTCATCCTGACATAAAATCTATTTTTTTTGGCGTCGCAGAAGGCCAGATCCCTTGTCATGGGTGCTCCCCTCCGATTCGTACTTCCCCTCTTTGCTTCCTTCCGCGGAAACAAGCCCAACCGAACAGCTCCACAAGCGCCTCTGCTCGTGTTTGATTTCAGTTTGTGATTTTTCTATCCGCTGCACTCCATCGTTGAAACCCTAGCCGCCACTTTCCGCATCCCGCTATTCATATACATCCCACCCACCACACTCTAATTTTGGTTCGCTGCTTTCACTATATTTTCAGCGCTTCGATTCATATACATCTCACCTATCACACCCTTACACCCGCTGCATCCATCCGACTTCGTTTCGTCCTACCCGATTTGAGTTTTGCCTCTTTGCAAACCCTGACTTGAGGTACCTTCAGTAAAACAGACATAACTTTTCGCTCGGTGCTCCGTTTTGGCTTTAAAATTAAAAAAAAATTAGCATGGATTTGACTTCTACTTTAATGAAATTTGATTTAAATTTGAAAATGTTCAAATTTTTAGTGGTTTTGACATCTTTGGACTGGAGTGAGAACAAGCAAATATGCGGCTGGACCTTTTTTTTTTTGAGAAACATGCGGCTGGACGTCGTGCTACTGGTCGTGTGGTCCACAGGCCGAAATCATGTGTGGGTGATCGTGTGGTCTCTTGGCCCACCACGTACACACACGAATTAATAGGGATGGCAATTCGGGGCGGGTACCTGCCTACCCGTCGGGTACCCGACCCGATAGGGACGGGGATGGGGGACGTTTTCCACCTATCGGTGGCGCTCGTACCCGCTCCGACATAAGTCGGGTACGGGGCGGGGATTGAAACCCACCTATGGAGAACCAGGCGGGGACTCGAAAATTTGAATTTCATTATTTTGTAAATTGGCCCAGCCCACCTAAACACTACAGCCCAGCCTGGCGTTGTGTGTTAAGTCTGTATGTTTGTTATGACTGGACAATGATATGCATGTGTGTTAAATCTGTATGCCTAAGTGTGAGTGTTAAGACTGAATTTTTATTCTTTTGTTTGCATTTGACAATGTGACATGCATGTGTGTGTTGCCAGGATGGCACAATGGCACTTTGTCAATGCAAATTTACTGTCAATTTTATCAAACTGATAGGGAATTGTTGCGGGATCGAAGGTCTCCGTGTGACGTATTGAAGCCCCCCAACGGTATATAGAAGCGTTCTGGTTCTGGCGAAGCCCTCAAAGGTTGAAGATGCTTTCGGATCACCTCGCGAAACCCTCCTTGTTCATCGTCGCCGTCTGCTGGTTGGAGCGAAGCCCTCCTTCCTGGTCCACGGTGCCGGACGAAGGTGTTTTCACTCAGGTTCCCTGCAGTTTGTTGCGCGAAGCTCTCTTTCACCCGCGATGCTGGGCGAAGGGGTTGAAAGACTAGAGAGGTCTGAGTACGGTGCAAATGATTCCCCCTTTGGCTCGAGGCCCGAAAACCAGATGTCATTATAGGATCATCTCCCTCCATATTTATAGGGGGTGAGATGATTGTATTTACAAGTGTGCTATTGGCTACTTTAGCATGGCTCTTAGCTTGGTAACTTCAGACTCCTGTGCCGTCCGCTTCCTTCATTCTTCCTTCGCTGGTGGCTGTTGACCTTCGCGTGGGTCAGAGGGGCTTCGGTGTAGTTCCCAACATTAGCCCTCAATTGGTGATGTGTTATTAGTGTAACTAAAACCAGAGGCAATTTTATTTATCAATTTTCAATTGCACCGTGTGCCTTTCTGACCCATACACGTGTCTTGTCGTTTTCGTTCTGTACTTCTTTTCCGTTCCCGATAGTCGCTTCCCTTCTATATATCTTCATCGTGGGCGCGCTGTTCCTTCAATCGCATGTTTTGCGAGTCTTCTTTCCTTTGGTTATTCCCATCCCTTTCGCAATAGGAGATCCTTTTCCTTCGTCCTTTTTCAAGATGTCTGGTAGCCGAAGGTCTAGCGAAGAGGAAGCCAAGAAGAAGCTGAAAACTCACAAGACCTCGTCGAAGGACAGCTCCGATAAAGCTGTCAGCGAAGCTAATGCGACGGCTTTAGGTGCTGCTGTTCCTTCGGCAAATCACCCGAAGACTTCTCATTCAGCGAAACCATCTTTTGCTTTTAAGCCTCCGGTGAATCGCTCCGCATTGGATTTGTTCTCCATTCCGGAGGATGGGGGTAGCAATTCTTCTGGGTCTAAAGTTCAATCTGTCCCTAAGAAAGTTATTTCGAAGGGTTCTTCTTTTGTTGCAAAGGATATTTCTGCTTCTACAGTTGACGTTCATGATGCCAGTGCCGCTGAGAAGGCCAAGATTCAGGACAAGGCTTCGAAGGGTGTTGATTCTGTTCTTGCTAAATCCAGATCGAAGGCTAAGATCCAGGACAAGACCTGTGTTAAGGGTCCTGATATTCCTCCTGTTGCCCTTGTTCATGGTGAAGGAGTAGCCGAAGCTTCTGCTCAAGGTTGTCTCTCATCTCTTAGTATGGCTGAGTGACGGATACCCAAATCAGGGTATCCTGATCTAGGATACTTAATCCCGCTAACCGTCTCAGCTTAATTGTGTAGGGCCCACAGGAACAGGTGCATGACAACAGAGCGCTCGAGGGGCCCACGGCCGACCCCGAGGGCACATACAAGTTCCGCCTCGCCCGACCCCCAGTCGGGCGGGCCCACGACTTCCGCCCCGCCCGACCCCGAGTCGGGTGGGGTCCACGAACTCCGCCTCGCCCGACCCCCAGTCGGGCGGGCCCACGACTTCCGCCCCGCCCGACCCCGAGTCGGGTGGGGTCCACGAACTCCGCCCCGCCCGACCCCGAGTCGGGTGGGGTCCACGACTTCCGCCCCGCCCGACCCCAAGTCGGGTGGGGCCCCGAACTCCGCCTCGCCCGACTCCCAGTCGGGCGGGCCCACAAGCCGCGCTTCGCCCGACCCCGAGTTGGGAGACTTCGTCGAGAAGATTTTCCTCTGACAAGGAGGACAGGCATTTACGACGAGTAGCTGGGGAGCCTTAACTCTACCCAGCAACTCATATACTTGCAGGCACGCGATGTGACCCGCACAGTGGCACCCGTCCCATCTCGCGGCGCCGCCTGACACCTCGAGTACAGCAGCGGGATGGCTACGACATCATCATCACCCTGAACAGGGACGAAGACCGGACCGGCGACAAGACGGCCGCGACAGTCTGGGTTGACATCTCGACCACCTGCCCGGCGACCGGGCTGACAGGACGCCGCCTGACTAGGGCCACAGTGGCAGCGAGGGTTCAGAATAGTGCGGCGTGTAGCCGCGCTAGCCCACAACTCGAAAGCCCCGTTCCCATTTGTAAACCGGCTCACTCCTTGACTATAAAGGGAGAGCTGGGAGGGATCGAAGAAGGAGAGTTCGGACAGACATAGATATACACACGAAGAGGCTTGGAGTTCTCCTCCTCCCTCGTCAACACTTGTAGCTCCCCTCTGCAAGTCGAAACACGAACCACTCACGAACTGGACGTAGGGCATCAATTGCCTGAACCAGTATAAACCTTGCCTCTCTCACAAAACCCTCGCCATCACAGAAGATTGTCAGGCGCCGTAGTTACAAATTTACTTGTCGGCCGGTTTCTTAACACCGACAGTTGGCGCGCCAGGAAGGGGACCTCAGCGCGTTTGACATCTTCAGTTGATGGCGAGCCACGACATCGATTGGACTCCGGGCGCTCCCGTGTACTTCGGGAGCCTGGAGTTCATCGTGGTCCGGGATGGGGGGCTTTCGCGCGTCGAACCGCCGGCACCCCCACAAAGGGCCCTCACCCCCGCCATGTCCGCGAGCGCGGAGCTCGTGGGTATGGCGGAGTACGACTACGACAGCGACGAGGATGACCTCCTCGACTACGACTCTGACGCCGGCAGTCACCATCCTTCGCGCGAGTGCATGGTGGTGGAAGCTGGTGGAGGCAGCCGCCGCAACGTTCACGACGTGGCGGCGCAGCCAGACCCTGCAGCGGTCGCGACGACGGCGGACGCCGGAGCGGCCGCAGAAGCCGCGCCCCTGCTTGTGACACAGGCGCAGCAAGGAACCCCTCCGGCGAGCGCCGACCTCCGGGAGGGCGATGACCTGGAGCGTCTGCTCCAACGCCAACACGAGCTCGCAGAAGCCGCGCGGCGGCTCAAAGAGGAGCGCGAGCGGCTCGAACACGAGGTGGCGCAGCGCCAGGCCCTGCGCGAACGCGTGCGTGCCCATGGGCGCGAAGCCCGGCAGCGGATTCTGGCCGAGGCGGGCAACCTCGTGCCCAGATACACCAGGCCCAGCCAAAATGTCGCCGCGGCTGCGACACTTTTGCGCGCGCTCCCGCAACCGTCCGACGAGGACCAGCGAAGAATCCAGGGGGAGCTCAAGGACCTCCTGGACTTGGCGGCGGTGCAGCAGGCCGAGCGCGAGCAAAGCTCCGCTGCACGGCGGTGGGAATCCAGCGTTTCCTACCGCACGCCAAGCAAGCCACGGCCACAACCCGAAAGTTCCGTCCACCAAACCCCCGAGCAAAGTGGGACTGGGGACGCGCCGCCGGTCCATCAGCGGATCGGCAGGATCCGCGACGCCCGCGACATTCTGCGGGCAAGGCGCCGCGAGCAAGGGCGAGGTCCACGGTGCGAAACCGAGGACTTTGTCTACGCTCCGCGGCGTGGCGGGAGATTTGACCCGGAGGAAGACAAGCCTCGGGCTCCGGTCCCGGCTGGCCCACGGGCTTTTGGCCGCGCCATCTTGCGGACTCCCGTCCCCCAGCGGTTTCGGCCGCCCAGCAATATCACGAAGTACAACGGGGAGACGAATCCCGCGTTGTGGCTGGAGGACTACCGCCTGGCGTGCCAAGCCGGCGGTGCCACCGACGAGCGGTTCATCATCCGCAACCTCCCCCTCTTCTTGGCCGACTCGGCCAGGACGTGGCTCGAGCATCTCCCGGAGGGCTCAATCCAGGATTGGGTTGACCTCCAGGAGGTGTTCATCGGCAACTTCCAGGGCACGTACGCGCGCCCGGGGAACCCGTGGGACCTTCGGAACTGCCGGCAGGGCGCCGACGAGTCCCTGAGGGACTACATCAAGCGATTCTCCAGGCAATGCAACGCGTTGCCCAATCTCGCTGACGCCGAGGTGATCTCCGCGTTCATAGCGGGCACCAGCAACGAAGGGCTCGTTCATGAGCTCGGCCGCAAGAGCCCGCGCTCCATCAAGGAGCTGCTCGACGTGGCCACCAGCTACGCCTTCGGTGAGGATGCGGTCGATGCCCTCCTTCACCGGACTAAAGGCAAGGCAAAGCGGAACGAGAGTTCCGGTGCGGGTCCGTCTGCCCCGCACGACAAGAAGCAAAAGCAGAAGAAGAAGAAGGGCGGCGATCAGCAACGCCGCAACGACGCACTCGTCGCGGCCGTCGAGCGTAAGCAGAAGAAGCCGGCCGTCGACAACGACGGCAAGAACCAGCATTTCGAAAAGATGCTGGAAGCGCCGTGCCCCAACCACGCCTATCCCGTCAAGCACGCCCTCAAGGATTGCGGGCTCATGCTGAAGTTCCTGGGCGCGAAGGCAAAGAGGTCCGACCCCAAGGATTCTGACCCCGGGGATGACGGGAAGGACGACAAGGAGGCGGACGGTGGGTTTCCGAAAACCACCGGCTGCCTCATGATCTTCGGAGGCGAAGGAGCCAGCTCCTCCAAGCGGCGCCAGAAGCTGGAGCGCCGGGAGGTGTACGCCGCCGAGCCGGCGACTCCGGCCTTCCTCAAGTGGTCCGAGGCGGCCATCACCTACGACCGCGGCGACCACCCCGAGCACGTGCCGCGTCCGGGGCGGTACCCACTCGTCGTCGACCCCATCGTCTCCAACAAGCGCCTATCCAAGGTATTGATGGATGGTGGTAGTGGCTTAAACATTTTGTATGCAGAGACCCTCGATGCTATGGGAGTCAGTCGCTCTCGCATCCGACCTTCGGGCGCACCCTTCCATGGGGTCGTGCCCGGAAAGACGGCCATGCCGCTCGGGCAAATCGACTTGCCCGTCACCTTCGGCACGCCGATCAACTACCGCACGGAGGTCCTCACCTTCGACGTGGTGGACTTCCCCGGCGCGTACCACGCGATCCTTGGTCGGCCATGTTACGCGAAGTTCATGGCCGTCCCCAACTACACCTACCTCAAGCTCAAGATGCCGGGGCCGAGAGGTGTCATCACCGTGAGCACGTCCGTTCAACGTGCTTACGAGTGTGAAGTAGAGTGCTGCGAACTGGCAGCGGCGCTCATCAACAAGCCCGACCTCCCGGAGGTCGCCAGCGTGGAGTCCGAGGAGACGCCAACTCCGAAGAAGGCGTCCGGCTCGTTCGAGCCGTCCAAGGACACCAAGAAGGTTCCCCTCGACCCGTCCGACCCCGAGGGGAAGACGGTCATCGTCGGGGCGACCCTTTCTGCTAAATAGGAAAGCGCGCTCGTCGATTTCCTTCGCGCCAACAAGGACGTCTTCGCGTGGAAACCCTCGGACATGCCGGGGATTCCAAGGGAAATCGCCGAGCACTCCCTCAACATCAAACCGGGATCGAAACCGGTCAAGCAGAGGTTGCGCCGATTCGACGAGGAAAGGCGCCGAGCCATAGGCGACGAGCTGGCAAAGCTCCTTGCCGCCGGCTTCATCAAAGAAAAGTATCACCCCGAGTGGCTCTCCAATCCTGTACTTGTTAAAAAGAAAAATGGGAAATGGAGGATGTGTGTTGACTACACAAGTCTCAATAAGGCATGCCCAAAGGACCCGTTTCCTTTGCCGCGCATCGACCAAATTGTTGACTGGACCGCAGGGTGCGAAACCCTGTGTTTCCTAGACGCCTACTCGGGCTATCACCAGATCCCACTAAAGATCGGTGATCAAGAGGCAACGGCGTTCATCACTCCCTTCGGCTCATATTGTTACGTTACAATGCCGTTTGGGTTAAAGAATGCCGGCGCCACTTACCAACGTTGTATGATCAAATGTTTCGGTGATCTCATCGGACGGATCGTGCAAGCGTACGTGGATGACATCGTAGTCAAATCCATGCGAACCGACGACTTAGTCGCCGATCTCAACGCCGTGTTCCAACGGCTAAGAGAGAATGGCATTAAGCTCAATCCCGAGAAATGCGTTTTCGGGGTCCCAAAAGGAATGCTCCTGGGATATTGCGTTTCACAACGCGGCATCGAAGCCAACCCAGAAAAAATCGAAGCCATCGCGAAGATGGGGCCGATCAAAAACCTGAAAGGCGTACAGAAGCTGACCGGCTGCTTAGCCGCACTCAGTCGATTTATTTCCCGACTCGGGGAAAAGGGGTTGCCACTCTATCGTCTCCTCAAAAAGTCCGACAACTTCGTCTGGACAACCGAGGCGCAAGAGGCTCTTGATCACCTCAAGACCAGACTCTCTAGCGCCCCGATTCTCGCCTCTCCGACCGAGAAGGAGCCTTTGTTGCTCTACATAGCGGCGACAACGCAGGTGGTCAGCACCGCCCTGGTGGTGGAGCGGACGGAGTCGGGCAAGGTGCTCAGGGTACAACGGCCCGTGTACTTCGTCAGCGAGGTCCTCTCCGACTGCAAGACAAGGTGGCAGCAGATCCAGAAGGTGATATACGCGCTGGTCATCACTCGGCGCAAACTCCGCCACTACTTCGACGCCCATCCGGTAACCGTCGTCTCTTCCTTCCCCCTTGCTGAGGTTCTAGGCAATCCGGAGGTGTCGGTCAAAATTTCTAAATGGGCGTTAGAATTAATGGATCAGGGAATAGAATTTACGCACCCATCTGCCGTAAAATCACATACCCTGGTAGATTTCATCGTCGAGTGGACCGAAACTCAGTTGCCCATAGTTCCTGTCGAAAAGGAATGTTGGCGGCTGTTTTTTGACGGCTCTCTCACAAAAAGGGGTGCTGGCGGTGGGTGGCTGCTCATCTCTCCAAGAGGTGTGCGAATGCAATATGTCATCCGGCTCAACTTCCCAGCATCGCACAATGTAGCCGAGTACGAAGCTCTGCTTAACGGCATGAAAGCAGCTGTCGAGTTAGGAGTCCGTAGGCTCGAAGCCTTTGGCGACTCTCAGCTCGTTGTTAACCAGGTCATGAATGAGTCCACCTGCACTAACCCCAAGATGGCGGCCTACTGTGCCGAAATCTGCCGTCTGGAAGAAAAATTCGATGGTTTTCAGGTTGAATACGTCCCTCGGCGGGACAACGAGACGGCCGATTCGTTGGCCAGGCTGGGATCAAACCGGGAGATAGTCCCGGCAGGCATTTTTGCCTGCGATCAAGACAAGCCGTCCATCAATGATCCTGCGTCGGCCGACCCGACGAAAGAGCAAGCGCAAGAACCGGCTCCGATTGAGGCCAACGAGGCCTTGGTCATCGAGCACGACAAAAACTCGGGGGCTCCCGCCGACCCCCGCGACGCCTCGCCCGACTCGGGGGCTGACCCCGGGCCCCGCGATGACTGGAGGCAACCCTTCATCGACTACCTCCTGCGACAACAGCTTCCGTCCGACCGCACTGAGGCACGCCGACTCGCGAGGCGCGCCAAGACATTTGCGATGGTCGACGGCGAGCTGTATAAAAAAGGGCGCTCTGGAATCCTCCAACGCTGTATCCCTCTCGGCGAGGGTAGGCAGTTACTCCAGGATATCCATGGCGGAACGTGCGGCCATCACGCTGCACCGCGAAGCTTAGTCGGCAACGCGTTTCGGCACGGTTTTTATTGGGCCGACCGCTGTTGCCGACGCCCAACGGGTGGTGCGCACTTGCGAAGGGTGCCAGCATTATGCTCGTAAAGCTCATCTGCCGGCTCAGGCCCTCCAAACCATCCCTATTACTTGGCCGTTCGCGGTATGGGGACTGGACCTGGTTGGACCCTTCAAAAAGGCACCGGGAGGCTACACCCACTTGCTTGTCGCCATTGACAAGTTCTCAAAGTGGATAGAGGCCAGGCCGATCGGCAAAATTGACTCGGCGCAAGCCGTAAGGTTCTTCACCGACATTGTACATCGATTCGGGGTGCCAAATGCCATCATCACTGACAATGGCACGCAGTTCACGGGGAAGAAATTCCTGAACTTTTGCGATCAATACGGCATCCGAGTCGACTGGGCAGCTGTTTCTCACCCCCAAACGAATGGGCAGTGTGAACGAGCGAACGGCATGATCCTCCAAGGATTAAAGCCCAGAATCTTCAACAAGCTCAAGAAATTTGCCGGTCGGTGGGCAAAAGAGCTCGATGCAGTGTTGTGGAGCCTAAGGACGACGCCGAGTCGTGCCACTGGCTACACTCCATTCTTCATGGTGTATGGAGCCGAGGCAGTGCTACCGACTGACCTGGATTATGGGGCCCCGCGGGTGCAAGCGTTTGACCCGGACCTCAACGAGCGCTACCTCGAGGATGCGCTCGACCAGATCGACGAAGCACGAGAAGCCGCGCTCTTGCATTCCGCCAAGTATCAACAAGCGCTGCGCCGCTACCACGAACGAAAGGTTAAAGGCCGCGCTTTCGAGGTTGGCGACCTCGTTCTTCGCCTTTTGCAGGGCAATCAGGGTCGGCACAAGCTGACTCCGCCGTGGGAGGGACCATACACCGTTGCGGAGGTGCTTCGGCCCGGAACCTACAAGCTCAAGAACGCCGACGGACGCATATTCGCCAACGCGTGGAACATCGACCAGCTACGTCGTTTCTACCCTTAGCTTATACCTCCTTTTCCTTTTGCATCGTTCAAAGACATGCAAACGAAATAAAAAGAAAGTTCGTCTCTTTCTGTCTTTTTGAAATTCACAACAAGTCCTGACCTGCCGACCGCCGATCCCCGACCCTAACGGCTCGGGGGCTCCACCCGGCGGGTGCGCAAAAAAGGCCGTGTAAAATCCAAAATGCCCATGACAAACGAGCGTCAAGGCCAAGAGCGAAAATTGCGCCGACAACGCGTCCGTGGCTAAGGAATTTACATGAAAAATCCTAAGTGCAGGTCCGACTCGGACAGAACTTGAGCGTCGACGATCTCTCGGCCGACCCGACTGGCCGACTCGGGACTCTGACGCCTCGGCGGCTAAGAGCGGCCTGGGTTACCAGTCAGTCGAATGAAAGGTCCAAGGCAATCAAGCGGTCTGAAAGAGGAGGAAGTCACGAAGGAAAAAACACTTAAAATTTCGAATAAGTTTCGAGCGAACACAAATTCAAAGAACGAAGTACTTGTTTCCTCCAAAGGCAAGTTGTTTTTTATATTTACATGAGGGCCACTCGGCCCAACTCGACTAACTACTCTATCTCCTACTACTCGTCACTCGGAGGCGACGGCAGAGGGAACGCGAAGGAGGCGAGGAGGCCAGCAATCGTCGCAGCAGCGGGCGCGGTCTTCTTCTTCAGCTCCTCCATCTCTTCATCGGAGAAGCCGGGCACCATGCCCAGCGACAAGCCCTCGAGGTCGAGGGTGTCGCCGTAGTGCGTCTGCTCCATCACCAACGTCCAGAAGACCCCGGCCTCGAAGCTCTCACGACGGAGAGCACCGAAGCGGTTGGAGATGGAAAGCAGGCGCGCCTCCAGGGTGGCGGTCCCGTCCGGTTGTGGCACCTGCAGCTCGTCAACGAGAAGCTCGGCGCCGATCCGCAGCCGCTCCAGCTGGGTGTTCTCGCCCCGCGCCACCTCCAGGTACTAACCGGAATGGCTGACGCTTCGGGGTCGGGCCGGCGGACGACCCAGCCTCATCACGCGCCCTCTTTCCCGAGAGGGCACTCGCCGCCGCAGCCATCGTCCCCGCAGAAGGCGCCACCGTCGCCACCGCGGCGATCGCCTCCGAAGCCGCCGTCGCGAGGATGGCGGCGGTCCCCGCCGGCGCGGGCGGGGGAATCACCGTGACTGACGGAACCAAGGATCCCACCGTCGCGGAGATGGCGGGAGCCGTCGCCACCACGGTCGCCACGGTTGGCGAAGCTTCAGAAGCCGCCGCAGACGCCGCCGCCACGGACGACGAAGTCACCACGGCCGACGGGGCCGTGGGGGATGCCACGGTCATCATCATCGCAGCGGGCGGCAGCGCGGTGATTGCGGGGGACGTGGTCGAGGAAGGGACCGCGGTCGAGGCGCTCATCGATGCCGTCGTCGCCGCGGCCACCGCCGAGCTTGTCGCCGCCGACGGCACGGTCACCACGACCGACGTCGTCGCGGCGGCCGATGCCATTTGTGACCCCGCCATGGCCGTCGCCACAGGGAGCAATCTCGCGGGGGCGAGCGTGAGAGCCATGGAGCCTGGGAGAGCCGCTGGCCGCGAAGAGCCTGGCGCGCCCCCACTGCCTGAAGCGCCGGCGACGTCGGGACCCGGGGAGCGATCTTCTAGTCGACCCCAGTCGACCTGATCCTCGTCGTCGTCGCCGTCGTCATCGCCGCCCTCGTCGCCACCGCCGCCGTCGTCATCGTCGTCGTCCTCGTACTCGGAGTCGGAGACCACGTCGCCTCGGCGGCGACGCCGTCTCCTCTCCTCCTCCCTCTGCACCCGCTTCGCCTTCTTGGCGTCTTCGCGGTCTTTGCGGGCCTTCTGCCGCTCCGCCCGCTCCCTGTTGCTCGCGCGGACGGCGTCGTAGACTTCGGGAAGTGGGGCGGCAGAAGGGAGGAAGGCGACGCCAGTCTAAATCCAAGAAAAAGTGTATAAGCGAAAGATCGGGAAAATCGAAACAATGCCGAATCGGGATCGAAACCAAACCGAAAAACTTACGATTTGTAGGGCCCCCTGCTCCGGAAGCATCGGCGGGTGGCCCGGGATCGGATAGTCAAAGCTATCCCAATCCGCCGCCGTCTTCCCCATCGCCTCCGAAAGCCGGGCCTTCAGCTCTCGGACGGAAATCCGCGGCTCCGCGTGGGGGTCCACCATGCAGGTCCCCTCCCACGCAAAGTCGTGGCCCATCTCCCACATGGGGAGGCGCCGGTCCTGGAGCGGCGCAAGCCTCCTGACGTGGTAGGCGCCAATAACCCCGACGCCCGCAACGCCGCCCCTCTTGAGTTTGTCGATCATACCCAAGAGGTCGGCCAACTTCTTCTTGTCAGGGGCGTCCGGTCCCCAACCCCAGCACTTGGGCGCCTCTTCGATCAGGCGCCCGGTGAACTCCGGGAGCGGCGCGAGCGCGGCGTTCTTGAGGTAAAACCACCTCTCGTGCCAACCCTTGTTGGTGTCGGTGACGGCCATGGTGATGTACTCGCGGGCCCGGGTGCCCCGGAGCCGGAAGCTAGCACAGCCGATTGGGACGGCGCGCGGATTCCCTTCCGCGTCCTTCTTGGTCTGGAGCGCGAGAGTGAAGAAGTACTTGAAAAGGTGGAAATGGGGGCGAATCTTCAAAAAACCTTCGCACAAGGCGACGAAGGCGGAGATGTGCTGGATGGAGTTGGGGTTGAGGTGCTGCAACTCCAACTTGTAGTGGTGAAGCAGGCCGCGGAGGAAGGGAAGAGGCGGCATGCCGAAGCCGCGCTCGTGGAAGGAGCGGAAGGAGACAATGTAGCCGTCCGGCGGCGATGGGATCCTCTCCTCCCCGGGAACCAGCCACTCATGCTCCGCGGTGAGGGGCATCAGGAGGCCGCGCGCAACCAGGGCATCGAGGTTCCCCTTGGTGCTGTTGGACCGGCTCCAATCCGCCATGGCGAATGCGAACGAGGGACGCGGAGCGACGGCGAAACGAAGGGAAGTTGGAGAGCAAGCGAGGCGAGGAAGACGAAGCGGTTTGTGCAAGGGCAAGCGGCGGTGGATGCGAAAGGTTGCGAAAACCTGGTAAGGCAAATGAGGTTAGGCTCATCCCTTCTTTATAGTTATCGCGTTCACACGACGCCTCGTTTCTCGCGCCTTCCCTGTTTCGCGATTTAACAGGTGCAGGTGCCTTAAAAATCGCCATCATGGCCCGCTCCACTACCGCACGAAGACAGATCGTGGCCTCGATCCGCGCGGAAGGCGAACCGTCGCGTCTCCACGACGCACGATGACGGCCCAGGCGGGCTTGGAATCCCGGCCGGGCCCACAGGTAATAAAGGCTAGGGGCTGAAAACGCCCCGACGGCCCAGTTTCCGGCCCAGGAGTTCGAAGGCCGGCCCCGCGAAAGGGTTCGAACGGCCGCTCCAGGGCAAAACTAAGTGAGGGGCCACCAAAGAGGGGTCCCCAGCGACCGCAACCCGTACACCGTAGTACAATGGGCCTCTGACGGTAGCGTCCGAGTCCGAGTCTAAAAAACCTCGACCTTGATCACCCATCGAGGGAGGGCATCGAGCCCACTGACTCCGAGCGAAAGGAGTCGGCGATCGAAAAAGGCAGGAACTCGGATTTTAATGAGGTTGACTCCAGCTAGTCTCAATCGGATCCCCGCGAAGGGCAAGCCGAGGCCTTCACTCGGACACACCCGTTTGCAGCTTAAACGAGCACCACGCATCGAACCATCGAGGAATGACGTGGCCGGCTCATGCGTGTCCCGTCTTATCGTAAAGACGCGCGGGTACGAGCGAAACAAAAAGACGAAACGACCCTCGGACGGATTCGCGCATCGAGCGAGGACTCGGGGGCTCGCATTCGCAAACAATGACCTACTGCGTGGTCTCGAGAAAACCTTTTTGTCACCCTCGGCACAAGTAAACCACTTGTACCGAGGCTCGGGGGCTACACCCGGCGGGTGCGCTCGCGCGCACCCACCGGTAGGAGTAGTACGAAAGTACCCTCGGAGAGACAACGACAAGCCTCGACGGCGACCACGACCCCCGGCCGCCGCCCAGGCTCGGGGGCTACTGACGGATACCCAAATCAGGGTATCCTGATCTAGGATACTTAATCCCACTAACCGTCTCAGCTTAATTGTGTAGGGCCCACAGGAACAGGTGCATGACAACAGAGCGCTCGAGGGGCCCACGGCCGACCCCGAGGGCACATACAAGTTCCGCCTCGCCCGACCCCCAGTCGGGCGGGCCCACGACTTCCGCCCCGCCCGACCCCGAGTCGGGTGGGGTCCACGAACTCCGCCTCGCCCGACCCCCAGTCGGGCGGGCCCACGACTTCCGCCCCGCCCGACCCCGAGTCGGGTGGGGTCCACGAACTCCGCCCCGCCCGACCCCGAGTCGGGTGGGGTCCACGACTTCCGCCCCGCCCGACCCCAAGTCGGGTGGGGCCCCGAACTCCGCCTCGCCCGACTCCCAGTCGGGCGGGCCCACAAGCCGCGCTTCGCCCGACCCCGAGTTGGGAGACTTCGTCGAGAAGATTTTCCTCTGACAAGGAGGACAGGCATTTACGACGAGTAGCTGGGGAGCCTTAACTCTACCCAGCAACTCATATACTTGCAGGCACGCGATGTGACCCGCACAGTGGCACCCGTCCCATCTCGCGGCGCCGCCTGACACCTCGAGTACAGCAGCGGGATGGCTACGACATCATCATCACCCTGAACAGGGACGAAGACCGGACCGGCGACAAGACGGCCGCGACAGTCTGGGTTGACATCTCGACCACCTGCCCGGCGACCGGGCTGACAGGACGCCGCCTGACTAGGGCCACAGTGGCAGCGAGGGTTCAGAATAGTGCGGCGTGTAGCCGCGCTAGCCCACAACTCGAAAGCCCCGTTCCCATTTGTAAACCGGCTCACTCCTTGACTATAAAGGGAGAGCTGGGAGGGATCGAAGAAGGAGAGTTCGGACAGACATAGATATACACACGAAGAGGCTTGGAGTTCTCCTCCTCCCTCGTCAACACTTGTAGCTCCCCTCTGCAAGTCGAAACACGAACCACTCACGAACTGGACGTAGGGCATCAATTGCCTGAACCAGTATAAACCTTGCCTCTCTCACAAAACCCTCGCCATCACAGAAGATTGTCAGGCGCCGTAGTTACAAATTTACTTGTCGGCCGGTTTCTTAACACCGACAGTTGGCGCGCCAGGAAGGGGACCTCAGCGCGTTTGACATCTTCAGTTGATGGCGAGCCACGACATCGATTGGACTCCGGGCGCTCCCGTGTACTTCGGGAGCCTGGAGTTCATCGTGGTCCGGGATGGGGGGCTTTCGCGCGTCGAACCGCCGGCACCCCCACAAAGGGCCCTCACCCCCGCCATGTCCGCGAGCGCGGAGCTCGTGGGTATGGCGGAGTACGACTACGACAGCGACGAGGATGACCTCCTCGACTACGACTCTGACGCCGGCAGTCACCATCCTTCGCGCGAGTGCATGGTGGTGGAAGCTGGTGGAGGCAGCCGCCGCAACGTTCACGACGTGGCGGCGCAGCCAGACCCTGCAGCGGTCGCGACGACGGCGGACGCCGGAGCGGCCGCAGAAGCCGCGCCCCTGCTTGTGACACAGGCGTAGCAAGGAACCCCTCCGGCGAGCGCCGACCTCCGGGAGGGCGATGACCTGGAGCGTCTGCTCCAACGCCAACACGAGCTCGCAGAAGCCGCGCGGCGGCTCAAGGAGGAGCGCGAGCGGCTCGAACACGAGGTGGCGCAGCGCCAGGCCCTGCGCGAACGCGTGCGTGCCCATGGGCGCGAAGCCCGGCAGCGGATTCTGGCCGAGGCGGGCAACCTCGTGCCCAGATACACCAGGCCCAGCCAAAATGTCGCCGCGGCTGCGACACTTTTGCGCGCGCTCCCGCAACCGTCCGACGAGGACCAGCGAAGAATCCAGGGGGAGCTCAAGGACCTCCTGGACTTGGCGGCGGTGCAGCAGGCCGAGCGCGAGCAAAGCTCCGCTGCACGGCGGTGGGAATCCAGCGTTTCCTACCGCACGCCAAGCAAGCCACGGCCACAACCCGAAAGTTCCGTCCACCAAACCCCCGAGCAAAGTGGGACTGGGGACGCGCCGCCGGTCCATCAGCGGATCGGCAGGATCCGCGACGCCCGCGACATTCTGCGGGCAAGGCGCCGCGAGCAAGGGCGAGGTCCACGGTGCGAAACCGAGGACTTTGTCTACGCTCCGCGGCGTGGCGGGAGATTTGACCCGGAGGAAGACAAGCCTCGGGCTCCGGTCCCGGCTGGCCCACGGGCTTTTGGCCGCGCCATCTTGCGGACTCCCGTCCCCCAGCGGTTTCGGCCGCCCAGCAATATCACGAAGTACAACGGGGAGACGAATCCCGCGTTGTGGCTGGAGGACTACCGCCTGGCGTGCCAAGCCGGCGGTGCCACCGACGAGCGGTTCATCATCCGCAACCTCCCCCTCTTCTTGGCCGACTCGGCCAGGACGTGGCTCGAGCATCTCCCGGAGGGCTCAATCCAGGATTGGGTTGACCTCCAGGAGGTGTTCATCGGCAACTTCCAGGGCACGTACGCGCGCCCGGGGAACCCGTGGGACCTTCGGAACTGCCGGCAGGGCGCCGACGAGTCCCTGAGGGACTACATCAAGCGATTCTCCAGGCAATGCAACGCGTTGCCCAATCTCGCTGACGCCGAGGTGATCTCCGCGTTCATAGCGGGCACCAGCAACGAAGGGCTCGTTCATGAGCTCGGCCGCAAGAGCCCGCGCTCCATCAAGGAGCTGCTCGACGTGGCCACCAGCTACGCCTCCGGTGAGGATGCGGTCGATGCCCTCCTTCACCGGACTAAAGGCAAGGCAAAGCGGAACGAGAGTTCCGGTGCGGGTCCGTCTGCCCCGCACGACAAGAAGCAAAAGCAGAAGAAGAAGAAGGGCGGCGATCAGCAACGCCGCAACGACGCACTCGTCGCGGCCGTCGAGCGTAAGCAGAAGAAGCCGGCCGTCGACAACGACGGCAAGAACCAGCATTTCGAAAAGATGCTGGAAGCGCCGTGCCCCAACCACGCCTATCCCGTCAAGCACGCCCTCAAGGATTGCGGGCTCATGCTGAAGTTCCTGGGCGCGAAGGCAAAGAGGTCCGACCCCAAGGATTCTGACCCCGGGGATGACGGGAAGGACGACAAGGAGGCGGACGGTGGGTTTCCGAAAACCACCGGCTGCCTCATGATCTTCGGAGGCGAAGGAGCCAGCTCCTCCAAGCGGCGCCAGAAGCTGGAGCGCCGGGAGGTGTACGCCGCCGAGCCGGCGACTCCGGCCTTCCTCAAGTGGTCCGAGGCGGCCATCACCTACGACCGCGGCGACCACCCCGAGCACGTGCCGCGTCCGGGGCGGTACCCACTCGTCGTCGACCCCATCGTCTCCAACAAGCGCCTATCCAAGGTATTGATGGATGGTGGTAGTGGCTTAAACATTTTGTATGCAGAGACCCTCGATGCTATGGGAGTCAGTCGCTCTCGCATCCGACCTTCGGGCGCACCCTTCCATGGGGTCGTGCCCGGAAAGACGGCCATGCCGCTCGGGCAAATCGACTTGCCCGTCACCTTCGGCACGCCGATCAACTACCGCACGGAGGTCCTCACCTTCGACGTGGTGGACTTCCCCGGCGCGTACCACGCGATCCTTGGTCGGCCATGTTACGCGAAGTTCATGGCCGTCCCCAACTACACCTACCTCAAGCTCAAGATGCCGGGGCCGAGAGGTGTCATCACCGTGAGCACGTCCGTTCAACGTGCTTACGAGTGTGAAGTAGAGTGCTGCGAACTGGCAGCGGCGCTCATCAACAAGCCCGACCTCCCGGAGGTCGCCAGCGTGGAGTCCGAGGAGACGCCAACTCCGAAGAAGGCGTCCGGCTCGTTCGAGCCGTCCAAGGACACCAAGAAGGTTCCCCTCGACCCGTCCGACCCCGAGGGGAAGACGGTCATCGTCGGGGCGACCCTTTCTGCTAAATAGGAAAGCGCGCTCGTCGATTTCCTTCGCGCCAACAAGGACGTCTTCGCGTGGAAACCCTCGGACATGCCGGGGATTCCAAGGGAAATCGCCGAGCACTCCCTCAACATCAAACCGGGATCGAAACCGGTCAAGCAGAGGTTGCGCCGATTCGACGAGGAAAGGCGCCGAGCCATAGGCGACGAGCTGGCAAAGCTCCTTGCCGCCGGCTTCATCAAAGAAAAGTTACTAATAAATTTCTTGTCACGTAAGTTAATTTTCAATACACATACTTTCTCAAGTTACTTCAAAACTTTCCACAAAACTAAGGGAGGTTTCTGTGGATATATTACAGGTTCACAACAAATTTGAGTCCACAACTCAACACATTTTCAGAGATATAAAAAAGATAAGAAAAGAAAATAGTAAGCGCCTTTCATGAAGTGAAAACGTAGTTCATAATGGCACCTTCGTCTAAGCCAACGACAGGTGAAGCCCAACTATCAGATTTAAAATAAGATATGTTAAATTACATCTTGTGCAAAAGGTCTGAGCCCGCAATCTTGTTGCCCAGGCGAAATTAGCCCATACGAATTAGTAGCCCACGTTGGGATAGTGATTTTCTATATCAAGCACCTAAAACTGTTGGGCCTGTTATAAAATAAATAGTTAAATAAAATGAAAAAGGTCCACAATAGATTGGGCTTAGCCCACAAAAGCCTAACAAGTTCATAGGCTTTTGCTCGGCTAAATTCTATTCTGCGACGTTTTTTGGCTTGTAAGCGTCGTAAAGATTTATGACACAAAAACATGTATTCGTCACAGAATGTGATTCTAAACCTGCAATGCGTGACGAAAGCAGTTTCGTCACACTAGCGTCGCAGATTGTTCATCCTGACATAAAATCTATTTTTTTTGGCGTCGCAGAAGGCCAGATCCCTTGTCATGGGTGCTCCCCTCCGATTCGTACTTCCCCTCTTTGCTTCCTTCCGCGGAAACAAGCCCAACCGAACAGCTCCACAAGCGCCTCTGCTCGTGTTTGATTTCAGTTTGTGATTTTTCTATCCGCTGCACTCCATCGTTGAAACCCTAGCCGCCACTTTCCGCATCCCGCTATTCATATACATCCCACCCACCACACTCTAATTTTGGTTCGCTGCTTTCACTATATTTTCAGCGCTTCGATTCATATACATCTCACCTATCACACCCTTACACCCGCTGCATCCATCCGACTTCGTTTCGTCCTACCCGATTTGAGTTTTGCCTCTTTGCAAACCCTGACTTGAGGTACCTTCAGTAAAACAGACATAACTTTTCGCTCGGTGCTCCGTTTTGGCTTTAAAATTAAAAAAAAATTAGCATGGATTTGACTTCTACTTTAATGAAATTTGATTTAAATTTGAAAATGTTCAAATTTTTAGTGGTTTTGACATCTTTGGACTGGAGTGAGAACAAGCAAATATGCGGCTGGACCTTTTTTTTTTTGAGAAACATGCGGCTGGACGTCGTGCTACTGGTCGTGTGGTCCACAGGCCGAAATCATGTGTGGGTGATCGTGTGGTCTCTTGGCCCACCACGTACACACACGAATTAATAGGGATGGCAATTCGGGGCGGGTACCTGCCTACCCGTCGGGTACCCGACCCGATAGGGACGGGGATGGGGGACGTTTTCCACCTATCGGTGGCGCTCGTACCCGCTCCGACATAAGTCGGGTACGGGGCGGGGATTGAAACCCACCTATGGAGAACCAGGCGGGGACTCGAAAATTTGAATTTCATTATTTTGTAAATTGGCCCAGCCCACCTAAACACTACAGCCCAGCCTGGCGTTGTGTGTTAAGTCTGTATGTTTGTTATGACTGGACAATGATATGCATGTGTGTTAAATCTGTATGCCTAAGTGTGAGTGTTAAGACTGAATTTTTATTCTTTTGTTTGCATTTGACAATGTGACATGCATGTGTGTGTTGCCAGGATGGCACAATGGCACTTTGTCAATGCAAATTTACTGTCAATTTTATCAAACTGATAGGGAATTGTTGCGGGATCGAAGGTCTCCGTGTGACGTATTGAAGCCCCCCAACGGTATATAGAAGCGTTCTGGTTCTGGCGAAGCCCTCAAAGGTTGAAGATGCTTTCGGATCACCTCGCGAAACCCTCCTTGTTCATCGTCGCCGTCTGCTGGTTGGAGCGAAGCCCTCCTTCCTGGTCCACGGTGCCGGACGAAGGTGTTTTCACTCAGGTTCCCTGCAGTTTGTTGCGCGAAGCTCTCTTTCACCCGCGATGCTGGGCGAAGGGGTTGAAAGACTAGAGAGGTCTGAGTACGGTGCAAATGATTCCCCCTTTGGCTCGAGGCCCGAAAACCAGATGTCATTATAGGATCATCTCCCTCCATATTTATAGGGGGTGAGATGATTGTATTTACAAGTGTGCTATTGGCTACTTTAGCATGGCTCTTAGCTTGGTAACTTCAGACTCCTGTGCCGTCCGCTTCCTTCATTCTTCCTTCGCTGGTGGCTGTTGACCTTCGCGTGGGTCAGAGGGGCTTCGGTGTAGTTCCCAACATTAGCCCTCAATTGGTGATGTGTTATTAGTGTAACTAAAACCAGAGGCAATTTTATTTATCAATTTTCAATTGCACCGTGTGCCTTTCTGACCCATACACGTGTCTTGTCGTTTTCGTTCTGTACTTCTTTTCCGTTCCCGATAGTCGCTTCCCTTCTATATATCTTCATCGTGGGCGCGCTGTTCCTTCAATCGCATGTTTTGCGAGTCTTCTTTCCTTTGGTTATTCCCATCCCTTTCGCAATAGGAGATCCTTTTCCTTCGTCCTTTTTCAAGATGTCTGGTAGCCGAAGGTCTAGCGAAGAGGAAGCCAAGAAGAAGCTGAAAACTCACAAGACCTCGTCGAAGGACAGCTCCGATAAAGCTGTCAGCGAAGCTAATGCGACGGCTTTAGGTGCTGCTGTTCCTTCGGCAAATCACCCGAAGACTTCTCATTCAGCGAAACCATCTTTTGCTTTTAAGCCTCCGGTGAATCGCTCCGCATTGGATTTGTTCTCCATTCCGGAGGATGGGGGTAGCAATTCTTCTGGGTCTAAAGTTCAATCTGTCCCTAAGAAAGTTATTTCGAAGGGTTCTTCTTTTGTTGCAAAGGATATTTCTGCTTCTACAGTTGACGTTCATGATGCCAGTGCCGCTGAGAAGGCCAAGATTCAGGACAAGGCTTCGAAGGGTGTTGATTCTGTTCTTGCTAAATCCAGATCGAAGGCTAAGATCCAGGACAAGACCTGTGTTAAGGGTCCTGATATTCCTCCTGTTGCCCTTGTTCATGGTGAAGGAGTAGCCGAAGCTTCTGCTCAAGGTTGTCTCTCATCTCTTAGTATGGCTGAGCTTCGTCAAATTGCTGATAACTTGAGACCTCTTACAGATCGCTCCCAGGTTCAACTTCCTTCGGAACCGGGTGTTGGGCTTCGTGAGCCCCTTAGCCCGTCAGCAGGTGGTGACCTTTTCCTACACTCAGTCTTTGAACCAATGCTTAGAGAGTTTCTCCTTTTGACATGACTTTTGATTCAGTCGAAGCTGCTGGGGGTTCTTTAGCTCTTTGTGACGAGGTGCCTTCGAACACCTTCGTTATGAGTGCCACGGCCGCTGCGCCCTTTGTTGCTGCTGCAGAGAGGATTCGTTTTCCCCAAGTGGAGAATGAACTCGTACTTCAGGCTGGTGATACTCTGTACAAGTCTTTACTATCTTCGCAAATGAAGGTAAGTGGTTTGTTATTTTTGTATTTACTCAGTTGCTTGTCTTTCTAACTTTGCTCTTGTTTTTGTCAGTCGCTTGCTATTACCCAAGCCTCCCTTCGCCAGTTTAATGAGCTGACTCTGGCGAGGGCTAATCGAGACCGGCTTCGCAAGGATCTTTCGACTCTTGAAGCTAAGATCAAGGAGAAAGAAGATGCACTTGCTCTTAATGAAAAACGTGTGATTGATCTCTCTGTTGAGAAGGAGACCCTCGTCAAATCCACTGAGGATTTTAAGGCGAAGGTGGCTTCTCTAGAGAAACAGCTGGAGGATCTCGATTCGTCCCTTGCGGAAGGTTTGGAGGCCAACAGGGTCCTTTGCAGAAAAGTTGAAACCGCGGATCAGGAGGCGGCTTCTTTTGTTGAGGCTGAAGAGCTTCGCCTGTCTTCTCTTTGCAATCACATTCAGGACGCTCTTATCTCAGTGGGGACAACTCCTGATCAGATCCCTGAGGACGCTTCGACTGAGCAGCGTCAGTCTTGGCTCTCTGTCAATATTCCTTACGTGGTGAAGGCTTGTAGAGCCTTCTCTACCAATGCCGTTCATCTGGCTGTTCGGGACCTCCTCCATTCTCTTGATGTCGAAGGGAGTAATGCTTTGGCGAAGGTTGCTTCTGACGACTTTAAATTTTCTGCCGTTGATTCTACTCCCCGTCCTGTGGTTGAAGCTCTCATGAAGGTCGCCAGTCATTTTGACGAATCCTTCTGGAACCGGGTGCAGTCTGTCGGTCGTCTACCTCAGAGTGAGGTATAAACAATTTATTTTTGCTTCGAGAGAGGGGTTACATTATCCCTTCGGACTTGTATCTTGTTGAGAATTGTTGTAATCGTTGTAAACTTTATGTTGTTTTGATTAATTTTTGCTTGATTTTTGGACTTTAGGCTTCGTCTGACATTTCTTTGAGCGAGTTTGCTACTCCGAAGCCTTCGTCAAAGGTTTCGTTGAGCGAATTTGCTTCTGCTGGGCCTTCTTCTCCTCAGAAGGCTCGTGTTGAAGATGCTATCGAGATTTTGAGCTCGTCTTCTTCGGAATTTGTTTTGTCTACTGACTCTGATCCTCTGTCCCCTGTCGAAGGGGTCGAAGGTTATTCTTTTCCTCCTGGTAGCCTTGTTGGTGTCATCAGACTTGGTCTTCCTGTTTCTGAGGTTTCTGGCGGTCGCAAGTCTCGTGATTCTTCTTCTCCTAGTTGCGGGATTCCTAGGAAAAGGGGCAGAGGTCGCGGTCGTCGCGGTCGCTCGGCTGGCCGCGAAAGTTCATCTTATGGATTCGATGCAGCTTCGCATGTTGCGCGGATGTCTTCGTCTGGAGTGGTCGACCCTGTTTTTCAGAGGCCTTACTCGCCTTCGAGTGGGTTTGATTTTGATGAGTATAGCATTATTTATGAGATGCTGTTAGAACTAGGGCTTATTGTAAAGCAGGAACCTGACGATGGTTCCCTTTAAACAATGATTTTTGCTTAATAAAGCTTTTCTTTTGGAGCAATCTCTCGAAGGTCTTTACCGGAGAGAAGATTTCTTCAATATCATTCGAAGCCTTTAATGCTTCTTGCACGATGACCTTGTGTTTCCTTTAAGGAACGCAAGTTTTCGTATTTTCGTTCTTTGATATTTGAACATTTTCATGCGAAGGATCGCGCTTTTTTCCTTTTGCGAAGGTTTCTGTTTGCCGTTACTTGGGTAGACTAGGCTTTCTTTGCTTATCTTTCCCTTCGGCTCTTGTCTGGAGTCTTTGTATCATCCCTCGTGATACATCGATCCAAACTGAGATTACACCAAATACTTAATTGGTGTAACCTTCGGATTCTCTAGGCTTTTGCTTGATATCGTTTTTGAGCTCGAAGCTTCATTTCTTGAGCCTTGGCTCTTCTGCGCCCCCCAGGAAATTGCTCTGGAATTTTTTTAGGGTAAAAAAGTAATTATAAAACTGTGTTACAGTCTTGGAGGGTGCCTCGTTAAAAAACCTCACACCCTTCGCAGGGCTACCCTCGTGAGGAAAAAGAGTGCACCCCCCGCAAGTTTTGTGCTTTTACATATGGCCATCGCGCGCGCTACCGAAGAAATGTTCTTGGTAGACACGGCTCATGTATCTCTGATATATCATGGACAAATTTTTTAGTCCGAAGGTCTTGGGCAATGGGGCCTTTTGCTTTCTTCAGATGAAATGGACATTCTTCCTTCCAGGGGTTTCGCCATCTTCAATACTTCTTGCTTGGAGTTGGTCTCCGAAGACGCTGATTACAGAGATGTGACCAGGAATCTTCATGCATAGATAGCCCTGATGTATAGCCGCTTCGAACTTGTTAATGGACCCCCTTCTGAAGATTGCATTGTAAGGATAAACAATGTCAACCACATCGAATGTCACATCTTCAGTTCTTGCGTTGTCTCCTTCGCCGAAGGTTACTGGTAGGTTAATTTTTCTCAGCGCTTGGATAACCTTTCCAGTGAAGCCGATTAATGGTATTCCTGCTGGTTGTAGTATTTCGTTTTCCAGCTTCATCTTTCTATATGTAGAGGCGAAGAGGATATCAGCTGAACTTCCTCCATCGACAAGTATTCTGAGTACATCGAACCCTTTTATATTTGCCTTGATGACCAGTGGGTCTGAGTGAGGTTGATCAAGGTCCCTTGCGTCTTCTTTTCCGAAGGTGATGTGGACGTGGGACCACTTGGTTTTCACAAACGGAGTCCTTGACGACACGTTATGTACCCTTCATATGTATTCTTTTCTTGCCCTTCTTGAATCTAGTTGCTGGGTCGACCCTCCGGAGATAGCGTTAATGGTTTGTCTTTGAGACGTGTAGCTTGTTTCTGTGTTTCTTCCATTGTTTTGCTGGTTCATTTCTGGAGGCGGTGGCAATGCTGCCAGGCTTTGAGGTTGGGAGTAGGCATATTGTTGTGCCTGTTGCGAAGCTTCTCTTGGGTAGTTGACAACATGATTGACAGAGTGCGAAGGGTATATTGACATTGGGTTCCCTTGAGACCAATTTTCGCGATAGTTACTTGTATGCCTGATAGCCTTCTTCGCCTCTCTTTCTGCAGTCCATTCCTGTTTGAATTGTTGCAGATTTCGGCACTGCTTTGTTGTATGGCCTTTTCCTTCGCCATGCAACTCACAGTATGGAGTGCGAGAGCTGCTTCTCTGATTGTTTTCTCTGTTTTTGTCTTCGCCGTCTCTATCATGGTTGCTTCGCTCTTTCCCTCTTTCGTCGTCTTTGGTTCTCTTTTAATCGCCCCTTTTCTCTCTGTTTTCAAGGTTGTGTACCCTTCGACTGTTATGATCTCTCGAACTGTCTCTGTTATCGTCGTGCCTCCTGCTTCGACTCGCTTCTTTTTCTTCTTTATACTTCTTTTCGTCTTTGATTAGCTGGGATTATTTCTTTTCGTCTTCTTTTTTCCTTCGGAACTCATCATCCGATCTCGCGTACTTCTCGAAGGTGTCCAATAGTGCGAAGATAGTCTTGGGTCTCTTCCTTGTTAGTGCAGAGTGGAAAGGGCCAGCCCTCAAACCTTCCATCAGTGCATCGATAACTGTCGAAGCTCCTACGTTCTTTGCTCTTGACTTTATTTCCATGAATCTCTGCATGTATTCCCTTAAGCCTTCGTCTGGTTTCTGCTTGCAAGAAAATAGTCTTCCCTGATGAATTTCAGATGCTTGGAAGCCTTGGAAATTGTTTATGAACTCTCTTCTTAATTCGGACCAAGAATTAATTGATCCTGGTTCAAGAGTGGAAAACCATGTCTTTGCTACTCCTTCGACTGCCATCACCAAAGCTTTCGCATATGTTGAGTTTGATCCTCCGCCCGATTCTACTGCGGCTTCGAAAGACATGAGGAACTCTCTCTGACATGTTTTTCCTTGGTATGCCTTTATCTTCGGCATTTTGAAATTGACCGGCCAAGGTTCACTCTGTAGCTCTTCGCTCAAAGGCGAGTTCTCGTTGTAGATGATGCATGGCTGGTTGTCCTTGCCAGAGCTGCTTACTTCGTACACTGTCTTGTGCTCGGTTTGTTTGCGAGTCTTGTGGTGCATGTCTTGTCCTTGTTTCTTCAGGTTCTCCATTTCCTCATTGTATTTATTTAGCTTGCTGTCCATTACGTTGATCTCTTGTTGGGCTTGCGTTATCTTTTCGAGCATGTCTTTCTTTAACTTCGTTGTCTTTTCGATGATGGCCAACTTCTTTTCTCTTTCGATTCTCTCTTGTTCTATGATGCGAAGCCTTTCAGTTATGTTACGTGTTTCGTCGTCCTCTTGCTGGAAACTTCCTGCTTGAGATGTTTCAGCGTTGTTTACTTGCATAGCTCTTAAGGCTTCTTCTTTTCTTGCCACCTCTTAGGCTCTCGCTATCTCTTCTGCTCGTGCAGCTTTGTCCCGCTCTTCTTGTTCTCTTGCTGTTCTGGCTTCCGCTTCCTTTGCGAGCTTTTCATTTTCAGCTTCGATCTCTGCGCGTTGTGTGTCGCTGACGTTTGTTCTCGACTTTGCTTTTGCCATGTTAATCGTGGTCGTGGGTTCACCTCGCGGGACGGCGCCAAATGTTGGGGGATCGAAGGTCTCCGTGTGACGTATCGAAGCCCTCCAATGGTATATAGAAGCGTTTTGGTTCTGGCAAAACCCTCGAAGGTTGAAGATGCTTTCGGATCACCTCACGAAGCCCTCCTTGTTCGTCGTCGCCGTCTACTGGTTGGAGCGAAGCCCTCCTTCCTGGTCCACGGTGCCGGATGAAGGTGTTTTCACTCAGGTTCCCTGCAGTTTGTTGCACGAAGCTCTCTTTCATCCGCGATGCTAGGCGAAGGGGTTGAAAGACTAGAGAGGTCTGAGTGCGGTGCAAATGATTCCCCCTTTGGCTCGAGGCCCGAAAACCAGATGTCATTACAGGATCATCTCCCTCCATATTTATAGGGGGTGAGATGATTGTATTTACAAGTGTACCATTGGCTACTTTAGCATGGCTCTTAGCTTGGTAACTTCAGACTCCTATGCCGTCCGCTTCCTTCATTCTTCCTTCGCTGGTGGCTGTTGACCTTCGCGTGGGTCAGAGGGGCTTCGGTGTAGTTCCCAACAGGAATTATGTTCATTGTGTTTTACCCGTGGGTACCCGATACCCGCCCCGTTACCCGACGGGGACAGGGACGGAGATGGATTTCCACCCATGGGGACAGGAACGGGTAAGGATTTCTACCCGACACGCTTGGCGGGGCGGGCATGGGTATGCTCTACCCGCCCCGAACCCGCCCCATTGCCACTAGAATTAACAACAAGAAGGACATGGGCTGCTGCTGATTATTTTATCGACCAGGCTAGCTATGCAGAACGTCAGCCTCTATAGCTGGCCTGTGCGTGTGCTCGAGCCCAAGCTGTGCTGCTGCGGGAATGTTATATGTCGACCACCGGGCTCGTTAGCCCCGCTTCGACCACCACTTGTGGGCCACGGCCCATGTCCCTTCAGCCTGTTCGTTCGCCAAGGTTCATCTTCCTTATCTTCTTTGAGCGAAACGGGCGGGCGGCGGCGCAGTCAAGCCAGGCATCACCATCCTCGCTCTACCTCACCGACTGCTCAAGTACCACGATAGGCTTGCATCCCTCGATCTCACAGCAGTTCTCGCCATTTGCAGCCTCTTCCCCTCGCGTTGTCGTGTTCCTGCTCCTGAATACTATCTGCTCGTCTCAAGATTTGGAGGCAGTATTGTCTGTTGTTGTACGCTACTGCCTACAGTTTCCAATTGCCTTCTTCCTCTATAGATTCATAGCCTCCTTCACGCTGGAGAAGTGGTAGGTTGTGAGATAATGGCATAGAACAATTCATTTCTTTGAGGGAACAATTTTTTTTGACCCGTGGAACAATTTCCTATCTTTATTGGAACAAATTTGTTTCGCTGATGGAGCAATTCCTTTTCTTTGGAGAATAATTCTTTTGACCCATGGAACAATTTGAGAACTTTTTTGGAACAAATTTATTTCAGCTATGGAACCATTCTTTTTCTATGGAGGACCAATTTCTTTGACCCGTGGAACAATTTCGTATCTTTATTGGAACAAATTTCCCAAGAATTTCCCTTTAATCCTCCACATGTGTAGGAGCTTCTCCACTCTCCCAAGGCAACTCACATTTTATCAATTACATTTTGCTTTTATTTTCCAAATAAAAAATATATGTGGGTCCCGCGTGACAGGTGGTTGACAAGTGGGCCATATTATGACGATTCATATTTGTCACAAGTTTTATTATACAATAATTTTTTTATTTGTCATAACTATTGTGACGTTTATTTTTACCAATTATGACGTTTTTGTTCGTCATAATAGAATGTTGCATTGATTTATGACGATTTTATGGCCAAATTTAATGATGGATCTCGGTATTCGTCATAAAACACCTGATTTCCTAAAAAACGTCATAAATCTAACACGTTTTATGACAAAACGGTACGTTGTCACCAAAAAAACGTCATAGAAGCCCACAATTGTTGTAGTGCTCCTGGATGGGGTTACCTTGCGGTCTGAACTCTGAAGTAATTTTGCCGCTGGCCAGAGCAATGCTGCCGCCAAAACGAGTTTTCATTCCGAGGGACCGAGCCGCGCGGCATCCAAATCAAGTTTCCCACTACGATATTCGCGCCAAGTACCGAAAATCTAAAGCTTCTTTCACAGACAGGTAGGCCACGCAAAAATATAAAGGAGGGCAGCAGGCCGAGGAATGCGCCTGCAATCAGATATGAGCCCATTAAATAGAGCGAGCAGTAGGGCTTGGTTCGGGGAAAGATTCGGCCCATGGCGTGTTGGCTCACAAGCCACATCGGTGCGCCTGACATGTGGGCCAGCAAAAGCAGTGTCAAAAATTACTTTTTTTTTGTGAGAGAGTGTCAAAAATTACTTGACCCTGCGCCCCACGGTGTACGACACGCGGGCTCGCCGAGCGCTAGGGCACCACATGCGGACGAACAAAAACAGTGTTGAAAATTACTTGACCGTGGTCCAACGTCGTTGACATCTGGGCACCACACGCGGGCAAACGAAATCAGCGACGAAAAATTATCTGGCGGTGGACCCCACGTGGGCCCGCTTTGTCCTACGTGGTGCACCACGAGGCACAACGTGCGGGCAAACCAAATAAGCAACGAATAATCTAGGGACCCATGCACCCTGACACGTGGGCACCCTGTCGTTTTGCAATGCGCTACTACATGGCAATATACACGGTCAACGAAATTTGTGACGAAAACGGTTTGACCATGGGTCCTACGAAGCCTGACACGGAGCCCCCTACTTGCTGACTGGGATGCCACGTAGGCCAGAAACGTCCATGGAATTAGGTTTATGATGAAAATTTTGGGCCCCCTGTCGTTCTGCAGTGCGATACATGGCATTATACGCGGTCAAACAAAATTTGTGACAAAAATGGTTTGACCGTGGGTCCTACGAAAGCCTGACACGGAGCCCCGCACTTGCTGACTGGGATGCCGCGTAGGCTAGAAACGGCCGTGGGGTTGGGTTTATGACAAAAATTTTGGGTCTCCGTTGGTCGCCGTACTCGAAACGGGATTTTAGTGACGAATCGGCCACCCAGAACCTGCCCAGAACAATAAACCGGCAACACGGGACAATACTGTTCATCGATTTATATGGATTTTCGTCACAAATGAAGCTTGTTAGTGACGGACCACGAAAAACGTAATAAAGTTGGCCGAAAACGGGAAAAACCACCAAAATAGTGACGGATCTATAGTAAAATCGTCACCAATCAGCAGATCTGTACTAGTGAATCGTAATCAACATGTTCCCCATGACTTGAAAGCATTGGCACGCCAACCACTCCTGCGAGTCAAAGTGTATTCAGGGTGTATTATTAAAGATGTCCGATACCAAACAATTGAGGTTGACAAAATTAGAAAGACGCAGAACAATGGAGTAGTGATGTCCAGTGTCCACGATAGACGTCAAGTGGATTTCTATGGTGTCATCAAAGATATCATTGAGCTGCAATATAACTCTACACCGGAGGCCAATCGAACTGTTGTTTTATTTCGGTGTGACTGGTTTGATATGAATGAAAAGAATATGGTTGCAGACGCATTCTTCAAAAGCATTAACACTACAAAATTATGGTACAAAGATCAACATTATGTATTGGCACAGCAAGTAAGAAAGGTGTTCTACTTACCATGCACACTAAAAGGAAGAGAGTAGAAAGTTGTGCAACATTTTGAGCAAAGAAATTTATACAATGTCTGTCAACAAAACGACAAGCCAGGATCCACTGAATCATAAATTGCATACCAAGACGATTACGCAGAAGATGGCGAATGGGTAGTCGATGAAGTGCTTCCTGATGTGCAGCCACATGATACAGGGGTGAATGAGGAGCTTATCACCGCACCTGCAAGTATGATTAATGAGCTTCAGAAATGAACCAAGATAGTGACGATGAAGTTGAGGACGATACTCTCCATAATTACCAATCCGATGTTGATGCTTCTGATGATGACAATTCACACATTCCTCATGGCGATATGATGATGATGACGATGATTAGTAGTCGGTCTTTGAACTCTGTTTTACCTTTTCCTTGAACATTTATGAAATTACTTGTGTTGCAGTCTCAATGATGTAGACTGTTTTGTTAAATGTGAACTCATTTAATTTATCTGGACAGATATGTCATTAGGTATGGTCTCGTGTTCTCATCCTTGTGTCGTATAAGTAAGGCTGCTAGTACATAACACTCCATTTTATCGCATGAAGTCTATTACCAACCCTCGGATATTTCCCTGAAGTCTATTACAATCCGGGGGACCTTCCCCTGTTGTCGACACTGTACCATTATCCGAATGAGCTCATTCTAATTCGAAAGAAGATAGTGACGATGAAGTTGAGGACGATACTCTCCATAATTACCAATCTGATGTTGATGCTCATTCTCATCCTTGTGTCGTATCGTATAAGGCTGCTACATACCACTCTGGCCAATTTTATTCGGGGAAGTCTATTACAAACCGACGGATATTCCCGTGAAGTCGTATAAGTAAGGCTGCTAGTACATAACACTCCATTTTATCCCGTGAAGTCTATTACCAACCCCGGGATATTCCTCTGAAATTTATTACAATCCAGGGGACCTTCCCATGTTGTCGACACTGTACCATTATCGGAATGAGCTCATTCTGATTCGGAAGAAGATAGTAATGTTGAAGTTGTACCTCCCTCTCGAGTGCAAGACTGCAAGCATTGCAATTGCCCCGACATGCATACACTGGATAGACTCGTTTAAAACATCAAATCAACGGACAAATCTTTTTCTAGTAGTAATCTACAAAGAGAGCAGTACCGATTGAATGGGAAATTGGATTGAACTGACATCATCACGTCATCATACAGGAAATGAAAAAAGCAATCACAGTGCACTAACGTCGTATTACAATCGACTTAATTAACAACAATCACACAACAAAAGAGTAAACTAATGCCGCATTACAAACGACTTAATTAATAGCAATTACAGTGCCGGCGGCGGCAGAGGCGCCATGACGAGGACTAGCATGAACGCGGGCTCCCACGCAGCCGGAGCCTCGGCCACAGGCTCCCCTGCAGCAGGAGCCTCGGTCGCCGGTTCCCCTGCAGCGGGATCCTCGGGCGCGAGCTCGACTGCAGCAGATCCCGCTTCGTCGGTAACCTCTCTGCGGCTACCTCGGCCGCGCGCGCTACCCTGTCTCGCCCGACCGCGCGCGCCGCCTCGGACACCGCGGCCCGCACCAACGTACCGACCGCCCTGCTTGCCGCGGCCCCTAGCTACAGAACCAACTCCCCCTTCCTCCAAGAAATCTCGTACCCGCTTTCGCCTCTGTAGGTCCTTCAATCGCCGGCGCTTCGCCTTGGCTTGACAGAGTATGCCCTGTTTTGTTTCAAAACAAAGAAAGTACTTCTGATAGTATATCTGATTGGTTCCATGGAACACCTTTGGTAGTAGTCTTCTCAAGAAATTGGTCGCAAAACCGAACTATCCAAGTATCACAGAAAAAGAACAATAGAGCAACAATTCACCATATGCACATGAGCAGCGGTGGCGGCGGCCGAAGGAGGATGCAAGCAAAGTTCAGTTGACTGTCTACACTGATCCTCTGATTGGCAGTTCAGATTTAGGTAAAGCTTGCATATAAGCTTTTCACCTGATAAAGGAGAAACACTTTGCAGACTGAGAATACAGTAGATAATCTCAAGGATTCATATAATATTTCTAAAGGAACTCAGCCCCATTTTCTAGAAGTAAACCAATCCAACTCATCAAAAACAGAAGTAAAAAAGAACTCCATCACCAAGAATACTGTATCGGTTGATCACGCGTCATGTCCTTCTCTTGCAATCCTGCCACCCTGCTCTCCTCTCCAACCTGTCCTGCAACCCATATCTAACTGTCTGCAACTTTGTTGGCACATACTCTCAAGCCCATGATAGTGCTTGCCTCCGGTGCCTTCAAAGGGATGAGTGCATAGGAACAGCCATGTCTTGAAAAAGGAAAAACCTACTCTGCATAAAAAGGAAAACACACTACGACTCAAAGGATAACCATCGCTTGAGTTGAAGCATATAAGGATAATTGAGTTGGGATAAAATGCAGAAAAAGGATCATTGATTTATCAATAGTAACAGCCATCCAACTTTCGACATTTTTCTACAGCAAAGAAAATTAACACTCTGCCATGAACTTACATACTTTTTCATTAGTTTTCATAGCCCAGCAGAACAACAATCTAGAAGGTAAGAACCTAGCTTCAGTTCATAATTTCAATGAAGAGACCTAGGCAATTTGGAGCACTGTGCATGCAATTCAAGGTGATTGCAATTTTTTTAACACATAGGTCTTCATGTAATAATTTAGCATACCATGTAAATTTAGGCAACTGTAGGCTGACTGAATATGCAACATAAAGTTATGTAGTCACCCAACAGTGTCAGACTTAATAATCTAGTTTGATGCTATCTTTCACTTAGACACCGAACCTGGCATTTGTCTTAGTAATCTGATGCCACAAAACAGCCGGCAACCGACGACACGATCTTTGCAGTGCTAAATCACGAAGGCTGCAGGTGCCCGAGCCTGCGCATTCTGGAGAGCAACAAAGCAGCCATTAACGGCTATGGCTTCCCTCACCTCACAGCAAACCTGCTTGTGCCAGTCGGGCATCCTCGGCGCGTGCCGCGGGCTCCCGAAAAGGGACTCCAAATGCCCTGCCGCACCAGCGTTCACCGTTGATGGCGTGGCCACAGCGTGCGGCCTGCCCCGCCCCCTTCTCCACGGATTCTTGCCTGCGACGGGCTGTTCTTCCTATTGTCAAGACAAAACACAACCACAATAAAATCAGCAAGTACTTGCCTCCTTAGTACAATGGTCCATAAATCAAATGAAACTCAACAAAAGAAAATGCCCATTTTCCAGACAGATGTGACATATAACTACATGAAAATGTGGATACCAAATTAACTGCATTTTCGTACAAGAATGTATTTTTCTGTGTATAAATCAGGCTATTGTTACATTCACACATATCTTAATTCTTGATACAGTAATGCAAAGTGTGTCCTTATTACAAGACTCAGTACACTCTCATGCAGCAAGGAGCTACAACTCAATGACAACAGGTGAGGCCGTCAGATCAATAATCCTGGGGCAAATGCAACCCGCTCCGGGTCTTCTCCCCAGCTGGCTAACTGGGATCGGGGTAACGAGGTCCACCACCTCATCCCTCTCAACTTCATCGGAACCAGCATCAACCATCAGCATTGGGGACACTTGCCCAAGTTCAGCATTCGTAACTCCACTATCGCCACAATCTGAATCAGCACCAGTCTTCAACATTGGAGTTGGGAACGCATGTCCAAGCTCATCATCAACAACTCCACCATCACCACCATCTGAATCCACACAAACCTTCCAGACGGCGGATGCTTGCCCAAACTCATCATCGACAACTCCTTCATCATCGCCATCTGAGCTCAAGGAACATTGAGGCGATGTTCTTGATCCGTCCGGTTCTGTCAAATCAAGGATCCCGTCCCATTCCATTGGAGCAAACTCGTCGCTGTAGTCATCATACTCGTTGACATCAAAGACTGCAATTCCAGCTTGCGCACCAACCGCCTGGACTTGATCAGTGGACTGTTGCTTCCAAGGATGGTTGGAGCAGTGGACTCGGCGAGGCGAATCGGGTGGTTTATGATGGTCTTGAGGGTTGTTATTGGTGTTTTCCTCCTCAGGAGCGGTGGATGCTTGCTTATCCTTGACAACTCTGTCATCATTGCCATCTGAGCTGAAGGAATATTGAGGCGATGTTCTTGATCCGTCCGGTTCTGTCAAATCAAGGATCCCGTCCCATTCTATTGGAGCAAACTCGTCACTGGAGTCATCATACTCGTTGACATCAACTGCCTGCACTTGATCAGTGGACTGTTGCTTCCAAGGATGGTTGGAGCCGTGGACTCGGCGAGGCAAATCTGGTGGTTTATGATGGCCTTGAGGGTCGTTATTCATGTTTTCCCCCTCAGAAGAGGTGGCCTGGTCCTCAGAAGAGAGGCACTGGTCGTCCCTTACGGCCTCAGCGTGGCACTGAAGATCCTCCAATGGGCATACGACCGTCTTCATCTGTGTCGGCAATGGGGGGCAGCCGGCGGCGAATTTGGCGCTCGCAGAAGAGAAGAAGTTCACCGTCAAGTTCAACCTGACGACACACCAATATTGCACTGCCCCGTCAGCAAGAGTCCATGACCACACAAACAAGAAATGCAGAGAAGATACGAATGGGAATACATAACAAGGGTGGAACAGAGAAATGGACTGGCTTTTGCTTACTTTTCCCACGATGGGAGGTTGAGCATGGCGTACGCGAGCCTGACCTTGTTGCCAGCGCCGCTGAGCGACTTGAAGCCGGCGGCGGCCTGACGCACGGCCAGCGACTCCTTTGGGTTCTGCCACGCCCATTCGAACTGCACGCACCAAGAAACAGAGGACTCCTCGTCAGATCAGACCTCAGCAAGAAACAGAGCAACCGCTTCGGCAAAAGACAATCTTGTTTTCGAGCTCTATCTAAATCGATTCCGGAAGACGAGACGACGCGAGAGGAGGGCCAAGACCGGACCTGGAGGGCGGCGACGTTGGTGGGGAAGCCGTGGATGCAGAGGAGCATCTCCCAGGGCCGCCCGCGCCGGGTCTTCCACGCCCCGCTGCTGATCTCGCCGTTGTGCTGCCGGATGCGCCGCCGCGGGTTCACCGTGAACCCGATGTAGGTCCGCCCCTTGAGCCGCGGGCACTGCGACCGGAGCAGGTAGCAGCAAAAGAACCCGCCACCGCCGGATCCCTTCCGCGGCGCCTGCGGGCGCGCGTCTTCCGCGGAGCCGCTCCCGTCGCCGGCAGCCGCGGACGAGGGCGAGGGCTTCCTCGGCCGCCACCTGCCCTTGCCCGCCGCCCTCCGTGCCATGCCGAATCTGCGTTCTGCGTGTGATTCGATAGAATTTTTTTCTGGAGAGAGACACAGGGGTTGGGGGGGATGATTTGACCGTTGGAGATTGGGGAACGGCGCAGAGAGCCGTTTGCGGGGGACACGTGTGTGTTTGATATCGCACACGTCAACCTGCCTGTGATCGGTGCGGGCAATGTGGGCTAAATGTTGTTGGGCCGGATCGATCTCAACAATATTGCTTTTTTTTTGGTTGCCCCACAGTTCCTGTAACTCATACATAAGCACCGTGTTAAAGCATTTACATATTTTTTTTAAAAAATACAAAATGAAATTTTATAAATTTATTTTTAAAAATATTTTCCAGATTGCAAATGTAAAACAGAATGTCGGCACGAGTACTAGGCTCCATGACGTAAACTAGGAAATTTAATGCGCTCCGCTACAATGTTAATTACATACTAGAAAAATATGATCATGCCAGGGGTGGTGTTTTCTTCAAGGACCTCATGGTGTTTCATTTTGACTCTGTGGATGTAATAGCTGCTCCATGATCTTGTAATTCTGTAGCACATGAACATGCTTGTTACAATTTGGGTAGGGACTCCGATCTGTTCATCGTTTGGACTGATCCCCTCCCGGAGTTTGTAACAAACTTAGTGGATTGCGATCTTGCTGATCCATCTTTGAATGAATAAATGAGATGGGCTTCATATAAAAGGAACAAAAAGTCATGCGGCTGACATGGACCTCTGCTGGTACTTTTGTTTTGATCTTGAGTGATCACTTACTTAAGAAATTAAAGTAATTCCGTTTGGAAGTTCACAATATTAAAGCTTTTATACCTTTAAATATTGTTTCATTGTTATATGTAAATATTTAAGCATGGATAAAACATAGCAGTTTGATGTTTATACATAAAATGTGATGTTTGATCGATAGATTATTTCACTTATTTCCACAGCCTGAACTTGTTTTCATGTTAATAATTTTAGCTTATGTGCTGCCATCAGCCTCATGTAGGCCTCCTATAAATCCCAAGTGTCTGACAAATAAAAGGTATGATTGTTTGCATAGTTTGGTTTTAAAAAATATTTTTTGTGTAAAAAAGTTGTTGAAACAATAAGAAAATATTTTAGTAAAAATGTGGTTGTCTTTTTCGTGGCTACAGTGTCTGTGCTAGATAGAGATCACAGTTTTCTCCGTGTCGTCCAGCTAAAATAGGATTTTTGCAGCGCTTTTGGCCGCAACCAACATTAAGCAGTGTCCTAAAACAACACAATTTATTGGTTATTAAATTATGAACTTCTCCATTACCGAAGGCAAATAGTAGTCCCAATAAAAAATGGTTCTATCCTTTGTATCCCTGGCATTATCCATAAATCTGTGTCACCATTTTCAGAGAAAAAATGCAAACAGTAGTCCCTCTAAAAAATGGTTCTACCCTTTGATCCCTGGCATATCCATAAATCCGTGCCACCATTTTCGTTCTGTTAAAAAAACTGGATAATTTTAATTTCACGACCACACATGGTTGATGAAAAGGTATTTTGATAATCAAACAACTGCTTCTAAATCTGCATGCCATTTTTTTTTCTTTTTTTTTCCCAAAGCGTTGAACAAAAAACTACATGTGATGAATGCAATGGCATTCAGTTTGTTTCGGCATGAACAATTCATAGTATTACCAGCTGGTTAGCATGGTTGTATAGTTCAATAATGCTTACGCAGCTGACTCTCCACTATGTGAAATATACTAATATATGAGTAATTTGTTTCCAATACAGCACGAACATCCACTTTGCAAAACAGGTCATGATGAGGACATTCTTTGAAAACTAGCATTGTCATAACATATCAACATGAATTCTATGTGGGCACACTATATCATTATGAACACTTTCAATTTATATCCCAGGTCGGTCACAATGCATAGTTCGAAGCTATCAGCTTAGTTAATTATAGTATACATTCATTAAGCTGGGGTGAACGTGCAGGCCTAATGATGGGGAAGAAACCACGAACGATGAGGCCGGCGATAGACAGGGAAGGTTGGAGAGGGAGCACAGTATCAGTCAAGGGTTGACATTAATCGGAGGTTGAAGAAGTGACCTGGACTATTAGATCTTCAGCCTGTGACTGACAATGTGAACGAAATGGTTGAAAAATACCCCCTCTGTTCCTTTCTAAGTGTTATTTTAGTTTTTTCTAAAATAAGTGCCATTTTCGCTTGCTAACTATCTCACTCTTCACTCCTCATTGTTTTCAACACGCGTTCTATTTTTTCATCTATCCTTAATTCTTGTGCCCGAAGCTAGAATGATACTCCTATTTATTTTGAAACGAAGGGAGTAGCAATAGCATGCATGTGTGGACTGTTGGAATTTAGGCCTGTAGTGCCAGCCCATGCGGCAGCACTTGGAAATGCCCAAATTGATTTGGAAAGCCACGGTGGTGTTGTAGAGATGGCAGGGTGAATTCTTTTGTCCCACCTTGCTCATCTAGGTGAAGTTGTCCCAAGATATAAGGTGAAGTGTTGGTTGCTTTCCAACATGAGTAAAGCTTGAGAAAAAAACATAGGCTGGTGCTCAACACACACACGCGCGCACGCATCGCGTGTTTCGCGTGACTTGTGACTTGTGACTTGCGTGTTCGCATCGTGTTGAGTTCTTCCATAGCAGTTTTATTTTTGCTACTCAATAAATTGGGATATTCACCAGCACCTTGACTGTCACGTTAATAAGGAATAATGGTGCTTAATGCACGCACGATTAATGTGAATAATTCCTATTAACGTTGAGGGATTTCAGGGGGCGGTTCCTGTTATCATGGCAGATCAATGCGTTTTAATTTCGTGTTCCCCTCTTGCCTATATAAGGAGACGTCCTGGAGGCTAGGGAAAGACATAGAAATCAATCGCTCCTCTCTCACATTTTGCGCCGCCGCCGTCGAGCCTTGCCGTCCCTCATCCGCCGTGCAGCAGATCAGGGAGAGCGGTGTCTCCGAACCAACGCCGGTGATTTGAAGACCTGCACGGGTGCCGGCGATTAGGTTTCTGGGAAGTGCATCGTCACGTCCGCTCGCTGCCCTTCCCTCATCTACGACTACTTCCTCTTCGACGACTACGCAGATTCAACCTCTTCTTCCTAGCGGGACTCACTGTAAGTCTGCCACTGTTCCCCGTCCGAAAATCGGTTTTTGTGATGTGCCGTCTGCTGGCATCGATCGATCTAGTTTTTCCTTTAATCGGTTTGTTGCTAGTCTGGTTTTCGCATGAGTTATGTAGATCATTTCTGCTCCTTTGTTTTTGGATCAAGTTTTTCTTACGCCTAGTTAATTTTGCAACATGGACTGCTGCGCTACCAAGATTCATAGATTAGGATTTAGTTAAGCTGTCCATCTCCGGCGACACTTGCGTACGACACACATATATACATGAGCCAAGAATTGAAGTAAGAAACAAAGAACTCAGCTTCTTTCTGGGCGAGAAACAGGGACCAATCGATACGGCATGACGCTTCATGCATGTGCTGCACTGTTTCGTACGTTGGTATGCATCCACATCTCCTGGATCAATAATGGGGCATATTTCGGCCGTCGTTTTCCGGGTTACGTGTTTCACATTTGCCACAACCTACAGCGACGCCTAGACGGGTCGTGTGTTTAGAGATGTGCTGATGCCTGAAGGAAACATATATCTATGCTTACACCAAACATAGTAAGTAATTAACCATGCATCAAAAGTGAAATTCAACTTACAGACGTCACACCGTGCCTTACAAATTGGGATGAAGGGAGTAAAGCGTAACAAAACAAAAATCATATTCGCGGTATGTTAACACAATCCTACACAAAACAATGTTTGTGCTGTTTTGACATACGTGCTGCGGCCGAATTAAAAACTATATCCATCACATTATCGACCATACTAAAAGTATGTCGACCATAGTTTTAGATTTGTCAGAGCGAGCCGTGTTTTACAGACGCTGATGCCAGGAGCAAATACGTGTTTATACATATCACTTGGTCACAAAACAAATACAAAGAAGAAACATCGAAACCCTCGAAACGAGAGAATCTTGGGTGTCAAACCTACTGCAACCAAGCAGTGTCGATGGAGAAGAAACGGAAGCAAACGCTTCAATCACCCAACAAAACAAGACTATTATGATATCCAAGCCCATCGACAGTAGAGAGGATGTTTCCAGGATGCTTAATCTGTGCACCGGTGTTACGTACATCGGTACGCATCCTCGTCTTGTGGATTCAATGCGACGGCATCTTATGCGTCGCGTCCAGCATTCTTCTACGTGTTTTACGGCACAGCGACGCCGCGGGTGGTGGTCTCGCCTATTGTCACGTTGACGGCTTTCCGGAACAGCCAGGACAGGGACTCCCTAACCACCGCTGATGGAACCCCTGATTGATCTCATGCGCTGATTTAGCTCGCCAGGGATCTATTGGTTTGGTCGCGTCAAAATTCCAAACTACTTCGACTTAGATGCATGATACAAGAAAACTTATATTTGAGGGTTATTTTCAAGTTTGAAAAATTAAACTTTGCATTTAGGGCTGATTATAAATGTTAAAGTTTCTTTTGAGGGCTAAACTTTTCAGTTTCATAGATAAGTGCATCTAAGTCTGCATTTGATCCGGGTTTTAATACTTTGTATTTGAGGGTTATTTTCAAGTTTGAAAATTAAACTTTGACTGATTATAAATTTTAAAGTTTCTTTTGAGGGCTAAACTTTTTCAGTTTCAAGTACATGATATAACAGAATTTTGAAGGTTCAAACAGTTTCGATGATTTGTTTGAATGAAATGTCCTATTGGCTTCAAATCTTTAGGAAAGTCGCTAATCGAATTAATACAAGACATCATGTTGACTGTTGAGAGCATACGGACAAGAGGAGCTCAAGGGGAAGATCCACCATTACACCACGGTAGAGAAAGAGGGTCGGTAAAGGCTTTCACTAACTTTATATAGGGTTGTGAAGGGCCCTTTATTAGCAACTCGCCGTGGGATGAACTGTGATGTAGTGCACTATCAATGGAGATTGCATAGAAGAGAAATTTTATGCTACTCCTATATAATTATGGATCACTTAGCGATCAAAATGGTATCTTTTTAAAAAAAACATCTAATTGTGGAGTACTTTGCTCCTATTTTTAGGATCTCACATGCCATCCATGGCAGCCAAAAAAAATGCGACAGGATCAGGAAAAAAAAGAGAGAACATGTCACTTGATCGAGTGGTATAACAGAAACAGAAAAAAAAACTTCAGAGGAATAGATTTCTTAACACAGCAACGTGAAACTTATCATGTCGGTAGCCAGCCTAACTTATTGATTGAATTGAGTTGACAACAGAAATGTTACACGAACTTGCTTACATAAGAATGTGATGGATCGGATTGACTAAAAAAAGAGAGAACACGTTATATAGATGACTGGAACACGTTACATAGATTCATGATGTATCGGCATTGACGGATCTCCTTGTATTCATTGGCATTCACATGAATGCCCAAAACTTTTGGGAGAAAAATCACATGTAGCCAGTTGCAGCCCTCATCTCACACACAACGCACCGACACTACAGGCGTCAGCACACAGCGATTGCTTCTGAACTCTTGCTTTCGATGCCTCTACCAACCACATCGATTTGTTTGTTCATAAGCCGAGCTGCAAATTGTCTCTAAATTCCTAATAAATCTCCAGCACAAAATCCCCCATTGTCTCTAAATTTTCTTTTTCTTGTTGCCATTTTAGTGACTGTCGCCCAAGTATGAATGCCCAGCCGAGCAATCTCCATCTCCGCGAATGATGTATCCATGGTGAATCATATGTTCTGAAAACGTAACAGGTATTCGATATGGTTAATCAAATGACTGGAACACGTTGCATGGACTTGTTTATACTGTATATATGTAGCGTGAGTTTACAATAAAATGTGACAGATGGTGGGGCTAACAGATTTTATTGGACACTTGATATGTTCTTGTGAACGTGACAGTGAATAAGTTGACACATGCCATTTGTTCGTGACAAAAAAAAAAAGATGACACGAGATTTTAATTAACTTGCATCCATGCATGTTGCGGCCTGCAAAATATTAATATTCTTTTTTTACTTTCCCTTCCAAATGTTCAACGCAGCTCCGATTTAATTGTTACTCTACATCCTAAGAGGTAAGAGGGAAAGAGTTGAAACAACCGTAAAAACAATACTTGGTTTATGTGTTCAGATGGTTGATGTAGATTGGACAATTGGAGGTGACTTTGATACTCTAGATCAAACAATCTAATTGCTTCTCATGTTAGCTTTGGTAGGCACAGTACACTAGTCCATTGTCTTTGTCAACAGCTAAACAGGGTCTGGGACTTGTGTATGCAATAAAGCCTCGATTTGTAGCCAAATGCCTAGAGTACGCACCACATGAATATGGGTGTCCAAGAAGGCATCAGGTAAAGTGAAGGAGAGTTAAAATTTAGCATAATCTTCAGGACCTGCCATAATCTTCAGTACCTTACCACAGGACCTGCCAAGTAGTACATCAATTCCTATGTACAGTATCATGCCATCAGGAATATCATGTTTTCTTGTATTGAGGGAAGCATAGTGATTATTTATTTTAGTGGTCAATTTAGTACAAGAATGTAGGTGAATTTATATTTTAAATTCAAGATATCTGATGCCTCTTTTGTGACGTTCAACTGCATCATGGGTCGCCTCTTGGAGCAACCTTCGGTGAACATTGAGCAATAACCTAATGTTTCTAGAAAGCTTTCGATGAGCCCATGTTGATTTTACATTTCTAGTAAAATGTCAAAAAAAATAATTTTCAATTATTGTTTCAAACTTTCAAAGTTTATGGGGTAACCAGATCCAACATATATGCCGACGATAACCGACACACCTTTTTCACACTGCAGCTGTAAGCTCTAGCTCTGCCACCGCCCTATGGCATTCATATGCATTATGAATAGCAACTGCGGAGTTAACATTCCATACTTTTATCCAGTGGCAGTAACTTGTAGGCCAAGTGGTAAAGTTAGCCGACCTAATCCACGATAATTTTGTGCTCGTTAAATTGGTCAATCAAATATGTAGTCCTACCCTGTCTCTTTGGTAAGATCTCATATAGCCAAGGGCACAAGGCTACAAGCGCATATTGACCATTTAGTTGCTAACGTGTGTGCTGATGTAACTAGAAGTGGGATATGGACAAACTTAATGACATCATTGTCCGAAAGCGTCAGAGTAAATGACACTGTACTAGGCCATGTACAACGCGAGGGGTGGCCTCATGAAAGAGCAGGGCTCCAGTCAGGCAGTCAGGTTTGGGGGTGTTCGTTGCTTTAGTATTTAGCATTTAAACCTGTCACATCAAAGAGAATTTTATTATTTAAAAGTACTAAATAAAATTTAATGACAAAACTTTTTTACATATAGATACATCTTTACGAGACGAACCTAACGAGCCTAATTAATCTATATTTTGTTACAGTGGTGCTACAGTAATGCTACAGTAACCCGCGTCTAATCACGACTTACCTACCCTCGTTAGATTCGTCTCGCAATTTAGACCAGAGATTCTGCCGTTAGTTTTATAATTAAACTTTATTTAATACTCTTAAATAACAAAATTCTTCGGTCTAAATTTTAAAGCACATGCAACCAACACCCCTTGGCCGGCCGACGGCACAACCCCGTCAACGCAAGTCACCGTCTCCCTACTGCTCTGGGTCCCACCATTTCGCCTTCCTCAAACAAATCGTTATCTTCTCCTCTGGTCCTCCCTTTGCAACCAGACTTTCCCCTTTCTCTCTCTCCTCCTTCCCCTCTTCAACCAAAATCCGAGAAATTAACTGCCTGTGAAGAATAATCTCACCAAAATCAACTGTGGTGTGCTTCCTCCCTGTGAAGCCAACCCATTTTAGGCATCTGCAAGAACAAATATGATTTTTACCGTCCGCAATCGATGATCTAAATCCATAACAGTAGGCTCACAGAGAGCTTTCTTTGTCCATGCCGTTGCGCCTCGTTGGGAGGATTCGGCCAGCAACGTCATTTTGGCACTTTTGGGGTCTCCCTTCCGCTCCAATGCGTGCTTCAACGGGTGCCCGAGCTTTTCGTCAGTCGGAGCCATCGCACCTTTTGCAGGCACCTCTGACGCTCTGCGAGGCAACCATTTGCTTACGTTCTCCTCCATCTGGCATCCCGAACCTACATGGCACTGCGAGGCCACCGGACAGGGTGGAGCGTTGTACATGGCCTAAGCCCGGGAGCATCTCCTTTATGGACGGACCGACTCGAAAAAGTGAGACCCATACATTTGGACTATTTCAGTTCCATTCTAATTCATAGATTTGGCGAGACCCTGCAGACTTGTGAAAAGCTAGTCAATTGAAATAGGAATCAACGTTTTCAGCTCATTCGGTACATGCAAATTGTTTCTGTTTCCTTCTTGCTGTAATGCTCTGTACCACCGGAGGCGGTCATGGACAGGCACTGGACACGCACCTAAGGAGACAAAATCACGTGCCTCAAATCCTTGATCCTGGCCATTTCTATACGTGATCTAATTCTCAATCAATTTTTTTCAACTGCTATAATTGCCAGTTAATTCAGCGGTACTGAGATAACATTACCTTTTTTTTTAGTATTCTAGAGGATTTGAATCTATTAAAAAAAAGTCCTGAACGTAAAATTTCGAAGATAAAAAATACATGATGAATTTGTGCCAACCGAAATACATTTTTATAGCGTATCGATTTGGTTCGCTAGCTATGACTGTCATTTGTTCAAAGGCCCCTGGTTATGGACAAGCAGCTAGAATCCATTATAGTCTGAACTACTCTTTTCCAACTCCTGTTTCTGTTGACAAAAGGAACAAACCATGGAAGCAACCAACATATCATAATAAAGCAAAACAAAGCTAAAGCCTAATCCTGTTACGAAAGACCTGCTTTTGCAAAAGGTCTTAAAGAACAAACTAAAGCACCCGTTATTGGTACTTAATGGCATAATGCATCCATGTTGAGCGGGTAAGTAGTTGCAAGTTCAATTCGTGCGTACCTTTCTGATCTTTCGTCGAAAGATTCCAAATTCTTTTCTTCGTGGGTAAACATCGGCGTACAAGCTTATAGGCCCACTGGGTCATTAAGTGGACATTTGTCACTAACCCTTGTTCCTTTCGAGCTTTTAGTACTACTGATTTGCATGCTTCGTAGGTAAGATGACACAATCATGATGGAAATTAGTTAAGCTCTCATAGTGTAAGAGCTTTAATTTTCTCCCCGATGCACTTACCTTGACTTTATTTCGATGTGTCGTTCCAGATTTAATTCGATGTAGTTTCTAATATATAAATATGGGGACATGCCATTATATTTATCATTTTTGTTATGTTTTCTAAGAATACTATCATCACTTTTCATTAATCAAATATCAAACATTGAGAGTGAATCTAGCAACAACAAACATATTAACCAAGGATTTCTTTTTTTTTAGAAAAGGGAACATGTATTGATATTCCAGCCTCTACATCAAAATGATACATATAGCTATGATTAATACATGAGAAAAAATTATTGCATATTAAGATGGTGAGTTAGCATGAATTATTCCCATCTGTAAATACTAATATGTGTATCAATATATACCTCGGATTGCGAAACATGACATTTCCCACCACGAAGCTGCACCATGTCCCCCTTTCCCATGACCCATCTCATTTCCCTTTTTGATCCAGCATAGTACATAGTTCATCAACTTGATTTTTTTATAGAAAAGGTCATCAACTTGTTTAGACAACCATAATAATAATTACATCATTAATCATGGTCATTATCATCTAAACGCTGGACTTAATTGCCACCCACATCACAACACACATAACTCTGCGCCCCAGTGCTCTCTTCACCCTCAAGCCAACTAAAAAGGCCATTCCAAACGAATCAAGGGCCCCATATATACACACCCCTCTCTCGCACTCGCAATCACAAGCACCATTCAATCGTGTACGTGTTGTGCCACACACCTTTGCTCCTCGCTAGCAGCTTCGCTAAAGTGCAGGCATCTCTCTCTCTCTCTCTCTCTCTCTCATGAGTAGAGGATGAGCTCCGGCAAGCAAGAAGGACCCAAGCTGTTCAGCTCGAGGATCCTCTCAAGGGATCGCTCAAACGTGGCCAACGCGTCCTTCAGGGTCTACTACAGCCTCGGCGCCGGCACGGTGCCATTCGTGTGGGAGTCCAAGCCCGGCACCCCGAAGAGCGCGGCAACCCCAGCATCCGCCACCAACACCATGCCGCCAATCTCGCCGCCGCCGTCGTACCAGTCCAAGTCTCATCAGTCCAAAATCAGGAAGGGCGACAGGAAGGCAGCTTCTTGGTCTGCCGGTGGATGGATTAGCTGGTTGAGCCTTAACATCAGAAGGCGGTCACCGCCGTCCGTGACAGACCACCGGCAACAATGGCTTGCATCGGATCGTGGCGTCGGTGACCAACAGCGGCGGCCCCGGCGTTCTACCTCGTGCTTCTGATGAACTGGCCGGAACTGGTTGGGTCAGTTAGCTGTTGCACTGTGTGCGGTGTTAACTCCGGAGTCTTGTTAGTTGATACAGTATAAGTTTGAGTGGTGATTGTACCGGATTGTTTTTTAATGTTTTAGCTAGGTTGGACTCTTTTCTCTTCTCGTTGTCAAGATTCACATAGCTACGATGCAGTGTTTGGATGTTTGGAGTATGAATAATCAAGTATGAAATCATTTTTTTTTTTTTTTGCTTTTAAGTATGAATGATTGTTTTGTGTGTATGCATAACACAAAAAAGCCATGTGTAAGCATTTACAATTGAACAAAACTAAATATATTTATGTATCTTTTTATGATATACATGTATCCAGATCGCCACAAATGGATTGGCATGTGAATGCCAATTCGGTTATTTGCAAAGTTGTTTAACTTGAGATTTTTTTTTTGGCAGCACTTTAGGAGAATTCTAGGTCAGCATAAATGCTGATATATAAGTTTGCCTTTTAGAGTCCACTAAGTTAAGTTTTCTCCACGACCTCTTTGGTCGAGATATGACATATGAGCCATTTAGTTGCACGTTAGATGGTTCAGAGATAAATGCTTGTCTTGTCAGAATTATAAGCCTAACAAAGCTACGTACATAATTTGTCACTATGGAAGTTGGACAGTTGGAACTTTTCAAGAAAGTATATGTCGCTGGGAAGTACTGAAGACTTTTGCGTTGAATGGTTCAAACTGTGATTAGGTCCGTGCAGGTTAGAATTTATAAAACAAAATAATCTGAACGTATTAAATAACCTGACACGTAATCCTATCCGTTTATGATGCTCAGGTATCTATGTAATGTCACTAGTTTCTGGAGTTTTATAGTTTTAGATAAAACTATATGTCCTTTTGCTGTATAAGATTTTCTTTTTCTGAAAGGTGCTGTCTTAAAATTTTGCATATGGATTGTGGGTAGCAAGGATACGTTGCAGTGTTAGGTTCTTCACTTTTGATTATATATATGAAAGGAATAATTGGATGCGCATGATCATGAATGTGTCTGTGGTTTGGTCATCATTTGAGGTTGTTTATTATCCGGGAACACACAGATAACATAGATTTGGTCACGTCTATACTTTTGGTTTTCAGTTTTGAGTTTCCTTTTTCCTGTTTGGTGGCCAAGTTGATCAAGTTAGTATTTTCGTACCAAATGGATGTTTATTAGCTGGATTGCGGGGTCATGGTGAATAATATGCGATAGGCCTAGGGTCTGAACGCTTCTATCTAGTTCCACATTTTGGAAGTTCAGACTACAGAGTGCAAAGTGCAAACTATGGGCGGTTGTGATATGGGCATATTTATTTATCCCTGCTGAAGTTGCATGTTTACATTTGAAACTTTCTTTGCTTGGAATTCATCAACGGTGGTTGTTAGAGAATTCTTTTGTGAGGATTGTACTTGGGAATCTTTAGAAGGTTAGAATTTACGCTCAATCCTAGCTAGCAAGAAACTTCATAAGAGAGGTTTAGTCCGAGAAAAACATAGCCATCTTCGTTATCGTCATTCTGCTTCTTTTTAGAGAGAGAGAGAGAGAGAGAGAGAGAGAGAGAGAGAGAGAGAGAGAGAGAGAGAGAGAGAGAGAGAGAGAGAGAGTCACCATCACTCTACTAGTATATTGTAGCAAAAATATAAAGAAAATGAATGGCCGAAGTATTATGCAAACCCAAATGATTGATTGAAGTTGAACGGTATAGTGGGTTAGCCTGGGCTGTGGGCCGGTCACCAATTCCTCTTTCGGCTAAGAATAACCCTGGGCCTCTGCATGCCTAATTTCATGAGGACACTGCTCCTCCCGAAGATGAGGACCTCGCCGTTGCTGTCGAGATCCACGCACGGTACAGAGCTCGAAAGATGGGGATGGGAGTACTGAGTTCGTCCCGTTTCGTCGTGATTCCGTAAAGTAAACAGAGAGCTTTCACCACGTACTCGCCTACAAATTCGTACTGAATCACTACACAGAGATGATTCTAGGTTGTGATAACAATTTGTTTAGGTACCCGACAAAAAAACATATTTTTTGAGTTATAAAGACAAGATAACATGGCATATATAGGATCAGAAAGCCTTCAGCGCCTCATTTGTTTTGCTGTCTTCTTCTCGCCACTATTGTGTTTACCCCATGAAAAATCACAACAAGAGCCGCGATGAACGCATGGTCGATATGTGGGAACACAGTAACACCAAACATGGGCATTCCAATTGATTTCATACGGTTCATCTGCAGCACATGATAAACGTTACAAATTGCAAGTTTCTTGAACCCCATATATGTCATCCAAAGTAAAATCGAACTTATAAATAGTGTGGATGTGATTCAGCAAGTTGTGGCTTATTACTAACCGAAGCAATCATAGTGTCCGAGTTGCCAACATCGAAGTAGCATGATTTGTAGCAGTTCCCCTTGATCTTGAAATCGGCGACTTTCTGCACCTCGTTTGCGGCCAGGAAGATGTCTAGACCTATCTGTGTCAGTGGCCGACGTCTTGAAGATGCTCTAGCCGTGAAGAGCAGGTCCTTGGTGTTATTGCTGTTCCCTCTGAACACGTACCATGTGATGCCACCCCACTGACGCCGTGACGCATCATGCTGAATTAGCAGGTACTTAAGCGAAACAATAAATTCAGGGCGATTGGATTCGATATTGATGCCTTGCCTTTAGTTTCAGGGAGAGGACCGGCAGGCCAGCGGCGTCGAGGAGGATGCGGTGGCCACTGAAGATGAAGAGAGGGACATCCATGCGCAGCACGACGTGCCCGCCGGCGTCGGTGACGGTGTAGCCGCCGCTGAACTTCATGGTCACAGTCAGCGGCAGGACGCGCGGCTCGCAGTACTGCCGGCCAACAACGATCACCGGAAGGAGCTGCCATTGGACCAGCCGTCGCAGGCGTGAGTTTGACTGTTTGTTCGGTTCATCCGTTGCGCCTTCTTGGCCTCTTGGGATTTTCTACTTGCGGAACAAGTTCAGAAAACGTGTATATTAAGGTCTCCCTTTCTACTCCAGATTTTTGCTTTAAAACATGCGGCTCGTCTTGGGCACATACATTTATATCCTGTTTTTCATTCGTGCGTGGGTGGACATGCGGGATATTCTCTATGATGAATGGCAATTTTTTTTTAGATAGAGGAAGCTTTTATTCTCTATGATGAATGGCGATACATGGCGTATTTGGTTTGGATTAGAACAAGTGTGTTCTTCGAGAATCAATAGTGATACAGAGGATTGCGGACTGATGTTACGTACTCCTTGCGTTCTCACATAAGTTCACTTTTAGTTTTGTGTTAAGTTATACTATCTTGCTTAGCAAAAATAATGTGAAGGAGCCATCCAAATCATACATATGCCAGCAAACCCCAGGATAAACATTGACACGTATCAACCTCTTGACCCGTAACGTGTCAAGGCTCATACCGTGCTACCAACAAAAAAAATATTCGATTACCACATGTATGATTCCGGTATTCTCCGGCATACATCTCAACACCCAAGATCAATATGCACACCGCTAATGCCATATTGTTAACCATCATCATCACAAACATTCAAAGAGAGTGCAAATACATTACATTACCTTACAAGTCTTTACTTTCATATTTTTACAGCAAAAGGAAGTTTTCAGCTCCAATGCTAAGTATACAACCAACTTAGCATGAATAAGGACATAGTTAAAAGTTTGGTCCTTGTTTAAGAGTTTACGTAGCGGAGTTATAAACAAAAGATTAACGATGCTCCACCTAGGAGCACCATCCGAGTCACACAACCAACTACCAACTATTCTTGCCCATCACCCCCATCGGTAGTGGGAAAGAAATAGCCGAACATGTATTCATCCTCACCTGCAAAGCTCAACATTTAACATCGTGAGTACAGAGGTATTCAGCAAGACTTACACGGAGAGTCATAAAACTCTCAACAAATGGAGGATGCATTTGGCATTGGAGAAGGTCAAGGCAAATAGTTTGACATTTTGCATAAAGCCAATAAATAGTCTCTAATGAATAATTAGCAAACTATTTAACTATGTGAAGCTAATGGGCAACACCTACATAAAACCATACAAGTAAGTAAATGTTATTCATATCTCCATCTTAACCAAACCACATCCTAGGAAAATAATCATGATGAATGTTGATGCACCAAGGCGTGATCATAACCGAGATCGCGGCAATTCGAATTGATTTAGCACCTTGCAGGGGTTGTACACCTTTACCCACACGCCACAAATACCACCACCCATACGACCCGTCGGTCATAAAGAGTAATTCATTGTGACAACCTCTCCCAAATACGCCCCGACCATTTACCTGACGTTCGGTTAAGGTGAGCTGGTCGCACTAGGCCCTCGGGGGTCATCCCTAGCACCTACAACACCTCCGAACTCGCAAGCCAAATGGTTGCAGCTAAATGAGGAAGAAGGCTTGCCTACCCATATCTCAGCATGTGGTATGTATGAAAATGTGCCAAGGTTTATGAACATACTATCAAGTATCTTCCGCTATCCATTTCATAACGATCAATTTAATCTCATCATAACATGGTCAATTGTCCCAAATAACCACCTATATGCGAATGTTGGTGACATTCCACCATTCGACTTCTACCGCAATATGTTAAAGCATAACTAAGCAATACCAAATACCCTAACATCTGGACCTACCCAACTTACCAACAAGGAAAAGGTAATTCAATAAGCAAGGAAGGAAGTGCAGAAATTAGGATATAACATTTTGCCTACTGCCCAACTAATGCCATATATCAAATTGACTCAAGCACATTCATTGAAACTCATCCAAAACAGTTTGAGATATGCAACGATGCTTGCCTTGAGTTGCAGGATTCTCGCTCACGTTCCCAGGTTCAGCTTCAGTGTCGAAAGTACCCGCGTCACCCTCCGGTTGCTTGATTTCTATACAAACCATAATGCACTGAATGAATGATATGAATCAATGATGAAATGAAGTGCCAATGTCATCAAACTTAGCATACATGAAGTGCAATGAATCAGGTTTATAACACAAAAAGAATCATTGTCATTGGATTTGAATTGCTCCAGTTATAAATGTTTAAGTGTAGTCTGCCCAATTATGGACAGTGATCAAGAGTAATTTCTTAATTAAATTTCAGAATGCAACACATGATTGTCGTTATTTGTCCCGGATAGACAACTTTCTTACAAAACTAATGCAATAAGTTTCACTATTTTAGGAGCTCGGATGATGTTTCCATGAATTTTACAAGTTGCCTGCTAAAAACAAAGCGCAGATTAAAAAGGACCAATCCGAACTGAGCCACACCGCAGGCCACACGGCTACAGCACAGCAGATCGAACCAGTGGCACAAAAGATCCGGCCTGGAGCTCGAGCTCCATAGCCATGGCGGCAAGCTTCATGATGGAGAGCAAAAATTGCACTAGCATGAATGGGAATAGGTTGCGGAGCTTCACCTCAGTGCTAGAGAGGTCCAGGGAGGGTCGTCAAGGATGGGGAAAACTTGAGCCGGCGTAGGCGACGTCGAGGTTGGAGTTCGCCGGCGATGAGGAAGATGAACGAATCCTCACCCTCCGGCCATCGTGAGAGCTTGAGGACGGCGGGGGAAAGATTGGGGCGGCCTCTCGTTCGATTGCCGGTGGCGGAGGCGACGAGAATCGCCGTAGGATGTGCTAGCTCGATGGGGAACTGATTGCAAAGGAAGGAGAGAGAGAGAATGGAGAAGGGGCGGCTGGTTTTGGCTGATTGGAGCCACGGTGGGGTGACGGCGGCGTCGTCCGGGCCCGTGGGCAGGGGGAGGAAGGAGCCCCGGATGCAAACGGCGAGAAAACGGGGTGGAGGAGGAGCTGCCACGCCATGGCCACGCGGCGGCAAAATTCTAAGCGCTGTTTGGAGGTTGAAGGAGAGAGAGGAGAGAATGACAGGCGGGGCCGAGTTGAGAAATGTCTGCTCCATCCAGAGAATTGGCTGCGAAAATGTCTGGGGTCTCCAGAGATTGGGGTGGATTTTGTCTGCCTCCCACGAAATTGTCTGCACGATCTAGAGACAGGCATTTTTCTTTTTCCCGGAATTTACAGAGGCCAACTTTTCCTCCTCTTTGACACTTGATTAACCAATATTAAAAGCCTCCAAGTTTAATGCTGATTTTTGGGGTGAAATTCCAAACATAGGAAAACCCATTTGAACAAAAAGAACTCAAAAAAAAGTTGTATAAATTAAAATAAAATTCCTCAAAGTTAACAGATTTCAAGCATTGTTTGGATTTTTAGGGCATTGATTTGACTTCCAAAAATTCTGCAACAATCATGTAAATTCATGATTCTTCATCTAGTTGTTCCAGAATTTTAGTTGGTGCTAAGTTGTATACAAAATTCTCGAGTTTCTTCACATTGCATGAATTCTAGTCAAATTTGAATTCAAATTTCGAAATTAATGTTCATGGTCATGCAATGCAAATGCTTATCCTGTGCACATGATGATGCATATATGCTCTCTAACATGTCATAGAAAATGGCATGTTACAAATAACGCCACTGTTCTCTCTGTAAAATCCATCATATAAACCTCTATCTTGGTTCAAAACGAAAGTAAAATCATTATGGCAAAGACCCTCAAAAGTTTCTCACACAGTTCCAGCCTTTTGTAGCTTCTAAAATTCTTGGAGCCAGAACTTTGGGAAACATCCCTGATACTATTTCTGATTAAATTACCAACACTATGTTGAGTGTAAGATAGTATGGCAAAAAGGGAAATCCAAGGATCCTTGGTCGTACGGTCTTCTTAGATCCATGCTAACCCCACAAGGAACAAAGGATCACAACAAGAGTGGTGATGAATGCATAGTCGACTTGAGGAAAAACGGAGACACCAAACATACGCCTCCCGAAAGAATCCAAGTGGTTCATCTGCACCGTAATTAAGACTATGTCATAGATCGTAATGCAAGTTTAACCTGAAAAAAAGAGTGATTTGGGAATTTCACTATCAAATACGCGAGCTTCACAATGTCACACCCAAATCGTATATTTATTTTGAAATTTCACAGCACACAAATTGCTCCAGAGAACACACCATTCTCTTTTTTTTCCTTTTAATTTTATTTTTTTCGTTTTCCTCTTTTCTTTTCTGAACTACCAAACTACTAATTTGCTCCATCCGTTCCTAAATATATGACGTCTAGGACAACAAATATATATGGTGCAAATTTGAACTAAATTAGCCGTCTAAACATCATATATTTAAAAAACAGATACAATTGTTATATACGACGACCAACGCATCAGTTAATAGTTAATACAATGGATATTCAAAAGGTTGTGACCAGAAAGTTCATGCACACACTTACCGAAGCAATCATAACGTCCGAGTAGTTGCCGAGATAGAAGTAGCAGGATCTGCTGAAGTCACCCTTGATTCTGAAATCAGCAACATCCTGCGCTGTGTTCTCGGCCAGGAAGACGTTGAGATGTAACCTTGATGCCCGCATTGACAATGCATTCACGGTGAACAGCAGGTCGCTCTCGTTGTTCCTGTCCCCTCGAAACACGTGCCACACTGGAGAAGCCTGACCGAAGCCTTGCTGAAATTAGATTGAGCACGTAGCTCATCATCCATATGCCTGAGAACCATCTATATAACCCTTACCTTTCTTTCCACAGATAGGAGGGGCACGCGACCGGGGTCGAGGAGGACGCGACGGGGGCAGGGCCTGAAGAGAGGGACATTTATCTGCAGCACTACGGCGCCGCCGGCGTCGGTGACGGTGCAGCCGCCGGAGAGCTTCGTGGTAAACGTCAGCGGCAACACGTAAGGGTAAGGGACGCAGAATCGCGAGCCCACCACCACAAGCGGCGCTGCCATCGGGATCGACTGGGCGTCGCAGGTGCGTGCTTGCTGGGTTTGATCCGCTGGGCTTTTTTCTTCCCCCCCCCCCCCCCCCCCCCCCCCCCCCCTCTTTTTTGTGTCGTAGCCTCGTAGGAGTTCTTCGGTCGAAAAGGACTCAAGAAGCGTGGCGATGAGGGTCTTGACAGTTTGCAAATTGCTGCACACAAGAGACAAATTGGATGAGAAGTTGAGGAAAATTTGGACAGGCGTTTTTTTGCGGGCTAAAATAGGTAAATCTTTGCAACGTTACAATGGTAGCAATCTGCAGCGACTTGCTTTAGGGTTTTCCGAATATGAAAATGGAAGTCCAATAGTCGGGAAGGTCAGCAATTAGATGAACACATTTAATTTGTTAAACTACGATTTGGTTTTAGGTTCCTAACTTTTTTTTCTTAGATAATGGTCCACGGTATATATTTAAAATACAGCATAGTACAACAAATCGACCACACCACAATCTTTGGATAAAGTTCTGACACGAACCACTTCACAAAACACTCATAAGCCAAAGATCTAGCATCGATCCAACATTTTCATTAGCAATTGAGCTGTCCTAGCGCCGCATGGAGGTGAATATCCCTCTCAAGTGTGGCTGCAAGGCTATTGGCTTGCACCAATAAAAAAGGAAGATCCACACTGAGGCTTCAGGTAATTAAGTGAGCTCTTTTTTTCTTTTGAGAACTTCAGTTAAGTGACTAATATCCTTGTTTATATTTCTTTTATCAAGATCATATTGAGATATTTTATTGCAGTCTCAAATAACTTTGTTCCATCAAGGTAGATCATTAGGCACTAAGTGACCTACCTCCTAGGGTGCAAGATTTCACTCACAATTATTATTGTTATTCTTTTAAGAGACGTTCATGAGGCTTGGTTTGCATTTTAAGGGATCGTGCCATGCGACCGGCAAAACGAACGTGACATGCTAGGAAAAAAGGGTGCTTTCACTACTACAGAACCACAGAAAGCAGACACCGTATCACAGACATGTAACTGGGCCCCGTATTTGAAAATACATCAGATACGGGATAATATGTTCCTCCCCCTCATCGATAACTTCAGGTAAGTGACTAATATCCTTGTGCCTCACTGATAGTGTTATTGTACTCACCATAATACAACATGTTGAGATCAGCGGAGAAGCCATGGGAGGTGAGGTAGACAAAGGGGTAAATATATCTTGCAGGGGGCGTACAAGGTACATCTTCATGCCCTTCACGTGTAAAAGGGGGTCACTGGTGACGTTGCAAAACTACACAAATCTAGTAATGAAGTCTGCAACATACCACCCTTGGGCCCTCACAACACTGGAACTCTGGAAGACAAACGTCGGATCACCGAAGATCAAATATATTGTGCCAGATATGTTGCAATCACGGTATATAGAACCAAAAGCTATAATCAACAAAAAGAGTGTCCTGGTAGCCCTCCAGTGATGGTGAGCTCCTGCATACGACAGATTGCTAATCAGCCCAATGGTTGAACCGTACTTAGAAAAAAGTGTGCCCTGTAGTAGCCCTCCAAAGAGCACCTTCTATGATAGATTTGTATTCAACCAAGCAGTGGACTTTTAGGGATGCTGGGGGCCTCAAGCCGCGCCCCCACCCCCCCCCCCCCCCCCCCCCCCACCCCCCACACGCACCCCCACCCACCCACATGCACAGACACGACACTGCGAGCATGCATTATTGCAGTGGTTGATGATAGTTATGCTCCTTCCATTGCCAACGAGCTCACATTTCGCACAAATCACACGTCTCGAAAGTTTTATTGTGAAGCTATTTCAAATCGCGGCTAATTCTGGGGTAACCAGTGCCATCATAAGAAACCATGATGCCAACTATGGACCTCGATGCCCTGCTGATTCCACATTTTACAATTGAACACAAAAATATTGGTTAATTAATTCAGTTTCATATAAGCACGAAAAGTCACAATGTCTAGGTAGACGGTATAAATATTGAAATAAACTGCAGACAGATGGCGGCAGCTCGTGGCGAGAAATTTGCTATTTTGCCCGCGGCTTTGGTGGGCTTCGTTATAATGCCCATTCAACATTGGGATTCGTTAAAATACCCGCTGCTACATTGTAACACAGCTATTATGCCCACGAATAATTTTTTAGACAAAATTGCCCTCACCCTTCTTCTTCCTTCCCTCACCTAGCAGCTCCTCTCATTTTTCTCAACCCTCCCGCCGCCACTGCCATTGCCGGCCAAGCTGAAAGCTTGAGCTCGCTCATCGCCAAGGGAAGAGAGGAGCAGGCACGCGCGCGTAGCGTTCAGGCGGGCGCGGTCGCCATAGCCGTGGACCTCGCAGGCGAGCACAGAGCGTCGGAGGCAGTGTCCTTCACGTGGTGCCCGGGGAAACGTTGGTCGACCGCGCGTACCTTGACCAGTAATCATTGATTAGTAAAATACTAGCTTTGATTAGTAACCGAAAGGGACATGCTTGTTCATCGGCTATTATTGCTCCGTTTGTACGCGACACACCAAATGCTAGCACTAGCAGCAGGCAAGGACCATGCTAGCACTTGTGCGCGGCCTGGGGCACGAGGCATGTGCGCTGCGAGGGCACGGCGGCCTGCGTCTTCCTCGGCGACGAGCGAGTTCAAACTTTCAGCTTGGCCGGCAATGGCGGCTGCGGCGGCGGGAGGACTGGAGAAAATGAGAGAGAGCTGCTGGATGAGGGAAGGAAGAAGAAGGACGAGGGCAATTTTGTCTAAAAAATTGTTCGTGGGCATAATAGCTGTGTTACAATGTAGTAGCGGGCATTTTAACGAAGCCCAATGTTAGATGAGCATTATAACGAAACCCACCGAAGCGCCGGGCAAAATAGCAAATTTCTCATGGCTGAAGGGTGAGGTAGAGGAAACCCTTGCATACGTTAAAAGCGATTGAGTTGTGCTAGTAGCTAGTGTTTTTATCTATATTTAAGTGCACATTACAGTAGAGGCTAAACCTTTACAGAAAAGTTTCAGAGTTTTAGAAGTGTCAGATACAAATTTCAATTCGAAATTCAAAACTAGGTAAATTAATAACATTTGATAAGGTTCACAGATGTATTTTAATTTTTTAAAAAATAGTGACGGCTCCTACTGCATATCCATCTGCTTGAGGCTGGGAATCCGGCTAATTCTGTGTCACTAGCTCTTTGGTCAGAAGCGGACATGCAGTAGCTACTAAACCAACAAGGAGATACTGATAAAAATAAAACAAATAAATCTGACTGTGCATCGACATAAAAAATATAGTTCAAAAGCTGGTTTTGCTTGCGCAAATCTACAGAAAACTACATCACAACACGTTATTGAAAACAACAATAAAGAACAAGAACAAAGGGCCTAAGATGGTACTCCTTTTCACATTTTTTGTCCAGTAAGATAACCTTGGTGGCAAAATACTGGAGGACTGCTTAATGGAGTTATATCAAATTTTGACACAATATAGATAGATAAAAGGATCATCTATATACTCTAATTCTGTGAAAATTTGCTTAGATTTTTTGGGCCAACAAAGATATGTAGACCAGACGAACAATGTGAAAATAAAGGTATATAGTATGACAACCGTGAAGCTCCATTGAAATCTTGGATCAGTGTTGTCAATGCTGCCGATCCCTGCAAATCTCGTCAGATATCAAAACAAGAGCCGTGATGAAAGCGTAGTCAACATTTGGGAATACAGTAAGGTCGAATGTGCGTCTTCCAAGAACCGCGCTCGGGACAATATATTGACGGCGCACCTGCAGCACAAATTTTGTACAAATTTTAACAAAGCGTATATAAACTTCAAAGCCATTTCAATGTGTGTGTACTCACCTGAGCAATGTCGACGTTGCTCGAGGTGCCGCGATAAAGCACCCACGATCTGTCGTTGAAGCTGCACTTCAGCTTGAAATCACAGGTCAGCTGTGCAGTGTTCGTAGCCAGGAATATATCCAAGTGCGTCCTCAGCTGGATCACCGACGATTTCCTGGCAGTGAAGAGCAAGTCGCATCTGTTGGAGCTGTCCCCACTGAACACATCCCATCTATTGGGCATACTGAACACCTGACAGTTTGCATACCAAAAAAAGGAAAGGCTGAATTAGTGAGGGTGCGAGACTAACGAAGATCGTTAATAAATCTCTGACTTGCCTTTCTTTGCACGGTGAGGAGGGGCCGGCCAGCGGCGTCCAGGAGGACGCGACAGTGGCCGCGGAACCTGAAGAAGATGGGATCCATCTGCAAGAGGACCGCACCGCTGCCGTCGGTGACGGTGCAGCCGCCGGCGAGCTTCATGGTCGCTGTCAAGTGCAGCTCGTGCGGCACGCAGAACCTAGGGCTCACTATCGCTTTTGGCGGACCTGCCATTAGGATCAGCCGACCGAGGTTTCTGTTTGGTCGATTGTTCCGGCAAGTAACGGACGTCGTGGCGTCCGTGGACACATGCACAACGATTACCTGGAGAAGAAGTTGAAGAAAATCGTCGGCAGATTGAGTTATCTGATTTTGAAGCTCGGACGGAATGTACAACCTCAAGATGTCGGTTACGCAGAGACATGCACAACGATGCCGGCCGCTTGCATGACTGATTAAATAGCAAGGTCCGTTCAGATTGGCCGTACGTCGTAAGAGTTAAAGTGGTTTGGAAGCTTATTTAAACTGATTCTTGTTGAAATTAATTAAAGTCCTGGAGTAAACAGATAGGGATCTTTCTACCTATACGTATCATTTTTGGAATCTTTCCTTCATTTGTATTATATATTACTTATGATTTGTAAAATATGTAATTGAAAGTTAATCCTTGACTCATGGACATAATCAAATCCAAGAAATCAAGGATTAACCTTTATAGAAATGGTGGATCCAAATATAAAAGAAATATACAAATTAGTTCCAACGTTAGATTGCTAAATTTTGGCGAGATTAAAAAGGCATCACGTTAGATTTTAAACTCCAAAACTGAATAAGTTTCATATATGCCTTTCAGGAAGATTAAATTATCTACGTATTCTTGTTTCAATATAAACACCGTTGATGAATGGCTTATTATACGACACATATCTGACATTCAACTTTTCAACAGAGGCATCGCTGATAAATATAATATTCAAGCAAACAAGCATGCGTAGGAAGCAACTGTAATATTCATTAACCAAAAAAATGAATGTACACTATTGTTAATCAACATAACAAATTATAATTCAAAAGGCAACCCTACTGTTGTACTTTTTTTTTTGGAATACCCTACTGTTGTACTTCATGCAATCCTCAATTGGATTTCTCTACTGACGATAACAGCAAAATAAGATTTGTGTATATGAGAGTAGTGCAGCTCGATGGGAGCATGAATCTGTGCCCACATCAGTCATTTTTGTCCGTGTGAATTTCCTGTAGCATAACAACAAGAGCCGCAATAAACACATAGTCGACATTCGGGAATACGGTAATACCGAATTTGTCCAGTCCGAGCACTGTGCTTCCCACGCTATGCAAACGGTGCATCTGTGGCATGAGATGGCGCACACATCAACAAATGTCTACAAACTTTAAAGGCGACACATCCAAAGAGCAACCGAATTTTGAACTTACTTGAGCAATCATGGTGTTCGTATTTCCGAGATAGAAGACACAGGATCTCTCCTTGAAGCTACCCTTCATCTTAAAATCACAGACCTCCATCGCCGTGTTTGAAGCCAAGAAGATATCCATCTCTGTCTTGAACAGTTGGAGTACTGAAGTAGTCTTGGCAGTGAAGAGCAAATCGCCGTCATTATAGCTGTCCCCTCTGAACACTTCCCATCTGTTGTGCAAACTAAAAACCTGCCAATGCGACGGTAAATGCGCGGGTCCAGAGAAAGTTAAATTTTTACTGTTGCCCTTCTTAAAATAATGCTATTGTATTAGAATTTAGAACAAGCAATATTTTTTTGTTGGATGCATCACTGTTTCATTCATAGTTACAGATCCATTAATTCCCATCAAATGAGCCTACAAATGGATCGGAAGAGCAATGGCCCGATCCGTTCATTTACCTTCTCCCGCATGCATAGGAGAGGCTGGTCAGCGGCGTCACGGAGGAACCGGCGGTTGTGGATGGTGAACACGGGGCTCTTGACCCGGAGCACAACGGCGTCGTTGGCGTCAGTGATGGTGAAGTTGCCCTCGGCGAAGCTCATGTCCTGCTTCACATTCAGCGCCACCACGTACGGCACGCAATAATGCGGGGCCACCACAGGCAACGGCTCAAGTTGTCCTCCGGTGGGCGCCGGCGCCGGGGGTGCTGGCAGCATCGGCGGTGGCGCCGCCATCAATCGGGATGTACGTGGCGGCCTTTAGACGCCGATCAGTACGAGTTGATCGAGCAATTGATCGATTCGATCCGCGCGTGTGGTGTTGTCGTTGAGGTCTGTCTCTTTACCAAAATGGGCCACAACTGTTGTTGCCACAAAAGAAGGGACGGTGCATGGCAAACAGGCCGCGCGAAGTGTGCTGATCCATTGAACTTTAGGTTCCTTATTTTTTGAAATAAATTTGTTATAATTATTTTTATCTGTCACACGTGCATCTTTTTGCCTTTCAAAAAACAAATCATCGTTTTATAAGTGATAAGCCAGCTCAGATGTACTTAACGCTTCAACTTATGTGATTCAAAGAGCCTTTTTACCATCTTCGGTAGGTAACAAGTTTGACTGGAATGCACCAATATATTGTTTTTCAGTGCCAAAATTTGATACCTGAGAAAGTATAATTTAAAGGTGCCTTCAGAACGTGAGTGTCTGAGTTGTACTGTGTAATCACACACACACACAAAAAAAAAAGAGGTGCCTTCAGCACTATAAAAACACTCTTTAATTAATGGAAAAAAAATCCATTTTACTCCCCTGAACAATTAACTTTTATGTCAAATTTATTTAACATTTGCATATCTTTTACAGAAATAAAAGTATTCAAGTTCTTGGTAAAACTTTTTACAAATGCCCTAAAAATATTATGTGGTTTCCATCCTTCGTTGTCTTGATATGACATCCAAATTTTCTTTGTTCTTTTTGTTTTCCGAATATTGATGAATAAATTAGAAGGTAGGTGGAGCCAACACACCAAATCCTCAATACTTAGGAAATTAGTTTTCTATGGCCTTTTTTCTCTTGTTTGTTGAACGGTAAAAAAAATGATAAACAATACTGAACTATTTTTAGTTGTGCATGTCATCCATTACTCTTGCAAAGAGCTAAGCTCCGTCAGACACTGTTTCAAGGAATTGCACAATATATAATAACACTCCATTTGAATGCAAGTTCATAGTTGATTCTACTAGCATGGTTGCTACCCTCGAACCGATAGCAATGTTGACCAAAGCAACTTGGGACATGACGACAGCTGAAGGCCTTGATGGCATTGTTGTGGTCGTCAGTAGTTCCGGTCCCGCCTGTGAACTTCATCCAGAATCACATCCAGAATCAACCTGATACCTGAGGGAATACAGTAACACAGAACGTGTCCTTTCCGAGCATTACATTGGACACAGTATATTTTCGGTCCATCTGCAGAAAGAAAAATGAACAAAGGCCACGTGCGGCACGCAAAGGCCGGAACTATTTCCATTTTCTAAAAAATCTGCAGAAAGAAAAATGCCAACCGCATTAACATATATTTACAAAAATCCAAATAAAAAGTAGAGATAAAGCCAAGTTTCATTCTCACCCGAGCAATCATGATGTCCGAATTGCCAAGATAGAAGGCGCAAGATCTCTCGAAGTAGCTACCCTTCATCTTGAAATCGCAAACCTGCTGCGTGGTGTTCCCAGCTAAGAAGACATCCATGTCGGTCTTCAGTTGCATGACTGAAGATCTCTTTGCAGTGAAAAGCAAATATCTTGCTTCCGTGCTGTCCCCTCTGAACACTTCCCATCTGTTGTGCATACTTAGGACCTGGTAATGCTCTCAAGTTAGTTGATGCACAATTGGTATGCTCAATCTACGCATAATCTATTTTCTCTATTGCAGTGGCAGAAGAATTTTCGTATGTAAGATGGGTGGAAACTGAATGTGTTGTATGTAATGGGGTGTGTGTGAGTGTGTAATCGGAGTCTCTTTATACCCCAAAACGCTTCTTCTTCTTCTTTTAGGGGAAAAGACTCTTCTTCTTAATGCAATAATAGCACTCTCTTGCGTGTTTGAGAAGTTGAATGTGTTGTTAACTGAGTCGAAGTCAAAGATAACAAAACACCATTTTTGTTGTAGTGCCAGTTAAATGAACGATTTGATTTGCGGATGTTCTTCCAAACCTTTCTAACTTTCCAGAAAAACAGCATATTTGAGTCATATTTGAATTGATCCGTGCGCTACCTTCTTGCATGGTGATGACGGGCTGTCCGGCGGCGTCGTGGAGCACGCGGCGGTTGCGGATGCTGAGGATTGCGCCCTTGACCTGCATCACGACGGCGCCGTTGGAGTCGGTTGACGGTGAAGTTGCCGTCGGAGATGCTCATGACCTTCTTGGTCACCGTCAGAGGCACCGTGTACGGCGCGCAGAACTACGGCGACACCACCGCGACAGGTGCCGGCGCGTGCGCAGGGGCTACGTCGTAAGGCGCCGCCATCTTAGATCGCCTTCTGCCTCGACTCTGTGAAGCAGCTCAACTGATGCTCGCTTGATCAGAGCAGTGTATTTTGCTTGGAGCACGCGTTGTTCTAGCTGTCCAAGCTGCTGCTTGCCCGTGCCGCTCTGCACTGGTATATATATAGCAGTTGAGAAAGGAAAGTGGATGACACTGTGGAAAGTTTTTTTTTTTTCCTTATGCCTCATACGGGCCGCAAAAAAATAGAGATATTTGGGTTTGCAGAAGAAAGGTCAAAGCGCAATTGTATATTGTAAATAATGTGTATTGAGTTTTTTTATTGTCACAAGTTATACGTTGAGTTGTTGACCAAGCATACATTGCCTTGAGTGGTTTAGCTGATGACGAAGTCAATGAGCAAGGAGTAGGGCTCGACGAAAAGCTCGTGACTCGTTAGCTCGGCTCGGTTCGGCTCGGCTCAGCTCGGTTCGTTCATTTTTTCTAAATGTTTAAGCTGGCTCGCGAGTCCAACAGGCCCGGCACCTCTCGGTCTCCTCCTCCCTTCACACACCTTATTCTTTTCCCGAATCACGCCGCTACCACACCTTGTCTCCTCCCAAATCCCCATCGCATGCCTGCCTTGCTCCGTTCGTGAACCGCATCGCTTGCCTCGCTGACCTGTCACCTTGTTCCCTCGTCGTCCACTTGCGAGCTTGCCCGGAGGAGCTCCACGAGGTTGTCTCGCGAGCCAAACGAGCCAGCATGTTCCAACAGGCCCAGCACCCCTCGGTCTCCTCCTCCCTCCACACACCTTATTCCTTTCCCGAATCACGCCGCCACCACACCTTGTCTCCTCCCAAATCCCCATCGCATGCCTGCCTTGTTCCGTTCGTGAACCGCACCGCTTGCCTCGCTGACCTGTCACCTTGTTCCCTCGTCGCCCACTTGCGAGCTTACCTGGAGGAGCTCCACGAGGTTGTCGGCGTCCTTTCTCCCGTCATAGCACTCGCCTCTCCCTTCTCCTTCGTCATCGACGCTGCAGCCATCAACGCTAAAGCTCATGATGAACATGAGCTCATTGTCCTCACCGCTCTTCCCATGACTATGGCGATGATAGAAGAGGACTGAGTCAACATCCAAACCATGGATAGGCGACGTGAAGCGCGGCGGCTGACATCTCAAACCAGGCGGTGCCACCCCTCCCTCTACTTCCCTCGTGCGGTGATGTCGGTTCCTCCACATCTCCAGCCCCCGTCCCCTCTCGGTCGCGACGACCTCTGCGTCGTCGGCCACCGCCTCCTCGCCCGACACGTCATTGTGCTCAAAGGCGTGAAGATGTACCCAACGGCATGGTTATCGTCTTGTTCCCCAGGTCGTAGCAGAGATGCTGGAGGCGAGTGACGAGGTTAACGAGCTAGCTCGCGAGCCAGCTCGAGCTCGTAACGAGCCGAGCCGAGCCAGCATTCTAGCTCGTTAAGATAACAAGCCGAGCCGAGCCAACTCGTTATCCTAACGAGCTGGACCGAGCCGAGCCGGCTCGGTAGTCCAGCCCTAGCATAGAGGTATGGCTTTCCTGATATAGGAAAGTTCAATTTTGGGATGCCATACCTGCAAAAAGAAAAAGAAAAAGGATGTCATGTCACCAATAGAGGAAATACTGTCCACATACAGATTTGTCACGGACCGGAAGTATGCTTCATCCCATTATTGGAGATCGATTCTTGACGGCCGGTCTCTTGTGACGTCTAGTAATGTGTGTTGGCAGCGACATATCTCTAAAATCTCTAACGACCACACGGTTTTGGAGAATCCAGGTATTGTGGAGGTGGTCAACGAGGGTGTGCACACGTGAGCGATTTGGGATAAATCATTGAAACTGTTTTTTTTTTTTTTTTTGAGGTTTGAGGGCACAAATCATTGAAACTGTTAGGAGGTCCCTTGCGCCAAGTGATGTGGACGCTATTCTTGTCCTAGTGTTTGGGAGAATTAACAAGGCTTGTGCTGTGCTTGCTTTCGCGGAGCATGTGGTTTGTTCTCGGTCAGGTCAGCTTACCGAACCATCGGCCGTGCAATTGCAACCAGACTTGGAGGTCTGATAGAAAACTTTGACGATTTTAGTGCATAAAAACTTTTTTTTTAATAATTACGCAGTACAACTCAGACACTTACAACACACGCACACTCACCTTTATAAATGCATATTGCAAATCCTATCCCTATCAGGGAGCAAATCTTCGAGATTAACGAAGTCACCACTGACGTCTCTTTGTCGACGGCCACATCGCCTACCGTTGAAAACACAAAGCCGTTAAATCCTAGAAAATCGCTCCTACAGGGAGTTCAACCCAAGACTTCAAAAGTGTTACTCGGATGTCTTAACCACTGGAGTGCTCTGTGATGATTGAAAATCGTCTCCTAATTCATTACAAACCACCTACCACGCTGGATTCCCAGCCGACGAGGTGCACTGACATGGCAGTGCAATTTTGTCATAAAAGTGTGGTTCGGTCCAATTAAGACCCAATTCATCGCGGATTAGAAAAAAAAATGGCCCGGCTTTTGTTGAGTTGCTTCTTCATACTAAATCCTAGGATGCCACATGGCATATTATTCCGAAATGATGGATACAGAGATGAATTTTTTTTATCACAACTTTCAAATATCAGTTTTTGGCCCATTTCTTGTGTACACTTTCATCATTAGTTGTGATCTGGTCCAATTAGTCTCATTGCGAGTCCACTTATTGTTGGGTTGCGTCACGCTTGGGTTGCCCAATTTGACGTCCAATCCAATTAAGCTAGTAAGAGCATCTCCAACAGTTATGTAAAAAATTAGTTCATAAATAATAATTTAGGGAGTTTCCAAACAGCTTTTGGGAGTTAAAAAACACACCTCCTCCAACCATTCCCAATTTTTGGTTTCCAAATAATTTCAAACGTGTCCACGTCACACTCGTCGTTACCAGGCAAGACGAACTGAGCATGTACACATTCACCCAGCACCAACAAATGAAGACGCTCTTGACCTGCGCTCATGGCCATGGGCAACGCCTGCCGGTCGTGCAGCAGCCGCGTCCTTCGCTGCACGCGCGCAGCCGCCGGCCTGCACTCCTGTCGCAGCACGAGCACGGCTGCCTCACCCTTGTTGCACACGCACGACAGCGGTCAGCGGACTGCCGCGGCCGCCGTCGCCTGCGTGCATTTCTCCCGCCGCAGTGGACACATCACTTTCCATCATGGGACTTACGAGCACTGGAGAATGTGGTAGCAAGCCGCACGCACGAGGTTGCACTCCTGGAAGGGCGTCATGGATTAATCGATTGACCAATTCGTCAATTGGCCCATCGAATCGCCAAACAGAGAACAAGAAAACCAATTGGTTGTTCCACGCAAAAACAAAAAAGGAACCAATTCGTTGTCGCACTCGCCCAAAATGAAATGACGGTGAGGGAGCTGCTTGAGGCGGAATGGGAGTGGCGGTAGCGAGATGGGGTCCAGCGAGGCGAGCACGGCGGCGCGCGAGGTCATGTTCATCCGACGAGTTCGGAAACGGACGGGGCACCAGAGGGCTCGTACGCGGGTCAGAGAGGATGAGCGGCTTGCTGTGGCTACGGCGGAGGAGCCAGTCCGATGGCTGCCAGGTCTGGTAGTATGGCTCGCCCCGACGGGTGGTGGGGCGCTGGGCAGGAGGAAGAGGGCGCGGGAAGAGCGGAACTGCCCTGTTGGGAGTGCGTATAGCTTCTCCAAATGTAGCAACTGAATAAGGAAAATTTGGGTGAAGCTAAATTTAGCAACCTGTTTTACAGAATCGTTGGAAGATGTTTTTTTGGCTAATATCCTAAATTCACGTTTAGGGAGTGTAACATCCCAAAATCTCAAAGCAATCAAAAGGAATAAAAATCACTCAAAATTTAAATTTTTATCTAACTCTTATCTTGTCATGAGTTTTCAAAACAAAATACACGAAATAAATTCAAACCAAGTTAGAATATTGAATTTCCTAAATATAAAACATGTGCTCAAGTGTTTGTTTCATTTAAAATTCACTAAAAGTTTGAACTTTTCGAATTTACAACAAACTAAAATAATTGCATGTTAATCTCTAGCAAATTCACCTTGAATTTAAAATTTTGACTTTTGAAAACCTGCACCAAAACTCATCATGTGCATTTTGAGTTTCTTGTTTTTATTTTGGGTGTTTGTTTGATTTTGTTCCCAATCAAATTTGAATTCACATTCAAATTTGAGTTCATGTTTAAATCCCGGAAAAGAACAAACCTTTTCTCCCTCTTCTTCTCCCTCTCTCACCGACAGGTGGGACCCGTCTGTCATCCCCCTCCTCTGGACCAAATGCTGCACCCACCATTGGACCGCCGGATCGAGAGGCGCCGCCGTCGTACGCGCGTGCCCGGCTCCCATTGCTCCTCCTCCCCACTGCCCAGGCCAACGTACAGCACGCGCGGCCGTTGTCTTGCTCCTATTCGTCGCACCGCCGCGTCCCCACCTCCTCATAACTCCGGCATTCACTCCGGCGAAGCTTCCCCTCGAAGCCTCCTTGCCCCCGACCGCGCCTATAAAGGGACACGAGCTCTCTCTCCTGTTTCCTCGCTCCAGTGCAGCCCCACGCTTCCTCCTCCACGCCCACAAGCAAGCACAAGTCTTTTCCCCTTTCTTCTCTCTCCAACTCCGGTGAGCTCTCCGGCGTTCATTCCCCCGTCGCAGAAGCGCACCCCTCCTTCCTTCCTCTTCCCCGTGCTTCTCCAAGCAGTGCGCCGGCTCGGCTTGCCCTCGCCTTGCACTGTCGTGACCTAGAAACGGAAATCGACGTCGAGCACCTCCGCACACCGCCGCACGAGCCCGACGCCGACGACCTCTCCGGCCTCGTCCCGCTCGCCACGCACGCGCACCAGCCTTGCCGTGTCTCCGCGCACCACGCAGGACCACAACACCTGGACGTCGAGTTCCCCCTCTTCTTCCCCGTCGAGCGCCGCCGCCATGCCCTGCGCACCCATCGTCGCCGAGTTTGTCCCGTCCTCCGACGACGCGACCCTTCCGCAGAGAACCGCACCGACGCGCCGCGCATCCTGGCCCTCTTCCCCATCTTGCCCCGCCACCCGAGGCAGGCCAACGTCGACGTCAGCGCCGCGCTCCTCGCCTCGACGTCGCCAGCCGCCTCTACCGCTCTCCCGGCCTCACGCAACCCCTTGGTGATCTCCACACTTCCTCCTCTCTCTCCCGAGCCCGTCCACATCGAATTTGGGCCACCGGAGCGCCCAAACGGCGAGCTCCGGCGCGCCGCCCATGGCGCCGCCGTCCCCGACACCTCCGGCGGCCACCCAACTCATCGGAGCACCCCTGGTCGTCCATCCTACATCCAACGGCCAGGATTAGAACTAGAATACCCCTTCATTTTTCATTAAATCACGCGCGTTCATTTGGAATCCAACGCTCCAGATCTATCCGGTTCACTGTGAACCAGCCCCGTGGACCTGGTCCACAGATCCTGTGCGCCCGGTCAATGCTTTTTCCAATAGAAAATAATTCTGAAACTCCTAAAAATCCCCAGCCCTGGTATTCTTGCAAATAAGCCCTTGATCTTTGTTATAATTCTGTTTAAGCCCTGCCTTTTTACAGAAACAACCTTATAGTTCTCTGTAATTATCTTTTAGCCCCTGTATTTTGCACCGAGACCCTTAAACTTTCTGTAATTACAAATAGGCCCCTGGAACCTTTCGGTTATTACAGTCATGTCCTCATAATGTTTCTGTATTTACCATCAAGTCCCTAGAACTTTCAATGGCCATATCTTTTCAACCGTAACTCCGTTTTGAGCGATTCTTGCGCTCACGCGTTCGTAGAAACGCGTAGTACCCTTTGGTGCTATTCTTACCGCCTCAAAATATGATGTCGATGTCACTTGTCACAAGTGCTTATTCGTCATTTAGCGTCAAGCCTAACCAATCCTGCAATATGTTTTTGCCTTAAAGCCTAGTCTCTTCCTCATCGCAACGCATCTCACCCCAACCTCGTATGGCGCACATACACCCTCACTCGCTAACAATAAACCTAATATCCTTTTTATCATACCACTTTGAAACCTAATACCCTTTTCATCGCAACTCAACTACAAGCCTAACCTAGCTCAACCATCGCTCAATCAGTCTTAAATCCAAGTTACTACTCATCGTTACCAAGCTCTACTAATTTATCGTTCTTGTTTATATATGATCTTTTATTGGAACTTATTGGATTTATTGTTCGTTGCTATTTTCATTGCTAGTTGATCTTATGCGATTGATCCTTGTGTTTTAATTGCAACCGTGCACTCATTACATGCATGATCACGTACACGTACCACCGTCATGCGCTTAGCTTATGATGGATAATTAATAACTTAATTTAATCTTAGTAATTAATTAATTTAGCATGTAATTAATAGCTAATCACCATTAGGAAATACCATAATATAAATAAGTAATTAAAATGACACACCTTGCACTTGTACACTTGTTGCATGAATCATTATATAGGTTACAAACTATATAAAGACTTAGTGTCGCAAGCGTACGAGGAACACGTACACACACTGTTTCTACCTACACACATGCAAGGATGCATTTATCATGGTTTAGCATCTCTCATTCACATCAAAAGCCCAAGTGCTCATACATGACCCCTAATAGCCTCTCTTAAGACAATAAGACCTTCCTAAAGTAAAACTTAATGCATCATATATGATTTATGTCTTTTGTCTTTCTTCGGTGTTCTAGCTGTTCTTATTGGAGTTAACTGGATCTTATTCGCTTCTTCTCGAACTTATTTTCTTTTGCGGTAGTTTGTTTATACGGTATATTTCTATGCGCTAGCTTACGTGAGATTCGAAGAAGAGCCAGAAGAATTCAAAGAAGATCCAAAAGGCCCAAACTTCAAGGACGAGCCGAAGAGCCCAAGACGAAGGACGGGTTAGAAGATACGAGCTTCTAGAAAGAAATCTGAAGACCCGGATTACGAGGACGTGAAGAAGAAGCTTGTAGTGAAGGCAAGCTCTACATCTCCTTGATCATGACTAAACCTACTGTTTTCGCAATGCACCTATAGAGACTACTCTAGTATTACGCATTACTTGTATTTTACTACTTGTGTAGCTATGGTCCTACTTGCTTATTGATATTGATGTCTGCTACTTAGGCGTTAATATCTAAATACTTGAGTACCCTTGTTTACCTGTCACCTTGATAACCCTAGGATAGTTCCATCATTTCTATGATGGCACTTTTACCTTGCTACTAGAATGCTTAGGACCCCTGCAATGTTTCTACATTGCTACACCTTACACACATATATGTTTTATAATTGTGTTAAATGAGTTTGGTGGTGTGTGTGATATCTATATATTGGGTTTGGGAGTAGCACAACTGTGTTAGGTGATGATGTTGATGGTGACGGTGATGATGGTATGGGTTGGATTGCGGGCAAGGCCACTAGTGAATTGTTGATTGTGTGATAGACCCCTAGTGTGGGATCTGGTGCTTGCCCGGCCATATAAGGACCGATTCTGACGCCCGTTAACATAATGATTCCCGTACAACCACGGAACCCCCTATGGGAAGGACCTACCCTATCTTCCTGGTACTCTTGCAAATGCCATCTGGAGGCCAGTCGAGGCAACGAAAGCTCAGGAAAAGGACATAGGAAACGTACCTATGATCCGGCTCGCGGAACCCGCTATAGGTTACGGGAGTGCCGCCCGTCCTGGTATGTGTTACAGGATCCTGCTATTTGTTACAGGAGCATGACGTACCCCTTTTACAGGTGTACAGTGCCAGATGTGACCTTCATGTCACAAGCCCCTGAGTGTGATTTCGTGGTGGAATTGTGAGACTACCTGGAGGAGATGGACTAGGCGTTATGTACCCCCTTGCAAAGGGTGCATAGCCCGTGGGAAAAGATGTACAACCTCTGCAGAGTGTAAAATTCATCCGGATGGACGTTGTCACGGCATATAACACATTATTGTTGCGCACGTATGGATTAGCCACCTCTCTTATTCCTTGGCGTGTGAGTGGGTTGTAGTCAGCCCGTGATTTGGAAGTGATGGCAAGTGTGCCGGGTCGGTATGATCCTTGAGGTCAGAAGGCCCAACTAAAACTTGGGAACTAGCGGGAATGCCCATACTCCCCCAGGGCCAACCAACTAAAATATTGACAACAATTCTCTGTTTTATCTATGAACCCTTGTCTTGCTTTAGTGAACCCTGCATAAAGTTTGCTTTCTGCAAATGAACCATAAAGCCTGCTCCTTGCTAAGACCAAGTATGCATGTATATATACCCTTGTGTAGTGTAGGGCTTGCTAAGTACCTTATGTACTCACGCGTTTGCGATTGTTGGTTTAGTAGGAGAAGACTTCGTAGAAGACGACGACGTCTGGGTTTTCGGTTCTGCCTCTCAAGTGTGCTTGTGGCTTTGCGCCAAGGTTTCCGCTGTCTGCTTTATCTTTAGTTGGTCGGATTGACTTGGATAGTTTAAGTCCTTGTCGTACCGCCACTAAGGGTCCTATCTCAGGTATTATACTTATTTACTTATTCGAAGTATGCTTTCGATTATCATATATGTGTTCTTGTGTGTATCAGCTACTGATCCAGGGACTGATACAGGATGCACAATATATTCCAGAAATGGGGTATGACAGAGAATGTTTTTACCAAACTGTTGGAGATGCTCTAACCGGTAGACCCATTCATTTTTAGGTCCAACTACACTGAACCGAATTCATTATTTTCTTTTAGCAACTTTTTTTTAGATAATAAAAAGATTGCATTAATTCTGCAATGGCGTCAGATATAAGCTAGAGAAGACGTCGTCGTCGAGAATCTCGTCACCCAAGCCGTCCGCATCACACGGGCGCATCTAGCCCCCATCCTCCCTCCCCCCACCCGGCCGCCGCCGGGGCTGACTGCCCGGAACAACCCAGGCAACAGCAAAGATAGCGGCGGCGGGGTCATCTTCCCGTTTGTATCGGCGGAGGTCGGCGTCGTGGCGAGATCCAGATCGTCTAGCGATGGTGGCGAGGCCCGGCACGGCAATGGATGCGGTGGTGCGCGACTCGCGTGCGCGGGCGCGGCATACGCCGGCTCCGTGTGCAGGGCCACGTTCATGCGTCATCACGCCTGGGCACGTCTAGGCTGCGGATTCGCGTCGCATGCAGGCGTGACCACGCCGTCAGGCCCGAGTCCCACACAGGCGCCACCAGGCAGCGGCTTCTGCAGCACCGGCGGCTGGCCATTGGGATCGCACAATTGGAGATCACAAGCAGCCATACCTCCTTGCGTGGATCTGTCTGAGTGCATGGATCTACCGGAGGTTTTGCTGCCTATCTATGGAGAAGACGGATGCTCGTTTAATTTCTCCGATCTCAAAATCTGAGTTTGTGTTGCGGATCATGGTGGTATCTCGCCTGTCTAGGTAATGGGTGACAGTGATCTCTCATTTTGTTCAGTACCTCACAATAATTTTGGTGGTCAATGATGTGATGATACGAGGTAGCAGTTCTTACGGAGTTTGTGGCAGCATTGGTCTGTGGTGGCTAGATTTTCGCTTAGTTCGAGAGAGGCCATCAAAACCATGGGCATGGCTGTTTGCCGACTTCACGGACTTTCTTTCAGTATCATGTTAATGGTACCGGCTCCGGAAAGCTTCATCAGTTCACATGCAAGGATGTTCCAATGTTGGAAGACCGTGCAGCGAGAGCGCCGCGTGGAGCGCAGGGAGGTGTTTCACCTCCGCACAATCTGACATTCATTCTTGTGTACGACTTCGAAGACCGTGCAGCGAGAGCGCCGCGTGGAGCGCGGGAAGGCGTCAAACCTCCGCATGACCAGAGTTCGGATGTAAGTGATGAAATATTGTTTAAGCGGCGACAATTTCCTGCAGAGAAGTGACTTCTTTTGAGGATGAAGATACAGCCGTAACAATAGCAATTGATCAACACCATTGGATTTTGGAGGTGCTGAGCTAGATGATAGAGTTTTTCTTGTTTTTTATGTGTTTTAAGACTGATTTGTATCAGCTCACCTTGGTGTTTATCATGTAAAGGCTAGATGTACCTTCGTTGTGCAGAGGCCGGAACATTATTTCACCTCGAAATAAAAGTTTCCTTTATCTAAAATAAGATAGAGACGTAGTGGCCTTGACTTCTAAGAAAGTTACAGTCAAATACAATCATTAACAATAGCCGACCATCATCAAAAGTGCACAAAAACTACACTGATGAAACAAAACAAGAAAGGAATAAAGAAAAAGTCCCCAATCTGAAGCTTCTATTGCCTTCTGGTGCTATTTCGTGAGTATAGTCAACTCCGTATGTCTGTTCTTCCAATATACCCGGGATAGAACACACTCGAGCAACTGCCAATCCACCAATGAACAACATCCTTGATTGAAGCAAAGACCACCCAAACGGTAACCGACGAAGCAAGAAATTGATAATTGTTGGAGACACCCAGATAGACACAAGGACGGAGATTGGGACAACCGATATGTTGGATGCAGCCATGCGTGCAAATGACTCGACAAATAACGCATTCATGAAGGTCACGACATCAAAGATGATGCCTTCGTATCAGGTTTTCACTCGGAGTCCTTTGATCTGATGACAATGGCGCACCACAATTACATTTTCAACAAGGAATATTAAGTGTCTAATGCGTGAAGAAATTCCCAGCTCGGGAGAGAATCCGTACAAATATTAAGTGTCTAATGCGTGAAGAAATTCCCAGCTCGGGAGAGAATCCGTACAAATACAGACTAATCGCGTGTTGACGCGTCCGCTTACGGTTTTAGTGGCTAATCCATCGGCGACGCGTGCGTCTTGTGGGGCCGGCGTCGCCCTTTGGCGAGTCGCCCATCGCGGGCCATGCGTTCCGAGTCCGCACGTTCTTCGCTAGCCCGTTCCTCTCCCGCTGTGCGATCCACGCGTCCGGGCCTTACTCGTCGTTTCACGTCGGTTTCATCGGTTCTTGTGGAGCCGCCCCTTTTCTCTCCGCCCGCTCACCTCCCTTGCTCCGATGCTGCCGCCGTCCCAGGGTTTCATCGCCGGCGCGGCTTCCAGGTTTGTTGCTCCTCTCTTCCTTCTTTTTCCTGCATTGTAGTTCGAATTCGTTTCCTCTTTGGCTGATGGCTCTTCCCTGCTTTTTCCTAGATCGATTCATCTTCTCTGTGTGCGCTCGTGTGGTTCCTCGGTGTCCTGCATCTTGCCTCTACGGTCTCCATCGCCGGTCGTGGTTGGCGTAAGACGCGGCGTAGGTGACGGCGGCCGGGCGCGGTTGCGTTGGCATGGCAGGCTGCACCTCGGCAAGGGAGGGACAAGGGCCGACGGCGATGGTTATCACCGAATGGCGGTTGAGGTGCCGCATGTGGCCGTGGCAGGGCGAGGCGGGAGGGTAGGCCAACGGCCATCGCGCGGTCGCGGTTGGCGTTTGATGATGCGGCGCGGTGACGACGCCCAGGCGCTGTGACGTGGGCATGGCGGACTGCTCCTCCAGCTCGCTCCTTCCATCACTGTTCATCACGCCTCCTCTGTCGGCGCCTCTGCTTGGTACGCCCTCCTTCCTCCCCGTGTGGTTTCCATTTGTTCGATTTAGGATTTCCCCTTTTCTGATTAGGCTCTCTGCCATGATTTTCCCCTTTCCTCCCTTTGGTGTTGCTGGTGTGGGTCGGTGATTTGGACCTTGGGGCCTCACGCTGGCCTTGAGGTGAGGTCGATGGTGACGTCCCAGACTCCAAGATCCACGCCGTCAACGCCGGCGGCCTTGAGGTGAGGTCGATGGTGTTATGTCTCTGTCGTTCGCGCCCTCCTGTCGCTCCCTCCATCGGCCTTGAGGTTCTGATGCTCTCCTATCTGTGGTTGAATGGCAAGTAAAATATGGATACATCCATCTGGAAAATTAGTGAACCACGTTCCATTTCTTTTGGATTTTGGTCTCCATCTAGATTATGCCATACCAATGTACTGAACACAAAATAAGCAATGAGACATAACATTGCGCTCTGTAATTTAGATTATAGACGTTATTAGCGAATCACAGAAGCAATTACTCTATTTCCCCATTAAGATTTCTAGATTCCCTGCGTTATGTCTTCGGAGTGCAGAAGTATCTTTTCCGCTTCTTTATTTAGTGCAGCAGCCATGTGTTTTAGCATAGGTTTTGATACCTACCATAAAATAAGGCGCTACACACCTGAGTTTCAATAGACTATGCAATGAAATGGCAGCTGACTTTTGTTTTTCTGCATGAATCAGTTTGGTCAATTTCATTATGTTTCTATTATTTTGTCACCATTTATGCTACCCCTTTGCTAATTGAAGTGTCTTGATATATGAGACCCTTTGTGTCCTTGCTTAGAGATCTATCAGCATTGAAGTTATCATACTTAAAGACATGTTACCAGGTCTACCTGTAATTGATTTCTGATAGTTTGTAAAGTATGTTTAATCAACTTATGAGGCCATCAGATGCAAGGTATATTCTGTTTTTTCTATAATATATTTTGGAACCATCGTGTTAAATTACAGTCTGTTCAATAGCTATATACTCCTATATGTATTAGTTAGTGCAAATTATCCATGCTTGAACAGATTTACTCAAGTTGATCAAGTCAAGAGATGTTAGGAACAGATCTGCCATAGCCATAGGCCATTGTAAATTTTAATAGCACATTCCTGAATTGCTTGCTTCCATGTATGCTTGGTTATTTTGGTGGAGTTTATCGATTCACATATATTGTGATACTCACAACAAATAAAATATTGTCAGGAACACTTTCGTATTGTCATTGACTATTGTGAGAGCAAATCTGTATGAGTTTTGGAAATATAATGAAGAGCCTGATGGTGAAGTCTATTTTGCATTGTCTAGGATACATATATCTCTGCTGTCCTTCACTTATATGCTCTACGGGATTGTTTCCTCATCAAGAGAAGAATCAACAAGACGTTAGGCTTTTGCTCACTGAAGAGTCGTTAAACATGACCGTCCTCAATCTGAAATGTCAGAATTATTATAGCCTTAAAGATCGTCACCATGTAAGCTAGCCATTGCCTGAGCTGTGTATGTTTTTTCCCAGTGTATGGATATATGCAGCTTAATTACATGGTACATTAAAAAAAATCCACAACAAATTTTTATTCATCCGCGTTCTTATTTCAGTTATGGTTTTAGAAATTTATTTCTGCCATTGGGTAGATAAGATATCAGGAAATATAAGCATGTATGGATTATTGTCTTCTTTAGAGAACTGCATAAACTTATTATTTCTTTATTCTGGTGAATGCAATGATAGTTCCATGAAAAACATGGGTTCTATAGGATAGCATCTTGCTTTCTAAAACATTTATCTGACAATTGAAATGTACTTGGTACTTTCCCTATTTGATTATGTTTCCTCTGATGCATTTGCCTGCTGTTTCAGATTACATCAATGAGCTTTCTTTTTCAAGAGGTCTTGGTAGTAATGTGAACACATTCTCCTACACATAAAGAACAAGGTGTACAAGTCATTGCATTGCTTTAATTTGTCTGAATCACAAGCAGTGCATGCTCTCTGTTTTACAGGTAAACTTGAGTTTTTTTTTGCAGTTTATGCCCATCTGTTGCAGTATCGGCAAAAATATAAATTGTTTTGGTGTTGTTCAGATGCACTGTACTGTTAATTTGGCTTTATGTATATCCTATTAGGGATTCACTTGCAATTTTAATGTAAAACTGGAACTGTTGTTTACTTAACATATCGTTTGCCTAAGCTCAATGTCAAATCACAAATGCATTGTCAGCCTCTTGCGTGTGCTTCTACCAAACCTCTTTATTATTGATTGATCACTTGATGCATGATAATGATCTTATCAATGTTTAATGCTCCTACCATGTAATATTTCACATTGTCTATACAATTTAGTCATATGGTCACAAAATCGTAACAATCTAATGTAAAACTTCTATAAATTTTAACGCAGCCTCTGTATCTTAGCATCACAGGGCCTTTTCTCTTTTAGTAGAATCTTTGGGAAGCCGCTCATTCAGATATATGGTGTTGATGCAAGTCAGATATTAATAACTTTGTTTTCTCTTCAGTCATTGTAGGTGTCAATGTAATAGTGTCACTTTGTTTATGTGCTCCTTATTTAGAATTGTGGAACATTCCATTCCGTTGTATTACCGGTACAAAATTCACAGCTTCAGCAAGCAAAGATCACCAAGTCATCGCAGGCTGGAATATGCTTTCTTCCATAAAAGATCAGAAATTTTAGTTTTGTGCTGACTGACACTGATTTATGTTGCCTGGAATGTTTCGAATGGCCGTGGCTGCAACGAGTCATTGACCCACACATGGCATCGCAACCTTCGTGAAGAAACAACACATAGCCAAGTAAAAGTGACCTCTACCACCCATCACGATGAGCAGCTGCTGCCACTGATTGATAGTACAGCCCAGGCACACAATCCCACAAAGACCTACCACGGGCGCGGCGGAGCGCGGTTCTTCCTAGTGTTCATTGTCGGCACTAACAATCAGCCACGCAGGCTTTCATCCTGGTACTCAACTGCTTAGATAACTATCTTCTGACTTAAAATCTTCAAAATTTCACATGGGAGTAATAATTTAATGAAATAATTGAATAATAATACTCTAGCCTTGGGCAGCTATTGACAATGAAGATCCTCAACACAATTTGTTCTGTTTCACTAATTCAACTGGCTCGTTGTTTCTTGCATAGTTTTTTCCTTGATAAGTGGACACAGGAGTCTTCATGGATTATACGACCTGGTAAAGAAAATCTCTGATAATATTCATGGACGCATCATCGTTCTCATCAGAATGACAAGGCTGAAAGCGACAAAGACTTATCTTTTGCATAGTGCATATCCATTTTGAGAGACAGTCGGCTAATCTTGACATGACTGATTTTGTTCTAGTAGTCAACAATCATCTATCCTTACCAAATCATCCTGCACTGAAGCAAGCAAATTTGTCCTCGAAAAAAAAGGAAAAGGAAAAGGAAAAAAGAAGCAAGTAATTGCAGAACAGAGCTCAATGATGAAAGAGCAAATATGCATTATTGAAAACACCAGCATACATCAACAAAGTTCAACAGTTGATCTTTCTCGCATAATTTTGCTAAAAACCTTCAATTCGATTCATTATTGACAACAACATCTCACAATATGACTGCCCAACTTGATGCAGGTTCGATGTGATCATCAGTCATCAATCAAATCGTTCTCTGTGCATCTCATCCAGAATCACAACAAGTGCCGCGATGAACACATAGTCAACATGAGGGAATACGGTAACATTGAATGTGTCCCTTTCGAGCAGTACATTCGTGACAGTATACTTACGGGTTGTCTGCAGCGCACCATCAAACACGTTAATTAAATATTTGTGTAACCTCGGAAATATGATTAGAAATTGGGGGGGGGGGGGGGGGGGGGGGAATTGTACTCACTTGGGCAACCATGGCGTCTGAATTGCCAAGATAGAAGTTGCATGATCTCTCAAAGTAGCTACCCCTGATCTTGAAGTCAGGGACCTGTTCTTCTGTGTTCCCAGCCAAGAAGACGTCCACCTCTGTTTTCAGTTGGATGATCGAAGCTTTCTTGGCGCTAAAGAGCAAATCGCCTGCATTCGTGCTATCCCCTCTGTACACTTCCCATCTGTTGTGCATGCTAAATACCTGATAATTTGCCTTTGTTAGCTGATGCTGAATCGGTACAGTGATATAATGTTTGTTGTCTTCTATATCAGTGGAAGAACCATATGTAAAATGGGTGGAATTTGGAAACAAGAGTTCAAAATGTTAAAACCGGTGTTTGTTGTTATGACAATCAATATGAGCTTTTGAAATAGGTTCTGCGGTGACAGGGTTTCAAATTTGGAGTTATCAAGCTCAGATAAAAACTGTTATTTTCCTTTGTTTTTTTCTTTTGTGAAAATGTCTAACATATTAGTTGGTCTTGAATTATTCGCATTCGTGTTAACACTTTGCTTAAGCTGTAAAATTATGATTGAAATGGCAGTTTGTCGTTTTCTATACACCCCAAAACAATCAGTTTTTCAACCTCAGAACCAGGTGCAAAAGCAGGCCAAACCCACAAGTTGAAACAAAAATGTTAAACTTAATTCAAGTTGGCACATAGGTCAGGCGTGAAAGCATAATACGTGCTATCAATTTCATTCAGAAGGCGCCAACTGTCAATTTCTAACTGTCTAGACTCGGTTTCCAGCCATGTAATTCAGAGTCAGGTTGAAGTAAAAGCTGATTCGCCTAATTTGGCCGTGTTCGCTTTATCCCTTCCATTGCCCAATGGTATGCCTCAAGAACGTTGACCATGAATCTCACGCTGAAAAAGAGTAAAAGACCAAGGAAACAGAGAAATCGATGGTCGATCCAAGTCATCCAATACTGTGGTGTGGTTACCTTCTCGGTCATGGTGAGGATGGGCTGCCCGGCGGCGTCGAGGAGCACGCGGCGGTGGCGGACGCTGAAGACGGCGCCCTTGACCCGCAGCACGACGCCGCCGTTGGCGTCGGTGACGGTGAAGTCGCCGTCGGAGATGCTGAGCGCCTTCTTGGCCACCGTCAGCGGCACCACGTACGGCGCGCAGAACTGCGGGCTCACCACCGCCACCGGCGCCGGCGGCGCCGAGGGAGCTCCGTAGGGCTCAGCCATCAGGGGACGGGGATCGCCGTCGATGCAGGTAGCTGCGGCGGCTTGCTCGGCCGGCGGATTCGATCCGGATCGCTAGCTGAGCGTTCTTGGCGTGTGTGTCCTCCTCGGAGCCTCCCTCCGCGCACAGCGAGCTCTGGTCGTTGACTGACTCCACGTGGTTTCTGGTGTACTGCCTCCGCCGGCAACAGGTAGTGCGATTTCAGCGTGTTCGTGTCGCTGCAGCTGCCGCTGCGGCTGCAGAAAAATAACTGCAAACACTGTAGCGGCTGCTGAAAATACTGTAGCTGCTGCAGAAAAAATAATTGTAAACATTGTAGCTGCTGCAAAGCAGCCGCTGCAAAGCAGCGAGACAGCGAGACGAACACGCGTAGTGGAAAAACCGCGTCGACTCTGAAATTTTTATATTTCTTTTTTTATGCCAAACAGCAGTGTGCAACGGAATGTGTATGGGTCAAAGGCATACTGGCATATCCGATGCTTCAACGAATTTTCCGCGAACTCTGTTTGAGTTTTCTTTAATCAAGAGAACCGTGTCAACGATTCTTACAAAAGTCTGGTCAAATCTCAGGAGAGCTTCTGAGAAAAAGAATGGCACAGAAGAAACCCCATAGGCCTTGCACCACAAGAATCCCACGAGACTCAAATAATATATGTTCTTATCATTTATAGTACTTGCCCATCATCAACCGGAGCTAGAACTGTAAAAAGCATGGCTAGCCATGCTGCATGTTCAATATATAGAATTAAGAAAGTTACTGTTGTTATAAAAAATAAGTGTTTTTGGGTTTGATCATAGCAGTGTGTTAACTGTTAATAACAAAAATATTATTAAGATTGATACTTAAAAAATGATGTTGCTAGATGCAGCAGAAAGCTAGATAATTATTATTGATCAAAGTTGAGAAAATACTTCAAAAATATATATTACATAATTATTATTGATCAAAGTTGAGAAAAGTTTGGCTTTGTCTATATACCAAAACTATGTTTACATTACTGAAGGAAGGAAGTAGCGAGTAAGATGTTTTAGAAATTCACTAGAAAGATGGCGCGGAATTACCGCACGCTATGGCCCTAGTTGCTGACAAAACATTACTATTGATTTTTTAACAAAATATAATGAACAATAAGTTAAAATAAAGGCACGAGTTACATATATATGGTGGTGCATAATGGCATATGACAAAGAAACTATTTAAAATCCAGGTAACAAAACATTGAGAGGAGTATGGTGTATTTATTTTTCTTTAAAAGAAATCTTATAAGATCAAAGCAATTTTCTCATGAGAATGTGCTTCAATGGAAAGATATAAAAAAGTGACAGGCAAGTAATAAGGGACCTAATGAGAGATTGACTTCTACTATCACGAGCACAGTGATAATTGCTGAGTGTGTACAAACTTACGGAAAAATGGATTTCATGGCACATTCTTATGAACAGAAGATAATTAAGAAGTTTGAACCCATGGTAGATACACAGACCAAATTAACACTGGCAATAGAAACACCCTGCTATAATGATAAAGCAGATTGCTAAAGTTACGCGTACCTCTTGAGAGAACTCTCTAAACTGATCATATTTGCAATGAAGCAACACTTTTATGCAATCACCGAAATAAAACTGCACATATTGAGTGCTTTGAAATCGGATTATATAAAATGAAAGGTTAGTCATTGTAGGATATCATTTCTCGATCAAAGATACAAAATCTTAAAGATGATATATAGTAGTAATCTATTTCAAATCTTCTTTACTAAATACAACTCTATTACTCAGCTGGTTGCTTGAAAGAAGAAAACATGTCTTGTGGAAATATGCTATTTTAAAGTTTAAAGTAAATAACAATGGCACTCTGATTTGTTATGGAGCCACGGTTCAATTTGAAGATGAAATTGTAATAGTAAACTTTTTCAGATTTTAGTGAGCGCGCATGCAATCATTTTGAGTCAGGGTTCTTAATAAAATATGTAGCATATAGTATTTCAAAACCCATTGACATGTTTTAGATAGCAGTTATGCCAGTTAATAATCTTTTGATGATACATTCCATAGCACTTAAAGCTCGGACAAATGAATGAAGTTTTTTTGAATTCAATATTGTCACATCTTTTGATGTTCTTGCTCTCAGTTTGTACCCAAGTCATTGCATATGTAACGCAAGATCTCTTTGCACATAAGCAATGCTGCATGTAACAATACTTTGATCTTGGATTTAATAATTATTGATTCTACTTCTACCAATTGAAGATTCTTTTGAGCAATTAACCAAGCAGGTTGTGAGCGTTCCTAGTATGTCTGATAGATGCACATACCTGGGTAATTGTTTATTTCTCTAGTAGATGGAAACACAGAGCAGGACACCATTGGTGCTTTATCAGCTGCCTTTGTGTCTCTGCACATCAGTGCACGTCACGATTGTTTCAGTTCAACGACTCAGTATAGTCAGTGTCCCCTATTTGCTATACTGATGGCTCTGCTTGTGAGCATCCACTCAGACTCAGGTATATCTGCACGCGCATTGCAAACAATGCTCCCCGGCCGGGTGTTGACGCAGGGAGATCTAGAATGAGAACGCACTCCCTGTGCTTCACGCCTTCACCCTTGACCGGTAGCACTGCAGATGCGGTATCACCAGGAAGCTCCAGGCTTGTAGAAGACGGGCACTCGAGGAGCGCCGAGAGCTCGCAAGACCCGGTGCAGGCCAATACTATGCAGTGGCATTGCAGGGGCGGGTAATTGATTGCTGGAACAGAGGAAGGCGCGGGCAGAGTCGCCATGGAAGGCGATCGCTCGAGAGAGTTCCAGAGAAACTGGGTTCCAGGGATCCGGGTAAAGGGATCCAACCCGACCAAGATCCGACGGCCCACGTTACAAGTTTATCAAATCGAACGTTTGAAGCATAACGGGTGACGTGGATATCACTACAACCCGCTAATGCGACCGCATTGGGAGAGTAAAGAGATATGATCTTCCGAGCTTATGGTTTACACGATTCGCCATGAGCTCAAACGAAGTCGTTCGCTCTCGTCGTAATGTCACCGTCACGCGCACTCGCTTATACTTGTTCGGCAGTGACGTTTAACCATAAGACACCCCATTAATTGGCGTGTGGTGTGCACGACTCTGATTGCCTAGAGCTTTGCATCGTTGCCATCTATCTCTCTCTCTCATGTCCAAGTCAATCTATCAGTGGTCTCGAGAAACTGGAATCACGTGAAGTTAAATTATCAAAAAAAAAAAATCCATCAATACAACTTTAGTGCATCTTAAGTTGATCACTTGTGAAAACTGATAAGAGTAATCCACACGTCCCTACTGTAAAAAAAAAAAAGATTGCCAAACAACGAAGACCCTGGGAGCATTTTGGGAACTACCACAAAAATGTATTGGGATGGGTAGCGGCCTAAGTTTTTGTAAACACTATAATTTTTAATTTGAGGTATCAATATGATTCAAACATTGTTGTACCTTGTAGTACAAAAAGAGGTATAATAATACCATCTATGTTTCAAAAAAAAACTGAATCTTTATTTAACTTCCTTAGAGTAAAGTTTAATCAACTTGTTACCTAATTTAAAACGTCATTCAGTGCAAACTGATGCCTGATGCCAATTAAAAAAAACCTATCTCCAGGCTCTGAAAATATGTTGTCCTTGGTGGACAAACAGACATTTTGTATTCGGTTGCTCATTTGGACTAAACAACCCCTACCTAATTACCTGCAGGTACCTTGGTGGACTCTTCAGTTTCACTTTAGTTCTGCAGTATTCAGATGTTTCCTCAAAATCCTTGTGATTTTTTTCGAAGAAAATCGGTGTCATTCTCGCGCTCGATCAAATCCTTGTGATTTTAGAGGTGAACTGACCTCCCCTCATCATGGGAATCACAAACATCCTATCTTATCTTAATCCTCTTTCTATAAAAATATATTAAATGAGAATAATGTTGTAAATCGACATTGCTTCGTATTTAGAGTGAATTTGCTACAATATGACAACTAAAAGGAAGCGGTGGGAACATGTAATGAATTTCGGCCAACATGGATGTGGTTGGGTGTGAATCGGGTTTTAGTTTTTCTGGCTTTCCCTGAATGAATAATCCAAGCTTAGAGGGATAATGCAAAGGATGGAGCAATGCAGCCGTGTAAACTAGGCGCTGGTAATGAGGCGCTGATGTGTTGGGATTGTCTCTCTGTCCTAAAGCACAAATGATATCAGGTTTAGACGTTTAGTCAGAGTTAAATTTTTAACTATAGTCAATTATATTTATGAAAACAAAAAAGATAAAATAAGTTATATTTTATACTACGTGGTTCAGTTGTGAATGACCATATAAAACTTCGAACATCAATATCTGTAGAACTAAAAAACTTCAAATATAAGAAGTAAAATGTTATATTTCATGGTTTCTCGATGAATTTACTAATATAATTTTTAGTTTGTGATCTTCACGAATCATCTCTCATTGATGGTTAAAATTGAAAACATCTAATTTTAACCAAATCTAGACAGACCCGTAGCAATAGCATGATCTAGGGGCAGAAAAGGCAAAAAAAACTAAGATGTAGCGGGTGAGGTATAAAGATCGAGAGAAAGATATTGCATTTTGGCGTGCAATTTCGATCTTACGGCCGAGTCATACCAATTGAACAGAATATGTACTAGTGTTGTAGTGGATAATCACGTTCTTGTAAAGGCCTTTTTTTCTTTAAAAAAACACAATTTTCACCGGAATCATAAGAGCATCTTCAGCAATGGATCTCAAAACAATGCCTCTACTTTTATTTTTCAGGCAAGTATATAAAGATAAAGTCCTAAAATTTGATTTCAACTCAAGCAGTAAACTGGCTCAAGACCCTATTTTGTTGAAAAAAAAAATAGTGGGACTCACGAATAAGAGGAAGGATTGGAGGACCATAGAAATGAGGACTAGGAGATGGAGTTTGAGAGGACATGCAAAATGAGAGCTCAAGTAGGGTCTTAGAGATGATTTTTTAGCTCAAACTCCTAAATAATATAGCAGAGATCCAAGTAAAAGCCTTTCTGGAGATCTAAATTAAGAGGCAGACTTGCAGTGTACTATACATGACCATCCAAGTGACAACGATGCTACATGGGCCCGCGCACGGATCCGGCCAATCCGAACAACACCATCGCCGCTACGGCGGCAGAGGCTTACGGGAGACAATATTGTTGTAAAACTCTTAATTGGACCAGGCCTATCTTCTAGAAGAAGGAGTCCTGGTCCATATGGGCTGCTTTATCGAATCCAGGCCCAACACGAAGTTAGGGTTCCCCCCTTATATATAGTTGAGGAGACCCCCCCTGTAACCTGACATCAGAATTTCGCAATAAAGAATTTCGTCTCCTCTATTCCAGTTTTACTTTTTGTTATCTGTCGTGATCTACGTGCCGTCGTTCCGCCGATAACCTAACACGTTATCAGCACGATCTACGAGGAATTCGCCCAGCAAATCGGTGAACTACGGTACGTTCTTGTTTTGCGTATGATTTTTGCTATCTTGACTCGTTGCAGCCAAGATCTGTCCAAAAATCAAGAGTTCAGATCCAGAGCGAGCTATAGCAGCTATGGCCGCTCGAAGACGATCTGAATCTGAAGAATCGTCAAAAACAAGAAAAAATAGAAAAAAATAGTGCCTCGCGCACCCCTGCTCGCTAGGGCCTTGTGCCCTAGCAGACTGCGCCGGAATTCCGCGCAAACCGATCTAGATCTGGAGCATAACCCCCGCAAGATCTAGATCGAGATTCAAAAAGGGGAACAAGGGTCACGAACCCTAACCCTAGATTGAGAAAGCAAGCAAAAAAAAAACAGATCGGGCGCAACGTCGCCAGGACAACGCCTCCGGCGCAACGTCGCTGGTGCGCCGCGTTCCTCAGATCTAAACCTACCCGGCACGAAGTCCGGTCCAACAAGGCGTAACGTCGCCGAGTTCAACATCTACGTGCCGTCGTTCCGCCGATAACCTAACATGTTAGGTTATCGGCGGAACGACGGCACGTAGGTCACGACAGATAACAAAAAGTAAAACTGGAATAGAGGAGACGAAATTCTTTATTGCGAAATTCTGATGTCAGGTTACAGGGGGGGTCTCCTCAACTATATATAAGGGGGGAACCCTAACTTCGTGTTGGGCCTGGATTCGATAAAGCAGCCCATATGGACCAGGACTCCTTCTTCTAGAAGGTGGGCCTGGCCCAATTAAGAGTTTTACAACACTCCCTCTTGGGCTCTTTATCGTGATAAGTATGCCTCATAAAAACTCCTAAAAACCCAGTGGGAAAAATTGGAGAAAAGAGCACATATTACCACCACTTGTATGCACACATTGTCTCGTTAAAAACCTTATTAAGAAAACTTTATGTGAAAAACTCATAAGGGAAAAAAAGTGCAATGTTTTTAATCTTCATGATTAATGTTTATCAATCTTCATGACTGATATGAATTATATTCGAGATAACTCATTTAGTTCGGGAATGTGATGTACTTAGGGAAGTTCTCCCCCTGTTCCAAGCACTTCTCTAAGTCTTCTCATGCCAATGCCACGCCGACACTCTTCGAGAGTGCGGGAAGGTAAGGCCTTTGTGAACATATCTGCAAGATTGTCACAAGATCGGACATGTGTTACTAAAATCTCTCCCTGCTCTTGCATTTCATGCGTGTGGAAGAATTTAGGTAACATATGCTTTGTCCTATTCGACTTTACGTATCCCGATTGTACTTGTGCAATACAAGCTTTATTATCTTCATAGATAATTGTAGGGGATGGAGTATACGCCACTCCACTGATCTTCATTATATGGCTTGTCATCCTCCTGAGCCAGGCGCACTCCTTTGCAGCTTCAAACAATGCGATGATCTCCGAGTAATTTGTCGATGTAGCAACCAATGTTTGCTTCGTTGACTTCCAAGAAATTGCAGTTCCTCCAAATAAAAACACATATCCCGTCTGAGATATTGATTTATGTGGATCAGATAAATATCCAGCATCAACATAACCCACAAGGGTTAATTCCCCATTCTTCTTGAAAAATAATCCAAGGTCTTCAGTTCCTCTCAAATATCGGAGGATTTGCTTGATGCCATTCCAATGCCTTCTAGTCGGTGCTGAGCTATATCTTGCAAGTAGATTAACAGCAAAAGCTATGTCGGGCCTTGTACCATTCGTAAGGTACATCAAGGCTCCAATGGCACTGAGGTATGGATATTGAGGTCCCAATAATTCCTCATCTTCCTGCTTCGGTCTAAAATGATCTTGATCTATATCAAGTGATCTCAGCACCATAGGTGATCGGAGTGGATATGCTTCGTGCATATTAAATCTCTCTAATACCTTCTTGGTATAGTTTGATTGGTGCAAGAGTACCCCTTCAGGAGTATGTTCAAGTTGCAAACCTAAACAATATGTAGTCTTGCCCAGGTCCTTCATTTCAAATTCAGTCTTCAAGTATGAGCAAGTCTCTTCAATTTCATTGGTAGTACCAATGATGTTCAAGTCATCAACATAAACAGAGATTATGCAAAAGCCTTTCTCTGATTTCTTTATGAATACACAAGGATAATCTTCATTTTTCACAAATCCCTTTTCCAAGAGAAATGTACTGAGCTTGTTGTACCACATTCTCCCTGATTGTTTCAAACCATATAGTGACTTCTGTAATTTGACACTATATAATTTGCGGTCATCTTCATTTGGGACTTTAATACCTTCTGGAATTTTCATATAGATTTCTGTATCTAATGTTCCATATAGATATGCTGTGACCACATCCATAAGTCGGCAGAGGCTTACGGGAGACAATATGATTCAACTGCATGATACATAACAAATTCTTGTGTTTAAAGCGCAGAATTTCCCACGAATAATAAAAGAAGCAGATTTTCTGTGTACTGTACATGACCATCCCTGATAACGATGCGACGCGGGCCCGCACACCGATCCAGCCAATCCGAACAACACCATCGCCGCTACGGCGCATCATCCGGCGGCTTCCAGTTTGGTTCGCCGCGGCCACCATCTATATTTGTTCGGTGGAGTGGCCAAGTGAACCCCGCCTCTCCCACGCTACTCGAATCCAGACAGAGTCCAGTTTGCCTACGCGAACGAACCTCGCCAGCCAGCTCTGCTCTGCTCTGGGGATGGCGCCGAGCCCGGCGGCGGCGCCGCTCCTGCAGGCGCAGGAGGAAGGGCGGCGCGGCAGCCGCGGCGGGGGCGCGACGTCGGCGCAGACGCTGGGCAACGTGGTGGTCTCCATCGTCGGCACCGGCGTGCTCGGCCTCCCCTACGCCTTCCGCGCCGCCGGGTGGCTCGCCGGCTCGCTCGGCGTCGCCGCCGCCGGCTTCGCCACGCTCTACTGCATGCTCCTCCTCGTCAGTACGCCGCCCCCTCTTCCTCCTCCCCTTCTCGTGTACCGCCTTCTTCCATTCTCGCTTCCTCTGTCGCGTCCCCCTGCTGTGCTCTGCTTTCGTCTGTGTCGGTTCTTGATTTCTTTGTGTGCCGGTTGCTTAATAATCGGAGGACGCGACCTGCCGGCCTGGCCACCATTCATCGTTCTCGGACTGGGAGCTTGCAGTGATCGCAAATGCTAACCTGTGGTACATCTGGGTTCTTGCAGATCGGAACTGTATCTGGAAAGATCCTTTCACTGAATCTGCATAGATACGGTAGGTAGATGTATCACCTTGTTCCCACTGTAGCAAGATTCTAGCCTAGGTGCCTGCAGTTTTTTTTTTAAAAAAAAACAATTAGGTGCCTATCAACTGCAAAAAGGTATAATCAAATCTTGTCTTCCACTGTGATTACTGAAAGTCTGGAGTATGTGGTAAAATAGGGCCTGTTACATCAGACTGTATAAGTAAGAGATTCAGATTCTTGTTTAGACGTGGTACGCTGACCGTGAGAAACAGAGGCATGGTAGTACTGCCCAGGAATCAGCCCTACTTATATTGTTCAGAGAGCAGAGTGGATAAACGTTCCATTCTTCCAGGCCACGAATTGTTTGTCTGACCTTTAATTTGTTAAGAGTGCTATTATATCTTTCGTTTACACTTAAAGCTTACTAGAGACACATCAGATTTGTGGTTAAATTTTGGTGGTGCTTCGATAAATCAAATGTCATGCCATACTTCATTGGCAACCTCACTTCTTATAGCGTTATTACTTTTTTTCCAGCCTCTTTATATTACTTACTGTTCTTTTTCATCTGAAGGTGGACTGCAGAGATAAATTGGAGGAAGAATCAGAAGAACACTCAACTGGTCACTATACATATGGGGATTTGGGTGAAAAGTGCTTTGGGACTATAGGCCGATGCTTGACAGAAATCCTTATCCTTGTTTCACAGGCTGGTGGTGCTGTAGCATACCTTATATTTATTGGCCAAAATCTTCATTCCTTATTCAGCCAGTTGATGTCTCCAGCTGGCTTCATCTTTGCCATTCTCCTGCCAGTGCAAATTGCACTCTCGTTCATCCGCTCGCTGTCTGCTCTTTCGCCATTCAGTATATTTGCGGATGCATGCAATGTGCTTGCCATGGCAATTGTGATCAAAGAGGATCTTCAACTTTTCGATCATCCATTTTCCAATAGAAGTGCTTTCAATGGACTTTGGGCAGTACCATTTAGTTTTGGGGTTGCAGTCTTCTGTTTTGAAGGATTCAGCATGACTCTTGCGTTGGAAGCATCAATGGCAGAACGGAGGAAGTTTCGCTTGGTACTTTCTCAAGCAGTTGTCACCATTATAATGGTGTACGCATGTTTTGGTGTGTGTGGGTACTTGGCCTACGGTGAGGCCACCAAGACATCATAACACTAAATCTTCCAAACAATTGGACTTCAGCTGCAGTTAAGGTCAGTGTAGTTCTCAGTTTGTTTTTTCTTGTTGACGTTTAATTTGTTATGTGGATTTGTAATGCAACAGCTGCAGTTAAGGTTCTGGGTGAAAAAAATCTTCGTGAAATTGCTTTGAAACTATGCCTTTTTATTCGAAATAAACCTTATAATTTGATATGTGGATATGTAGATGGGATTGTTTTAGCCAGTGCAATTATACACACTTGAGATATAAAATTTGGAAAATGAATGGAATTATTTATTGTTACATGTGACAAATAAGAAGGTGCACAATTATAAAATCTGTTGAATTGCCTTTGTCATAATGCTCCACTCCGAGAGTTACTTATTGGTTTATGGGATTTGGATTACTGTGGACAGTTTAGTTATGAACTCATGATGTTATCGTAATGCTTTTTTGTTCTGTTGACAGGTTGGCCTATGCATTGCACTAGCATTCAACATTTCCAGTCATGATGCATCCAATCCATGAGATCGTCGAGACACGAATCGGATCAAGTGGATGCTTTCGGAAGTTTTCTCGCAATGTTCGTGGTGCCGAATGGCTAGGTTTGCACTCAAGCCGCATCTTAATGGTGACCATCCTGACTGTGGTAGCATCCTTCATCCCTGCTTTCGGGTCATTCATATCCTTCGTCGGGAGCACAATGTGTGGACTGCTCTCCTTTGTTCTGCCAGCCCTCTTCCATCTGAGCATTGTAGGCTCCTCAATGAGCTTGTGGAGACGGGTGCTGGACTATGGCTTACTGCTCTTTGGTCTTGTTTTGCCGGATACGGACTTTCACTGCTCTCCTCCTCAAAGTGAATGATGTTTTTCACCAAAATTGACAAGATCTGCAAATCAAGATTTGATACGAAGGACATTCTGCGGCACAGCGTTTTGGGACCAATACAAGCCGGGAATCAGATGGCAAAGGAGTTGACTGTCCCATGCATTGATTTCTTTGGAAATCTCATGCCCCTGTTACCAAGCATTTTTTTATATAGAAGTTAATGCTTTGGATCTGGGCTGTGAGATGTTGTTGTTATATGTATAATTTCTGATCTTTTCTGCACATGGGAAACAGCGTGTTGCCCCTCAAATCAATCTCCATGTTTATATATGTGTAAGATGGCGTAATGCACATGGACATCTTCCAACTTACCATGCTAACATACCGATTGTGTTCTTCACTGGGTTGGTTAATTAATACCTTGGTATGCCTATTGCTGAACGGGAAATTTGGGTGTGTTAACAAAACAAAATAATATGTTCTCCTGTCATATGCCCTCCGTAAGCCGAGCTTGTTCAGCCAAATAAGGTTAAAACCATTGCTGGGATCGGCGCGAATGCAAAGGAAAATTCCTAAAGATTTTAAAACTTCAATTGGAAACAGAAATGTCATTTCGTATCGATGGTGATGCCATTGTCATTAGCAAATTTAGCATGTCACAAGATTTTAAAACTTCAATCGGAAAACAACGTACAACTGAAGTTGATTAGACGTGCAAATATTCAAATACCAAATTTATCCTGAACTCGAGAAACTAAGCTAACACAAGGAAGTGTGTGTTCAATGGCACTATGCATATTACATTTTCCAATCTTTTTTCCTTTTTGCTGGACAGTTCAATGTGTTCTGTATTCCTAAAATCTGTGTAGCTTGTTCCTACCTCTTCTATTATTAAGTTCACTTCTATGCTTGCTCCGCATGATTTTGTGATGATATCGATATCTGGTGTGTATGCAGGTGATACTGACTTGGTTTCCTTCTTGGGGTGAGCTTGTGGTTGGGTCGTTTTCCTTTTTTAATGGACTGAATGTACGTTTACAAGGCTTTTTTGTGGCCCAAGTATGTGAGTTGGCGTGTGTCATGTGAGTCCATGTTTGTGTTTTTTGCTTTTGTACTATTTTCTTCTTGATAGTTTAGCTCTCCTCCTGGTTTCAAGCCAAATAAAAATCATGCGTGGCTGCAATTGCAACGCCGGTTCTTTTAGTTACAACATTAATAAAGGAAAACCTGACACTGTCCTTGAAATGCAGTTGAAACAAGAAAGGTGGAATGTTTTATGACCTCAGAGGCATCCACCATAAGATTCACAAAATGCTGAAATGGAGGAACAAAGAAAATGTAAATGGATAAGCTCGAACAGAGGAATCTGGTTCTGATCGTCCAAGGCAAGGTAAACGAAAACATACCTTGCGCCTAATGTAACGACTGGAAATATCAGTTCTTCTAGATGTTCTAAAAGTAATCTGCTTAGCTTGCACATCATTCTTCCTCCAAATACCTCAAACGCTGATAGTTCTGCAGCTGGAAATAGAAGCACGCTCTGACAATAATTACCTACAATAAGAAGAAAGACATGTTATCCTGCTTGCAAAAGGGCCATGTGTAATGTCACCTTATCAGAGTTTTTAAAGCTTGCACTAGCTCTTGAAGCAAAAGCACCTTTCCATGCATCAGCATCAGCAACTCAGGCCATATATGCCACCGACCCACCGTGTCCTAACCGTGTGGCGAAAAGGTTCCTTCACTGCTTCACGCATTCCTAAACAAGCAACTATTCCAAACCGTGGGAGAAGATTTTACACTAGATCTGGGCCTTGGCAACATTGTCATGCAATGCTTCCTTGCACTGCTCAACCATACCCCGATATAGAGAAAACTGAATGGACACAGGATCTCAAAAGTGATGTACAACCTTGGCAAACTAGACTTTCAGTTGTCCTCAACTTGCTTTATGATTATAGAACTTCAATTCTGCAACTACTCATCCTGGGTATATTTAGTTCTGTTCGGAGAGAGGTGATGGAGAGTCCCCCAACGCGCGATAGACTCTCCTTGAATCTTCACCATGGCGTTCTGGGTGTGTTCCTGACATCTGGCAAGTGGATCAAAAGCCTCCCAGAGCGATGGATTGGAGGATCTTACTCTCTTCAGATTTGCAGTTCTCCATCCACAACCAATCTCTGAAGCTTGTGATCAGCAGGCATTCTGAACCCAACCACTCACCTGTCCTTCTCCTTTGTGCTGAATTCCATGACTCAATTTCACTATGGAGCTCAAACGATTCTAGACTCAGATCTTCCATGCCACGAGGCTTCTGCCCGTTTCCTGCATGATATCATCTGTGGGGTATGCGTATGGGCCTTACTCCAACAGAAGGTCTCTCGTCAGCTGCCCAGTGTGCAGATACCCGAAGACTCATCAGCAAGATCTTCAACATTGCAGCCCTGACTCTTGCCATCCTTGTCTCCATCTATGAAGCTCCATCAAGCTCCGTCGAGAAATTCATCGACACGGATCAGCGCGCAACTGATGCGCCGTGACATGGGGGACGCAGCCAAGAAGCTGATGCTCACGCTGGGCTCCAACGTCCGAGGAGCAGTGGATGCTGTCAGTGACCTTGGCGTCACCAACTGGACCATGGAGTGTCTCCGGTCCGGTGTACCTGCGTCGCCTGCCGCGGTGTTCTCCTACGCTGTTATCATAGACCAGCGGTGGAAGGTCCAGGTGTACTGCCCTGTTGTGGCCATGGACATGGAGCATCCTTCACATCAGAGCGAAAGACGAGAGGCTGCTGTTCTCAGCTGAAACTACCAGCAGCTGAAAGTGTGATTCAGCTTGTATGCAGAGTTTCGGTCAGGAGAAACTGGATCGACGTCTCTGTCACGTGGACACATAAGGTCTCTAATCCATTCAACTTTATTCACATACAGTTCCTGCATAAATATCCTACCATCCTGATTCTTTTTTATGTTGTTAGAATGTTTGGACACAATTATTAGCACATTTGCAGTAGGCATAGTTTTCTAACATTTGAGAAGAAATCTGGAGGGAATACAAACGAAAAGATTTGCCTTTTGCTTTTACCCAGTTTGAAAATTCTGTTATGCCGGTCCCTGTTTCCCAGTGGCAGTGACAATCTTACACAAAAGAAACGAAAAAAGGAGTCTTATAATTGATACTTTGCAGAATTTGAACCTTATTTTTGAAAGATTTTTTTTTTTTGGACGAAAAGTTTTCAAAGAAAATTTGAACATGAAAGTTGTAACTAGCTGAAGGTTACAAAATTTGCAAATAAGTTTGTTCGAATTATTACTGTTTCAGTTTTCGTTCCAGTACCTACATACCGGTGTACTAGCAACGCAAAGAACTAGACTGTAGTTTACGGCTTTCCATGAACAGAGCAAATTAATCTTTTCGCCAAAAAAAAAGAAGAAGAGCAAATTAACCTGCTTTTGTGTGTTGCTTCAGGTGTGACGTGGTGCAGCTGGTGTCGGAGTCCCTGATGCGCGGCAGGGGTACGGCTCCGACGAGAAGCACTTC